>PVIA01001945.1:0-238888 GCA_004024845.1 Tonatia bakeri
TTAGGGATACTTTATAATATCTCATTCTGATGGTTCAGTGCAAGTGTGCAAACATGCACACTGAGTGCTGACAAGTTGGTACTTTCAAGAGGTACTTCTTGAAAGTTAATGTGCTCTTATTATCAGACAGACAGCAAAGAATATAATCCTAACCTTGACCAGAGGGCAATAAACCTTTCACATCTACATCCCTATGTTGCCCCTAGTAAAAAACTAGCAGAACTTTTACCTGACATTTTTCATGACTGGGCCTATCTCCACAGCTTTTTAGGGCCCCCTAGGCTGTCTTCCTTATACAAGTTCATGGAAGGCAGGGGATTTACTTGTGTTCCTAACCCTAAGCTAACCCCCTCCATTTGCTTAAGATAAAGAGTGTGAGGAATTCTAAGAGCAAAACAATTTTAAAAAATGACCAGCTATTATTCTTATGACTATAGAAGTTATATGAAAACATCTGAGGCAGATGCCTGCTTCTCTGGGTCACCAATGACTTGTATACATGGGGTGAGCAAAGGCCTAGAATTAAAGTAATGGGATAGGAAAGTGACTGAGAGAAATGGAGAACTGTGAAACAAGGAAGGCGGGTGATACCCTGCCCCAGTCTGGGGCAGGACATTGGCAGAACAGAGTAGCTGCCTCAGGTCACAGCCAGCCTGCAGGTGAGAAGCTCTGACTCCTGACCTGCATTTATGTATAGTGTCAAAGGCAAAAGCAAGTCTGCAGAGCCCTTAACAGCACATGTGCTGTGCTGCTATTGGGCCAGATCAGAACAGAGCACTCCAGACAGTTTAAGGCCCAGGCTAAAGACCAGTGAAGTCACCCCTTTAGGTGGGGTGGTGGAAGGAGCTATATTACACTTTTATCTGCATGTCAATGTTGGAAGATGCTGTACATAGAGGGGCCCAGGACCCTCACATCAATTTCACCAGTTTGCTGCTTGGAAAACATTCATTAAAGGAGAACTCCATTTAGGGAGTTGGCAGGCATTCCCAATGAAATTTGGTTAACAGCAATTGTTCTCAAATTTTATTCCACAATTTCAGTTGCCTGTGAAGTTTTAAACACCCTGAAGCCAAGGCCACACTGTAGACCTGCTTAAGTCATGATTTCTGGACTGGGGCCTGGATATCAGTAGGTTTCAAAACTCCACCAGATGGTTCCAATGGGCTGCAAAGGTGGAATTCAAGTAGATCACAGCATTGCTACTCAAAGTGTGGTCCTTGGACCATAGTATCAGCATCACTTGGAAGCCCACTAGAAATGCAGATTTCCAGGCACCACCAGCCCTGTGGATTGTGCTGAATCATATCCTCAAGTTTTTTATTTGCACATGAAAGCTTAGTAAGTACTGGACAGGATGCCCTTTAATGGAGCCTAATGGAGAACCCTGAATAATGTAACAACCTGGGGTGGGGATATGCTAAGAACAAGATCTGGAAAGCTGTTCAAGAAGCTGAAAGAACCTATATACCTAAGTTTCTGCTTTACTGTTGTATCTGCACAGATTAACTTTCACACTGTCTGACTTTCCAGAGTCCCACTTAGTCAAAGGTTTCTTGTTTCCTTTGAAAGCTTAGTATGTGACAGGACAGCTGCAAGTGCTTTCTGTTTATCATTAATTGACCCTCAGGGCTGACCAAGCTGCAGATGTACAGTTTGTGTTTTGCAGAAGCACAGTGAGGTTAGGAACCCGCCCACTGTCACCTAGCTCTTCAGTGGCCCAGGAAGGATTTTGCTTTGCTTATTGTTTTCTATCTATTTTCCAGTGTTACCAAAAGTCAGTTTTATGTTATGTTAGCATTGAGAAGGGATGAGGACCAGGGGTGTCAAGCAGATACTGCCCAAAACAATGCCAGAGCCTCTGCAGCCATTCTCCTGAATAGCCTGGCCCTTGTGAGGAGTTGGGGAGAGGGAGAGACATCACACTCCTATTTTGAGCTAGACTGGAGCATCTTATCAGCCCAGCCACAGGGACCAGCTGGGAAAACTTGTTGGGAACACCGCAGGGCGGCTGCTGAGGGCAGTCCCAGGCTTGCACAGAGCCTGAAAGTCTCCTCTCCGGTCCAGAATCACAGAAGAGCAGCTGCAAGAGGACGAGGTCATGACCATCACAATCAGGCTGCACCCTGAAGAATAAGAAACATCACCATCTTCCAGCCAGGGTGTCAGAACTAAAGCTTTATTTTAATATTTCATTATTCTCAGAACATCACTGGCCACTAGAAACTTGAATGCGAGGATAATTTTTATCACTGTAGAATAAGTAAAATATAACAGATAATGGAAGTGTAACAATAAATACACCTTAAATATAAATATACACACTGACATCCCATACATATAAAAGTCATGCTCTATAAATACTCTGTCCACAGTTGTCTTTGTGGGGTTCTGAATTCCAGGATGGAGCTTTGAGGGCTGCCATGTCTCCTATGAATTATGGATACTTCCCGAAAGCTGATGCAGGAGCAACACATTACACATTTTGAAAAAAAAAAATTTCACAGAGAAACTTTTTAAATATGTAACATATTTTTATTCTACAGAGAATGAGCATTTCTGAAATATTACAAATAGTAAAATAAATATACTAACATGGACACATATAATGTACTACTTTATACTTCAAAAATGCAGGAAGATAAATTATATATATATATGTTGTTATAGATATAATTTTGATCTGATGAACAATTCGATATTGCTCTTGTATTAATCTTGCTGTATTGCAGGCATGCCCAGGGCATGCCCATGGCTTGTCACTGAATGAAGGAAGGAGTGGCAGGGACTGAAGGGAATGCCTTGGAGCCCCATGCTTATTTCCAGAGCACCATCTTCAAAACAATATTTTGAGTTTTTGACTTACTCTGCTAGGTCAAAACTTCTGTGCCCATATGCAATATAGGGTGCATCCTCAAGAACCACAACTACATATTTGGGATGGGGCCACATAAATGCTAACAACATCTAATTCAGTGGCACTAACTCCTGAACCAGTTGGGGAACTCCTGAAAGACTATTTGCCATAATCACAATACTATCAGTTCCATTCATAGAAAATGATCTCAGAACAAAGACCTGTGATTGGAGCATCAATAGCCTTCCTGTAAACTCACAGGCAAAATGCAAAGAAACAAAATGTGTCCTGAATGAGATCAAATTTTCACTAATGACAAGTTTCTTGTATTGATGATGCTCTAAGCACTTAAAAATGTAGACATCAGCGTGAGAGGGTGAAAAGCAATTCTGACCTGTATCGGTGGGAACTGGATGGTTGGCAGGGAGAGCACACACTGGAAGCCTCATGGACATGGCAGCCAGTGGGAGGCTGCCCATTTTACTGTTAGCAAAGTGCCCCTGCAAGATCTCTAAATTCCACTCTGGCCATTAAGTCTTGTTTCTTTTCCCACTTAACCCATAACCAAAATAAAAATTGATTACATTTTCTCTGATTATAGAAATAGAAAAAATGTAGAGACAAGTTGAAACACAAATGTCCTAGAAAATCCACCAACTCAATCTCACTGTGAGGGCTGTGGGTCAGCTATTTGGAACAGGACAAACCCATGGGAAGAATACCCATTAGGACTTGGATAGGGCCTGGAGAGGGGTTCTGGGTACCCCTGCTGATCCCCAGGCTCCTTCCACACCCTCCCTGCTCAGGATTTGTTCTCAGAGGCCACAGTGGTGGGAAGACCACAGAGCAAATGGTTCTCAAAGCAAATCCCACACACTAAACCTATCCCAAGGGAGAGTTATTAGAAGAGCAGAGAGGATGAGACAGAGACAAGGACAATTTAACCAGAGGGGGTAAATTTAGGATTTGTTGAGAGCAGGAGCTGCCAAGTTGCTGCTGCCTCAGCCCTGCTCAGGAGGGTCGGGTGCCATGGGAGGAGACCCACAGGGTGTGCATGCAATCATCCCGCATTTGAGAACTCTCCCCACACTGGTGCTACTATCCACAGCCAGGGAACTCCCGGCAGGCCACAGGAATGACTGCTGCAAGAAAGGTTCTGTAGTCCCAGCCAGCATGGGTTATGCTCACTGGAGCAGACAGGACAACTCAACAGGCTCTGCCAGTGGGAGTTTTCAGGAAGCAGAGCCAAACCAGACTCAAGGATAGAAGAACAATTGAAGGCGGTGGGCTCTGTCCTGCCTGTCTCCAACCATCCTGTCTGCACGCCAGCAGGCAGGAACCAGCAGTGGCTATAATTCAGTTTGAAGGATTAGAATGCACACAAGATCATTAGGAGAAAAAGGTAATTGTTTCCCGAGTGAGCACTGCATTGAACAGCTCTTAGGAGACATTTATAATGGAAAATGCAAGATAATTTCCTACTACTTGGAGACATTTTCCAGAAATATGCTGTTATAGATAAGTCATTGAAACACAGTGAAGAACTTGTTTGAAAATATTTCATTAAGGTGCAAAGTATGGCATACTCATGTCTGTGTCACTTAGAAGACAAATGTGCTTCTGATCTTCAGATGGTCTTTGTCAGCTGTTGCTCAGCTGGATACACACTGAGTTATTTAAAAGAAGAAATCCATCTTTCAATAAAAGAGAAATGTCTACCTTAATTGCTTTTATTTAAAATCTGAAGGCTGGAAGAAGTTATATCCTTCATTGGTTTAAGGAAGGAAACTTCACATGTAAAACCCTTAAGTCTAACATAGGAGTAGTGCAGGGTGTTCATAAAGTCACAATATCCACACTCACACACTGAAGAATCCTTGACAGAGCAGCACACTTGTAGTGAACTCATCATTCATTGTGTATGAAAAGAAACTCTCTAAAAGGTTAAACCAATAGCTGCTAACTAGGTCTAGTGAGGTGAGTATACTCCCTCTGGGAAGCAAGGCGCATAGGTCAGCTGGGATTGCAGTGAGCATCCTCTGTAGGAGGCTGTTATTCTATTTTAATCCAGCTAAAGAACCAGGAAATACAGCCACTTTGGCCTGGTCTTTTCACTTCCTCCAGCCTCTCCCCTCCCTCAAGGAGGCACTGGCTTCTGAGCAGCGGGAAAGGCCTGGTCTGTGGTAGCACCTGAAGCTCCAGGTGAACATGCTCAGGCACACATGCAGGTGACAGTGGCTCCCTTCAGCTCATGGTACCTCCTAACAGCACATGATGCCTTCAGAGAATGTTGGTGCCTCTCAGCTCCCTGCGAGGCAGAGCATGTTCATTTTCATTTTAACTATCTGGCAGATTCCCTGGTTCTGAACAGGGGTGGGGAGTGGGGCTTATTGTTGGTGGTGTGAAATGTCTTCTTAAGAACAACAGGGCACGTCTCAGTCAAAATGCGATATATAACATATGGGCGTCTTACATGCTACCCTGACAATGGTGAGCTTCATGGGTAAGAGGAAAGGCAAGGTGACCTGGGACACGAGAAGGGCATTCACATGAGCACACATTTGCCTTTAAGCTTTTCTTTCCTTTTCTGCTGCTTGCTCTTTTTCCCATCAATCTGTAGGCTCACGGTCCTGCGCTTCTCCAGGTTGAGCAGCTCCTGAAAGAGCTCCTTCACATTGTGGTTGAGCTTGGCTGAGGTCTCCATGAAGGCACACTTCCACTTGCGGGCCAGGGCCTCTGCCTCACTGCACTCCACCTCGCGGTTTGGGCTCTCATCACACTTGTTCCCCACTAGCATAATGGGGATACTCTCCACGTCCCCTTTGATCTCACAGATTTGTTCATAAATGGGTTTGAGCTCTTCCAAGGACTGCCGGCTGGTGATGGAGTACACCAGGATGAAGGCATGCCCTTTGGAAATGGACAGCCTCTGCATGGCGGGAAACTGGTGGCTGCCTGTAGTGTCTGTGATCTGCAGCGTGCAGATGCTCTTGTCACAGCTGATGACCTGCCGGTAGGTGTCTTCCACAGTGGGGATGTAGCTCTCCCGGAATGTGCCTTTCACAAACCTCAAGACTAGGGAGCTCTTGCCAACACCACCTGCTCCGAACACAGCCACCCGGTAATCATTGCTCTGCTCCGGCATATTGCTTGAGGGCTCCAACTATCAACCAAAAAGCACCTAGCAAAGGAACAAGATGTTTGAGAGAATTAATTTAAAAATATGTTGAAAGAGATCACTTTACCCTCTAATGATATCTAAAAGAAAAAAATCGAAGTTACATAGTTTGCCTTCACTCTCCCAACATTCAAATGTCACTTAAAAAATTCTTAAATTTGCCCTGGCT
This sequence comes from Tonatia bakeri, assembly GCA_004024845.1. Taxonomy (NCBI): domain Eukaryota; kingdom Metazoa; phylum Chordata; class Mammalia; order Chiroptera; family Phyllostomidae; genus Tonatia; species Tonatia bakeri. Next base: position 6,205 of record PVIA01001945.1, read on the forward strand.
GGTGTAGCTCAGTGGATTGAACGCAGGCTGCAAACCAGGCATCGCAGGTTCGATTCCCAGTCAGGGCACATGCCTGGGTTGTAGGCCACAGACCCCAGCAACCACACATTGATGTTTCTCTCTCTCTCTTTCTCCCTCCCTTCCCTCTCTAAAAATAAATAAATAAAATCTTTAAAATAAACTTTAAAAAATAAATTCTTAAATTTGGCCCTGGCTGGTGTGACTCAGTGGATTGAGTGCAGGCCTGTGAACCAAAACATCGCTGGTTTGATTCCCAGTCAGGGAACATGCTGGGGTTGCAGGCCATGTCCCCAGTATGGGGTGTGCTACCATACATTGATGTTGATGTTTCTCTCCCTCTCTTTCTCCCTCCCTTCCTCTCTCTAAAAATAAATAAATAAAACCTTTTAAAAAAATTCTTAAATTCTAAATCCAGTCATCAATTTCTAAAGGGACAGACAATCTACTCATCTTTGCTCACATATGTACCACCTACCTAAAGGAAAAATGTCAAGTCTTCCCAAGGGAGGCAGAATCAAGGAATGCTGAGGGAAACATGGCAATTAACTCCCCCCCACACACACACTCAGGTACACATACACAATCACAGCATGTCTCCATTGTTTTTCCTGAAGTTTTTTAAACACCCAGTGCATTACTCATAATATGTAATTTACTTTTTTTTTATGAGCAGGGGGCAGGGAAGCAATTGAGTGGAGAAGACTATTAATATTTATTCCCTGTCCAAATTAACTCATGAAATCCTCACCACCTTGCAGAATTGGTGTCATTGTCCCTTTTATACAATGAAGGAACTGTAAACACAGAAGGAATCAGGGAGTGCAATGTCCCCATCTTGTCAGAGACAGTGAGAGGTGAGGCTGTGATGCAAACTGAAGTATCACAGCCACCTCGCTCACCCTGCAGACTGCCTAGGCAGAAAGAGAGTAGCAGTGTTGGGGGGCACCACTCAGGTCACAGGGTGAGCTGTCTCAACTCAAGTAAGAATTGACAGCCAACAAAAAAGCTTGGAGAGTCCTTTCATTCATCAAATTTAAAACAGTTACAAGTGTTTCATATTTATGAATCACAAGGAGTCAAGCAGTATCAAGAAAATAGAATAAACTACTATCAGCAGTAATTAAAATGGAGTACAATGGGGTTTGTATTCATCACAAACATCGCCCCAAATCCAGAAATAAATGTACTCTCCTCACATACAGATTATCTTTCATCGTGCCCCTTCTTTGGTAAGAGAGGTAATATAACACACAACAGTGCAAAATTAAGCAACTTCCACATTTTGTTTTAGCTGAAGTGTATGGATTATATGATAACAGAAAGCATGAAACCCATTTTCTCCAGACAACCACTGTACTGGCTTTCACTTTTCAAATGTTAGAGTAACTGAGGACTAATAATTAAAGTCATTTTCTGAGACCAGAAAAGTATTAAATATAATTATCCATGGAGGGGAATGACTGTGGACAGTGAAGGATCAAAGACCAGGGGCTGTACATCCATCTCCTGATTTCACCACATACACATGGCTACAAATCCACTCAAACACTTAGCTGTTCTCATATGCACTTTGGAATCCCAAACCAACCAAGAAACTGAAGAAACGTCAATGCTAAAAGAGAATATAGACAGATGTTAGGAAGTTCATTAACAGTGAAAGACTGTAAGAAAGCCTGCTGAGGAGTTTAATTAGTCTATCAAGTGCTCACGAGATCCTTATGATCAATTCAAGAGCATAGAATTGTGATAAATTATTCTATGTTTTAACAAACGCAATGGTCTATAAAATCTGGCATAAAACTTCTCTTTAAATCATCAGAATGAGGTTTTCTTTGTGCTTCGAAGGCAGGGTCCTCACTCAGCCTTGCTTATATTATGGTGCTTTAGCTTCAGACTGGAGGGTAAGCATTTAGCTGGAAGAGAGCATGTTTTAGCAAGCTGGTTATCTGAAAATCTCTTGGTCTGAAGCTTACATACATTCTGTGTTTTGATGAGTATTTCTCAGTCAACCTAACATGTCTCCATTATTAGACTGGTAACCAGATATAGAAAACAAAGATAAAACATAAAAAAGAACCTAATTTGTGGCTGCTATAATTCATTTCTCCAAGAAATCTCTATTGAACTTCCTCTAAAAACTGGGCTCCGGGCTCTGGGCCAGCAAACAGCTGTGCAGAGGACAGATCTAAGGCAGGGCCTCTGTTCTTATAGAACTTAGGATCAGGTGGAGCTGACAGACATCAAAAAGATAACTTCACAAAGATTTAATAAATTACATCACAGGAGTGTGGCAAAAGAGAGGTCTAAAGGAGTCTATCTAACCTGGGGTATCAGGAACAACTTCCCTCAGGAGGTGGCATGGGAACAGGAGCCTGAATGATGCACAGGAGACAGGCAGGTGAAAGGTTTGTAGAAGTTCACTGAATTTATGAGTGAGGTCTAGGGTAATGGCTCCATACTGATCTTCATATTCTTCCACCTCAGATTCATTCATTCATTTTACAAGCATTTGTTAAAACAAAACATGATGAAAACCTCCACATAATACGCAAACTTGGTGCTTGCCCAACAGAAGCTACAGAATGGTGATCATAACACTATTTCCTCACAGAGCTGCTGTGGAATTTAGTTAAGACAATACAGGACCAAGCATTTAATGCAGTTGCCAGTGCAAAAGTCTCAGGCTATTTTCAGTAAGGACCAGGCAGAAAAGGGGGTCACAAAGAAGCACTAAGGAGAGTGGGGAAAAACTGAAGAAAAGATGACAAAAATGCCAAGAGAGCAGAAAAATGTCAAAAAGACATTGAAGGTGTGCAACCAAAGCAGTACTTAAGGGAAAAATATAGCTATAAACAACTACATTAAATGAGAAGAAAGTTCTTCAATCAGTAATGTAATTTCCCCATCTTAATAGAGAAAAAGAGCAAACTAAACCCAAGGAAAGAAAAATTATGGGGAAATTAATAAAATTATGAATATAAATGTAATAAGGATGAATCAATAAACCCAAAAAGTGTTTCTTTGAAAATATTAACAAAAAGAAACTTTTTGTTCAACTAACCAAAAAGAAAAAAACAGTTAAAAGTCTCAAATTACTAAAATCAGGAATGAAAGCAAAGACATTACTACTGACCTTACAGAAATATAAAAGATTATAAGAGACTCCTAAAATCAACTGTATGCCAACAAGTTATATAATTAAGATGAAACAGACATAAACTACCAAAGCTGACTCAAGGAGAAATTTAAAATATGAATAGACCTATAACAGGTAAAGATATCAAATTAGTAATCAAAAAACTATCCACAAAGAAAATCCCAGGGCCAGATGGCTTCACTGGCAAATTTCAGCAAACATTTAAAGAGGAATTAATATCATTTTTTCAGCCCTGGCCAGTGTGGCTCAGCTGGTTGGAACAGCATCCCATAACCAAAAGGTGTGGGTTCAATTCCTAGTCAGGGCACATACCTAGGTTGCGGGTTCAATACCCAATCAGTGTGCAGGTGTGTGCAACCCCTGGTCCAGACACATATGGGAGGCAACCAATTGATGCTTCCCTCTCTCATTGATATTTCTCTTTCCCTTCCTCTTCCCCTTCCTCTCTCTTTAAAAGGAATGAAAAAAAAATGTGCTAAGATGAAGATTAAAAAAAATATTCTTCACAAAGTCTTCCAAAAAAAAATGAATAGGAGGGAATGTTCCTCACTCTTTCTGAATGTAATATTACCCTAATACCAACACCAACAAAAGATATCACAAGAAAACTACAGACCAGTATTTGTTATAAATACAGATATGAAAATTCTCAGCAAAATAATAGCTAATTGAATTCATCAAAGTATAAAAACAATTTTACATCATAAGCAAGTGGGATATATACCAGGAATACAAAATGGGTTTAACAAAATTATATTTTTGATTGTATTCATTTTTGGATAACATCCAAAAGTGAGTACAACATAACTTATCAATAAACGAAAAGACAACATAACTTATCAATAAACTACAAGACAAAAACTATGATAATTTTGATGTAAAAAATAACAAAACTTAGCACCCAATAATGAAAAAAAAACAAAACCCTTAAACCAGAAATAAAAGGGAACTTCCTCAACTAAATAAAAGGCATATAATTTAAAAACCAGAGCTAAAATAGTACTTAATGATAAAAGACTGAATATTCTTTCTCTATGATTAGAAAAAAAGGTGTCAACCCTTACAGTTTCTTTTTTTCTTTTTGAGTTGGAATTGTGACTTAATACTTGTGTAAACATGAATGGTCATTCCCCCAGAACCAAATAAAGCACCACTAAGATTTATATCAAGGGAATTATAATCAATAATTTGTTTTCATATTCTTTATGGATAAAAGGGTTTAAAAAACAAAAATTTGACTATCGTCATTGTACAGATATAATAGTTGGCATAATAAGTAAATTTGGCCCATTTAAAAGTATATGTTCTTAATTCTGTCATCCAGTTTTAGTTAATGTTTTATTTTTTTACTGAGGCATAATTTAAATATGGCAATCTATGAATTTTGAAAAGATAAAAAATAAAACAAAATAAAAACAAAAATTTGCAAAAATGAAAAATATAATTTTGTTATAGCCTATTTCCTTAGGTGTTTTCTGTAAATTCCAATTAAATAAAATAATAAAGCAATATATTTTTAAATCTTTATATAATGAAAAGAAAACCACATTAATCATTAAACATTCTTGTATTTTCTTTATTCCTCCCGCAGACCAATTCACAAGTGTAAAAACTGATATATATTTATATTCTGAAGTACAAATTTCAAACAGCCAAGTAGTCATACATAAAATGTGTGAAATAGATGTTGCATATTTGCTTGCTATGGAAAGCAGAGTATAGGTTCAATGTAGAATAATCATTAAACATTGATTTTTTTAAGAAAAATGTTTTAAAAATATACAATAGTACATATTTCTGGTAATTATGTACTTATCAAAGTAGATAACAGTTTTTAAATATAAATCTTTTAAAGGCTGTCTTTGAAGAACTGTGAAGTGACTTGTTTCAAATTTGTTGTCATTTGTAATTTTTATCACTCAATTTATTCTCCTATATTCTATCAATAACACTTTAATCATTCTTTTTGGAGCCACTTGTTTTTATTCTAGTTCATAAGTTCACTAGTGCCCACCCCAGGTCATAGTAATTAGATCGAGAAGGAAAATAATAATCCAAATTGGGCTAATATCTCCATCAGCAATATTTGTTGGAACACGGAGAGGTTGTGAGAAGTCGAAGCGGTTTTTTTCCACACTAAGATTGCTTAACTAGTAAGGGGACAGCCTGCAGCTGCGGGTGGTCATCTTGCCACCAAGAACAGAGAATCTCCCTGGGAACTGGACCAATATGAAGGCAGAACAAAGGACAGAAAACAAAAAAAAACATACATTCTTCCTATATCATCTGAGCACCAAGATCTATCTGTGCATCAAGCCCTAGACTCTTCAATTATTTCATCAATAAATGTCCCTTTTAAAAGACAAAAAAAGTATGAAGAACATTTTTAATTGTATTTTATTATTTATGCTATTACAGCTATCCCCCACTTTTTCTTCCATTGCCCACCTGCATCCAGCCCCCCACCTCTCAGCCAATCCCCACACCAACTGTCCATGTCCATGGGTCATGCATATGTGTGTTTGGTTACTCCCTTCCACTTCTTTCACGCAGTCCCCACCCCAACTCCCCTCCAACAGCTGTCAGTCTGTTCCATGTATCTGTGCTGTTTCTATTATGTTCAATTAGTTTATTTTGTTGAAGAACAATATTTTATTAGTAACCTTCTCAAAAACCAAGCCAGGAGAGGATTTTTTCTTTTCCTTTTTTTTTCTCCATGTGGTCAGTTCCATTCTTAGAGAAGGCCTGATTTCACAAGGAAGATATAGACCTGATGTAACAAGATACAGTTCACAAACCTTTAACACAAGTTTTGATCTGTCAACTAAAGACACCACCTCCAGTGTGGATGGCTTCATTCAACCATATTCTACCAACTTTTATATCTTCTAGATCATTTTTATGATGCTAATCAAGTGGCTAAGGCTTTCCTGTTCTTGTTTCAAAAACTGTCTGACTTCTTGTAGCAGATCTTTCTTCAGGTTCGACTGCTCCAAAACGATTCTGCATCCTGATTTGAAACATCAATTTATTTAGCCAGCCCTAAAACTGAGTAAGTGCTTTAGTTCACAATGAATTATATCTAGCTGAATTTGAAATTTCTTTTCATCAGCTTGGCTGGCATACCCACTCTTCCTCTGAATCTCCTGTTTAATTAGGACCTGTAAGGTTCTGTTGGAAAGGCCCATGAGTTTCCTCTCGTACTGTGCAATTTTGGCCATAGCAATAGTTGGATTCTTCTGTAATATCTTCAGATATATCTAGTCTAGTCTTATGCTGCCTAGCCATCTGATCTGGAACCTTCAGTCTTCTAAGAAGGTCTTTGAAACCCACCAGTGGTACAGGAGTAACTTTTCAGAACAAGGGTGATCCGATTTAGTTTGTTCCCAGTTAACAAGATCAATACCAGCAGGAGGAGTCTGTAAAAGCTGTTTGATCTATGCAGGAGAATATTCTGTTCCAGTCATAGAAAGCGTTACACCAAGTTGCTGTGATTGTGTTTTTATACTGGTTTGTTCAAAGAAGAATATAGTGTTGTAGCTGGAACTCTTCTTGAAGTAGCACTTGGAGAACACTCAACAACATATCTGACAACTTCTGTCTGACCATCTGGCAATGTTTCCTACCTTCTACATTTCCTACCCTCTACGGTAAGGGTCTGCTTTCCTCGCAATACTTTAGGCAATGAATCTACCAATTACAATTGGTGGCTTCAAATATCTGTTTCTTTCCTGTTGAAAACTAAAACCACTAGCACATCTTCATCTTTATTATTAGGCACACAACTATAACCTACTGCTTTAAGTCAGCAAAAGGGACTTTCTTGTGTGAATTCCACTGGTGAAATGTTATTATTGAAATAGCCTTTTTCAGTTCCCCAAATGGCCTGCAGTTGATTCCAGTGTGCCAAAACACCATCTCTCTCATCTCCTAACAGCATTGGAGCAGAAAGAGCACTTGCAGTATGTATCAGTGAGTTGGACTGGGCAGGAGCAGTGTAGACTGACTGAAGAGACAGTTTGTTCCTCCTGCTGTGTGTTAAATCCTCCAAATCCCCATGCAGTTCCCAAACCAGTACCTAAACCAGTACTAGTTCCAGCTGTTGTGCCCAAACCAGTACTGAATCCAAAACTTTTGTTCTGAGTAGTTCCGTAGTGCCTGTGTTAGCTGCAGCAAAAAAGCTGAATGCAGAACCTGCTGTTATAGATGTTGTCTCAAATACTCCGAACCCACCACAGGGAGCTGTAGTGGCTACAGCAGTGCCTAAGGTGCCTGAGGTGCCCAAGGGAGCACGAAAGTTGAAAGCCATGCTGTGAGAGCAAGGGACCAAGAAGGGACTTCCACAACATGCAGTGCGCTCCCTTACAGTTTCTATCAACATGTCATTGGTGATTTTAGCCTGGGGCAAAGCAAAGCAATGAAATAAAAAAAAGTATCTATTTTTATAAAGGGAAAGGAAGAAATAAAACTAACTTTTTTTTTGCATATGACATGACCTTGTATATAGAAAATTCTAAGGAATGCAAAAAAAATTAAAACTAATAACCTAGTTCAGGAAGGTTTTAGAATATAACATCCATATAAAAATCAAGTGTATCTCTATACAAGTCTATTAAATAATTTGAAAATGAAAGTTGAAACCAAATCCATTTATAATATAAAATAATTAGTAATAAATTTAACAAAGAAATAAAATTTACACTCTGAAAATTATGAAATACTGTTGAAAAAATAAGACCTAAGAAAATGGAAAGATACTCATGTTTCTGTGTCAGAGGAGCTAATAGTGTTAAAATAGCAATACAGGCATTTCTCAAATAATGTCATTTCATTCACTGTTCTTTCATTATAACATTGAGGAAATACAGGAGCTTAACTCTTTTTATGTCAATTAATTTATAGTCAAATTGTTTTGTTATATGTCATTTTGTTGCAGTTCCAAGAACCTACTGACAACATTAAATGAAGGTTTCCTGTATTCCTCAAATCACCTACAGATTCCCAATAGACTACTTTAAAAGACTACATAAAAAAATCCCAATAGACTACTTTACAAAATTTGACAAGCTGAAATTAAAATATATGAAAATTCAAGAAGCCCAGAATAGTTAAAACAATGTTGAATAACAATAATAAAAAAGTTGGAGGACACATGCTTCTTGATTTCAAATTTACTACAAAGCTGAAATAATCAAGACAATGTTGTACTGGCACAGGATAGACTATAAATGAATGGAAGATTCAGAATCAAAAAATGAACCATCACATTTATAGCCAATTGATTTTGGACAAAGCTGTCAAGAAAATCCAATGAAAAAAGAATAGCCTTCTCAACAAATGATGCTGGGGTTACTGGATATCCACATACAAAACAATAAAGTTGGACCCCTCCCTCACACCATATAGAGAAACTAATTCAAAATAGATTAAAGATCTGAAGGTAAGACCAAAAACTACAAAACTCTTAAAAGAAACTATGGGCATACATTTTTAAAAGATTTTATTTATGTATTTATTTATTTATTTATTTATTGTTTTAGACAGAGGGGAAGAGAGAGAGAAAGAGAGAGAGAGAAACATCAATGTTTGGTTGCCTCTTGCATGCCCCCAACTGGGGACTTAGTCTGCAACCCAGGCATGTGCCCTGACCAGGAATCAAACCAGTGACCCCTTGGTTCACAGGCTAGTGCTCAATCCACTAAGCCACACGAGCCAGGGCTATAGGCACACATTTTTATCATCTTTGATTTGTCAGTTGTTCCTTAAATGTGATACCAAAAGCATAAGCAATAAGATAAAGGATAGGTAAATTTGACTTTTTCAAAATTAAAAACATCTGTGTATCAAAGGGAACTATTAAGAAAATGAAAAGACAACCCATAGAATGGGAGAACATTTTTGCCAATCATATATCTTATAAGGGATTAATTCTAGAATATATAAATGATTCCTATAATTCAACAACAACAAAAAACAACTTGAAAAATGGACAAAGAATTTGAATACATATTTTTCTAAACAAGCTACAGAAATGGCCAATAAGCACATAAATAATGCTCAACATTACTAGTTATTAGGGAAATATAAATCAAAACCACAAAGAAATACCTTATACCCATTAGATGACTATAAAAAACAGAAAATAAAAAATGCTGGAAAGGATGTAGAGAAACTGAAACTTGTGTGCTTTGCTGGTTTGACTGTAGAATGGTACAGCTCCTTCACAGAACATTCTATACCTTCTTCAAAAAGTTAAACATAGAATTACCACATGATCCAGCAATTGCCCTTCTAAGCAAATTCTCATGAGAAATAAAAACAGCCACACAAAAATATTGTACAGAAATACTCATAGCAACATTATTCATAATAGCCAAAAGTGGAAACAATCCAAATGTCCACCAACTAACAAGGATAAGTAAAATGTGGTATATCCATATAACAAAATATTATTCAACAATAAAAAGATAGGAAGTACTGATGCATGCTACAGCACGGGTGAACCTTGAAAACATTATGGTAAGTAAAAGACACCAGTAACAAAAGATCATACATATTGTCTGGTTATATTTATGTGAAACATGCAGAATTATAATGTAGGGATGAGACTGTGTGTGCATTTGGTGGGAAATGAGAAATGACTGACAATGGGTACAAGGTTTCCTTTGGAGTAATGAAGGTATTATAAAACTGATTGGGGTGATAACTGGACAACCCTGTGAGCATATAAGAAACTACTTTAATTGGGTATTATATTTCCATAAAGATGTTATTTTTTTAAAAAACAGAAGACATTGGAAAGGGCAGTAATCTGTACACAGAGCCATTATCTGCTGATTTTGAAACTGGTTGTAGCTACAAAGGAATAGGTTCACAGACCCCAGTGTGAGAAATGTGTTAAAGGTAACAGCCTCAGCATAGTTCCTAATAACCAGATAATGAAAAAACCCCACATATTCACAGTAGAAATAATGAACACACAATGGAATAATCATACCATAAAATCAACATTCTGAATGAATACATATTCATACAAGAAGAAAATGCAATGTAGAGCATGAACATATAAGGCAGTTATTCAGATTATTCTGAATAATTTTATTCTTTTAAAATTATTGATATGAAATACCAAATTTTAAAGAAATCATGAAAAATCAAGAAATCTGGGAGAAAGTGAAGATGGCAGCATAGGTAAACACAGGTTGCCTCCTCATACAACCATATCAAAATTACAGCTAAACTACAGAACAACCATTATTCGGAACCACTAGAAATTGAGCTGAATGGAAGTCCTACAACTATGGAATTAAAGAAGAAACCACATCTAGACTGGTAGGAGGGGCAAAGACATAGATGGGCTTGTCCCACATCCAAATGTAGTACATAAAAATTGGGAGGGATATCTTGGGAGTGAGGGATCCCAGCCCCACAACAGGCACCCCAAGCCCAGGGTTCCAGTGCCAGGAAGGTAAGTCGCAATAAATTATGGCTTTAAAAACAAGAGGGAATTGAGGCTATGGAACACAGAAACTGCTGGATTCCCAGGCAGTTCCTCCTAAAGGACCCATGCACAGACTTACTAAGGCTCACTCCCACTGAGCACCAGCACCAGGGAAGCAGCATGAAAGGCACCAGAGGTATATGGGAAGGAACTGAATTGTCTCCTCAGGCCATGTCAGAGCACCACTACTCAACTACCTCCATAAATGACTCACTCAAAGAGTGAACTCAGTGGACACCAGAACCCTACAGAAGTAAGTCCTGCTAGGGTACAGTGGGTCCCTGCACAGCTGACCTAATAGAGTGGTCAGAGGTTGGTGATCAGAGGTCACAGCCAGTCCTAGCAGCTGACTGGCCTGGGTAAATCCCTCCCATTATTGTCCCAACAGCAATCAAGTCTCAATTACAAAAGGAGGGAGTATTCAGCCCACATGAAGGTTACACCTTGAGTATCCAGCTTGGGTGAGAGGGGAGGCTGTGCCATTTGACCCTACAGGGCACCTACTACATTAGGCCACACTACCAGGCCAGGGAATCATAACAGCTCTACTTTAGACACAGAAACACAGGGAGGCTTCCAAAATGAGGAGACAAAGATATGTGGCCCAAATGAAAGAATAGAAGTCCAGAAAAATATCTAAACAAATGGAGACAGGCAATCTATTGGATACAGAGTTCAAAACACTGGTTATAAGAATGTTCAATGAATGAATGGGAAGAGCAAGAGAGAACTTCAACAGCATGAAAAGGACACAGAAACCATAAAAAAAGAACCAGTCAGAAATGAAGGATACATTAATTGAAATGAAGAACAATATACAGGGAATCAGTAGTAGAGTGAAATTTCAGGGGAATTTCAGGGGAAAAGGGGAAGGGTTTACAGGAACAAGTATAAAGGACACATGGATAAAAACTAGGGGTGGGTGGAAATGGAAGGGAGGAGGAGAGGGCTGGGTGAGAGGGTTGGGATGAAAGTAAAAGATAGAAAATTGCACTGCAACAACAATTAAAATAAAAAATATAGTAGAGTGGATGAAGCACAGAATCAAATCATCAATTTGGAATATAAGAAAGCAAAAAACACCCAATCAGAAAAATGAGAAGAAAAAATAATCCAAAAAATGAGGACAGTGTAAGAAGCCTGTGGGACAACTTCAAGCATACCAACATTCACATTGTGGGGGTGACAGATAGAGGAGAGAGAGAACAAGAAATTAACCTATTTGAAAAAATAACAACAGAAAACTTCTCTAACTTGATGAAGGAAATAGACACACAAGTCTAGAAAGCAAAGAGAGTCCCAAACAAAGTGAACACAAAGAGGCCCACACCAAGATAAGATCATAATTAAAATGGCAAAGGTTAAAGACAAAGAGAATCTTAAAAGCAGAAAGAGAAAAGCAGCTAGTTACCTACAAGGAAGTTCTGATAAGACTTATCAGGTGATTTCTCAAAAGAAACTTTGCAGGCTAGAAGGGATTGACAAGAAATACTCAAAGTGATGAAAAGCAAGCACATACAACCAAGATTATTCTCTCCAGCAAAGCTATCATTTATAATCGAATGGCACATAAAGAGCTACTCAGACAAGAAAAGGCTAAAGGAGTTTATCATCAAACCAGTATTATATGAAATGTTAAAGGGGCTTATTAAAGAAGATCAAAATTTGCACAATAAAATGGCAAGAAATACATATCTATCAACAATTAAAACTAAATAAACAAAATAAGCAAACAAGAACAGAAACAGAATTACAGATGGAGAACTTTGTAATGATTGCCAGATGGGAGATGGGCAAAAAACATGAAGGGATTAAGAAGTAGAAATTGATAGCTACAGAATAGTCATGTGGATGTAAATTACAGCATAGGAAATAGAGTAGCCAAATAACATATATGCATGACCCATGGATGTGAACAATGGTGTGGGGATTGCCTGAGGGAGTGGGGGATGCTGCATGGAGGTGAGCAAAGGCGGGAAATTGGGTCTACTGTAATAGCATAATCAATAAAATATAATTTTAAAAATAGAAAATTGGGAAATCCAACAGGATTTATTCTTAGATTTCAGGCATAAATCCTATTATTAGATATCATGTATGATACAAATGGAATGTAAGGCTTTGATTTTAGAGAATAGGTAAAATGAAGGCTGGCAAAGCTGCAGTTAAGTGATATGTTCGTTGGGGGATGTGAAGAGAACTGAAGTCATTTTGCTTTGGGCTTGAGGGTGATGGGAATTGATGGGATGACTAGAAAGACAAGAACTGTGAGTTTCTCTGTAAAGATAGTCAAGGATTAAGGAAAGGGGAAAGGACAATAGGTACATGGTAATATAGGGGTTAAAGAAGTCAAAAAGATTACCTGTGAAGGTATGGTGATGGATATGCAATGAAGCAAATCTGGAAGAAAGCAGGAACCACTGGGAGCCAGGATGCACACGGCAGGTTGGTACTTAGAAGGGCAGGTGACGGCCCCCAAACCACGCCCGCTGTCTCAGCTTAAAAACTGTAAAACAAATGAAAAATTTCACAATGCATGTATTTGTTTAAAAAGTAAAGGGAGATCATAAAATCTTTTATTCACAACCAGGCCACTTCGTTCCACAGTTCCAGTCTCTTTTTCCAAAAATAACCAGTTAGAAAGAACAGAAACTCAGTTGTCATTTCCTGGTGTTCACCAGTGTAATTTCAATTAACACATTCATTGCTTAAATAATATATCTTAATGTCTTTTTATTTTTAATACAATTGGCAAAAATGTTATATTTAACATTAGTTTTAGGTGTACAGCATAGTGATTAGACATTTATATAACTTTTGAAGTTATTGCCCCGATAATTAATGTCTTGACTTATTGACTTTGGGTCATACTATTCACAAAATTAGCACAATTATCTTCCTCTGCTGTCTAATTTCTATTACTTGTACTATACTTTTTAGGCATATACCAGTATTTAAGTTTTCCAGATAAAGTATTTACAACATGTTCTAAATTTTAAATTGTCTTTTATGCTTTTTCTGTAGGTTGTTTCTAAACCCTATCAATAAACAGCATTAGAGAATTTTGTAAAAATTTTTAGCTGTAGAAGTAGATAATAGAACTGGACCTACTGAGAAGAAAAGACCATCTTTCATCAGAGTTCACTGTGTAAACAAACAAAGAAAGCATAATTTTCTGTGTCAGCAACATTTGGTCTTACATTTCTTTGTTAGCTTTGTTTTTTTCCTAGGTAATTCTCAGTTGCCAATTTTTATATTTCAATATATTACATTTCCAAAACTGCCATTGTTTGCACATGACATGATAGTATACATAGAAAATCTAATAGATTGCACCAACAAATTACTTGACTTAATAACTGAATTTAGCAAAACAGTGGGATACAAAATCAATATTCAGAAATCAAAGGCATTTTTGTACACCAACAGTGAAATATCAGAAACAGAAATCAGGAAAAAAATCTCATTTGATATAGCAACAAGAAAGATAAAGTACCTTGGAACAAACCTAAACAAGGAGGTAAAAGACCTGTACTCAGAAAACTACACAACACTGAAGAATGAAATTAAGGAAGACACAAACAAATGGAAGCATGTACCATGCTCATGGACTGGAAGAATTAACATCATCAAATTGGCCTAACTATATAAAGTGATTTATAGATTCAGTGCAATCCCTATTAAAGTGCCAATGGCATATTTCACAGATATAGTACAAATATTTCAAAAATTTATACGGAACCATAAATGACCCCCAATAGCTTCAGCAATTTTGAGAAAGAAGAACGAAGTAGGAGGGATCACAATACCTGACATCAAATTGTATTACAAGGCCACTATAATCAAAACAGTCTGGTACTGGCATAAAAACAGGCACATAGATCAATGGAACAGAATACAGAGCCCAGAAATAAACCCAAGTCTCTATGGCTAATTAATATTTGACAAAGGGGGCTGGAGCATAAGATGGAGAAAAAATAGCCTCTTCAACAAATAGTGTTGGGAGAACTGGATAGCTACATACATAAAAATGAAACCGGATCACCAACTTACACCATACACAAAAATAAATTCAAGGTGGATAAAATACTTAAACATAAGTCATGACACCATAAAAGTCCTAGAGGAGAACATAGCCAGGAAAATCTCAGACATTCCATGCAGCAACATTGTCACTGATACATACCCTACAGCAAGGTACATAAAGGAAAAAATAAACAAATGAGACCTCATCAAATAAAAAAAAGCTTCCGCATTGCCAAAGAAAACTGCATTAAAATGAAAAGAGAACAAACTGTATGGGAAGACATATTTGCCAATGATATCTCAGACAAGGGTTTGATCTCCAAAATATGTAAAGAACTCACACAATTCCCCTCTAAGAAGACAAGCAACCCAATTAAAAAATGGGCAAAAGGCTTGAACAGACACTTCTCCAAGGGATACATAGAGAGGGCCCAGATACATATGAAAAGATGCTCAGCATCACTAGCCATCAGAGAGATGCAAATTAAAACCACAATGAGATACCACTTCACACCAGTCAGATGGACATCATAAACAAATCAACAAACAAGTGTTGGAGAGGTTGTGGAGAAAAAGAAACCCTGCTGCACTGTTGATGGGATTGCAGACTGGTACAACCACTATGGAAAACAGTATGGAATTTCTTCAGAAAACTAAAAATGGAACTGTATTTTGACCCAGCAATTCCACTGCTGGGATTATATCCCAAGAACCAATTCAAAAGAACCTATGCACCCCAATGTTCATAGCAGCACAATTTACAATAGCCAAGTGCTGGAAGCAACCGAAGTGCCCATCAGCACATAAGTGGATCACAAAACTATGGTACATTTACACAATGGAATAGTATGCAACAGAGAGAAAGTAGGAGCTCCTACCCTTTGTGACAGCATGGATGGAATTGGAGAGCATTATGCTAAGTGAAATAAGCCAGGAGGGAGGGACAAATAACATATGATCTCACCTTTAACTGAAACATAATCAAAAATAACAAAAAAAAGCAAGCAAAACTGGGGAGAAAGATGGAAGAAAGTGGGGGAGGTAGGTTTGCCTGGGGTGCGGGGGGAGTAGTGGGGGGAAAATGCAGACAACTGTAATTGAACAACAATAAAATAATTATTTAAAAAGAATTTCATAGTGACTATTGTTTTAAAAAAAGAATAAAATAAAATAAAACAGCTTCCTTGGATTTTATATTTTTATGTAAATATTACTGATTTTAGATAGCATTAAAATCTGTGAGTTCACACCCTCTCACTTGATCAACAGAATGCTGCACCACACTAAGTTCAAATTTTTCCCTTCCTATTTTAAGTATTTTTTTAATTTTTAACTTTACCATCCAGGGTTGTTAATGTGAAATCCAAAGACAATGTGATTCTTTTTCCTTTGTAGGACAGTTAGGTTTTTCCTTTCTCTTTGGCAGAGATAGAATATTCTCTTTATTCTGGGAATGATGACGTTTCAGCAGGATATATCTAGAACTGCTTTTTAACTGTGGGGGTTTTTTTAGGGACAGGGGTTTGGGGAGAAAGGGTTAAAAACCTCATCCTTTCTGCAGCTTAGAGAAATTTTCTCCTACTTTTAAAAAGTACATCATCCCAACCCCTATATCTTTTTTCTCTTCCTGGAACTTGTATTACATTATGAACCCACTATACCTGTTTTTGACTTCTCTAGAATCTTTTTTCCTTATATTCTCAATAGGCCTTTTTAGACTCCGATTTTTCCATTTTGTCCAAAAACTTTTCTTGTCTTACGAAGGTGATATAACACTGAATTGCAACAAGAATGCTAATTGAGATTTGTTCCTTCTGTTCTTATTTGTCTTAGAAATTTCTGGTTCTGTTTGTTTATTGTGGTTTTTCTCTTCCATGTTAACTGGTTTCACCAAATAAATGTCTGCTTGTCTCTGTTTTCCCACTAATTTATAAAAGAACCATTACATTGTCTAGGAGAGGCAGCTGGACTAGTTTCTCTGAAAATGCACAGATCTGTTCCCCTAAATAGGAAGGCTGTCTAGAATGACTTCAGGAATCCTTTTCCTGAATTTGTTTGGGCTAAACTGCCTCTGTAGTTGCTTGTACTTCTAAACAGCATATACACAGACAGACGCATGAGGGAGAGGATTGAGGAAAAGGCATGGGTATCCCAAAGTGTCCCAAAATATAAAAATATGTGTCTTATATAATAAAGAGTTCAAAATGAGACTTTTCAAATACTAAAAATCAGCTTACAGTCTATCCTAGATCTATATGGCCTGAGTTCTGGGGAAAATGAGTTTGACTTCCTGAGTCACAGAACTTGCCATTTGGAAGAAACATTAGATTCTGATGAATGAGATGAAAGAAGCTTCTCAGTTAACATGAGCTTTCTCTGTATTATACCTGAATTAAGCCTGCTTCCAAAAACAAATACTTAAAACCAGAGATATACTATAGATTGGAAGACTTCAACTCATTGAAAGATTTGGGAAAGCTTGACAGTTTGGTGCACTGCCCTGCCCCACGTGCCCCCAGCCAGTCTGAGTCACAGGCACATGACTGCCTGAAGTTCACATGGCTGGTCTCTGCTCAGTGTTTGTCTTGGTTTCCCATGATGCCTTTACTACAACATTTAAACTTTACTAACTTTAAACAAACTCCATATTTAAGGTTGGTACGTAAGAGCCTATATTTAAAATTACTACTAATAAAAGGGTAATGGGTTATTTAGGTAGAAATAAAGACTATTACTGATATTACAACATAAATAAGAATATCCTACAAGGAAATTAAGAAACAGTTTTCAACACAACTTAAATTCCCTAGGTAGGAAACTCTACTTTTATATAAGTTTAGAAACTTAAATTAATTAAAAATTCATTTTATGCATCTTCTTAGCTCAACCTAAAAAATGAGATACGCTTCTCAGTGGGAAACATCTACCTGATCATAAGGAAGAAGTAAACCTTCATGGCTTGTGTTTCTCTAAAGAAGCAGAATCCTTTTTCAGGAATCTTGCTTCACAGCATCATGGAGACACCCACCCAGGCACTGTTGGTGCAGGTGCTAAAGCAAGTGCCACATCTACACCCGGGTAAAGGAATCACCATTCCACACTGGGGCAGGAGAAGGTCTCAGGGACTCACTGCAAGACTCAATATCTGCACAAATGAAATACATGGAGAGAAACAAGGCATTTCTTGAGGTGAAGGGGGTAGAATAAATTATTCTTTAAGAGTTTCATTACAAAAAGGCAAATAAATCCACAGCTTAGAAATAAGATTCACTAATATTTGTCTGAAACCATTACATTTGGAGAAAGTATGATGGACAGAAATTCAAAGAGCCAAATAAAATGCACTTAGTGACACTTTTCAGACTTCCAAGAATATGACTGCATTTGATCATTTCTGCTTATGCCTATTATTTCCACATGGGTAAGGGAAATGAAAAGGAAAATCATGTGAGTGATAAACAATACCACAGTCTCAGTCAAAGAGCAATTTACCAAGTTTGACCCTACATGCCCAATGCAGCATGCTAACCCTGCAGGGAAGTAAACACCAAAAGATGAAGGCAACTGTCACAGAAGCTCAAAGCACAGGAGAAAGAAAGTGTGCAGTGCCAGGTGTGACAGCTTCATATGCTACCTTGTACAGACAGGGTCCTTCCTTCATTGTTCATGTATTACAACATGGAAATATGTATATGTACCTGCTTAGTAGGTGGTTTTCT
This sequence comes from Tonatia bakeri, assembly GCA_004024845.1. NCBI lineage: Eukaryota > Metazoa > Chordata > Mammalia > Chiroptera > Phyllostomidae > Tonatia > Tonatia bakeri. Next base: position 24,629 of record PVIA01001945.1, read on the forward strand.
TGTTTTAGCCAAATAAAAGTTTACAGAATTGGCAAGTAGTTAAAAAAGATTCTTCTTTCCATCCTGTCTAAAAAGTGGCCAGTTGGGTGGAAGATCACAGTTAACATGATACACAGCCAAAGACTCTCCTATCTCTTCTCTATCAGCTGCTACTGTAAATGTCATAGAATACTTTCTTGCTGTCCTAAACCATTTTTCCTTCTCCTTCCAACTGATCACAAAAAAAGAGTGTAGGTGGAAGCAATGAACACCAGGATAACCACTGGAAGAGGAAACCCAACAACAAACGAACCACCAACAGATAAGAACACAAGAAAGTGAAGGAGGGAGTGGAAGTCACACTAACCTCAATCTAGGACCTATCTCAAAATACAAGTAAACAGTGGAGAAATTACTCAGAACAAACAACTGAACAAGAGCAAGAGAGAATCCTCAAAAACTTATACACATGGAAGAACCAGCTTTAACACAACCTGCTCATACAAAGACAACAAAATACAAGAGGTGGTGGACAGAGTGACCCTCAGTTAACCAGCTGGTGGGAAGGACCCACCAAAGAAAGACCCAACAACAATCAAAACACAAACACAAACACAGAGCCAGCCTTAACGACAGCCCAAGACCAGTGAGCTCGGGAGATCCAGGAGACTGCATCACTGAATCTCACAAGTGTTCTGCCACAGAAGTTCACACCATAAACCAAGAGAGCCAGAACAGATCAATTTAAGAAGCTGAGGCTAACAAGAAGAGTTGCACAACAATGAAAAGACAAAGAAACAAACCCCAAATGAAAGGAAAGGAGAAAGCCTCAGAAAGAAGGCTAAATCAAACAGAGACAACTCAGCTATCAGATATTGAGTTCAAAGAAATGGTTATCAAGAAGCTCAATGAGCTCACAATGAATTACCAGAAAATACAGGGAAACTACAATGAACTCACTGCAAATTATATCAGCTTGAAAAAAGGAAATAGAAACTATCAACAAGAGCCGAGGACACAAAGAATACAATTTCTGACCTGAAGAACACAGAGGAAGGATCAAGCTGGATTGATGAAGCAGAAGATAGGAGCAGTGAGCTGGAGGACAAAGAAGGAAAATAAAACACCCAGAAAGAGCAAGGAAAGGAAAAGAGGCTCAGAAAGAAAGAAGAGAGATTAAGAGAAATGCAGGACAATATAAAACATAATAATATCCATATAATAGGGATACCAGAAGGAGAAGAGAAGAGCAAGGGATAGAAAACCTGTTTGAAAAAGTAATAATGGAAATCTTCCCTTTGATGAGAGAAAGTCACACAAATCCAGTAAACACAGAGAGTCCCAATCAAGAGGAACCCAAAAAGGCCCACTTCAAGACACATCACAATTAAAATGGAAAAATTCCAAGGTAAAGAAAGAATCTTAAAAGCAGCAAGGGAGAAACAGGAAGTAACATACAAATGACTTAAGCTCCAATAAGTTTAGCAGCTGACTTCTCCATGGAAATGCTCTAAGCCAGATGAGAATGGCAAGAAATATTCCAAGTAATGAGAACCAGAGGTCTCCAACCAAGGCTACTTTACCCAGAAAGGCTCTCAATCAAGATAGAAGGCCAAATAAGGAGCTTACCTGACCAAAGAAGTCTAAAGGAATCCCCTCCACCAAACCAGCTCTGCAAGCAATGCTAAAGGGACTGCTTTAAGGAAAGGAAGGAAAAGAGAGAAAGAGAGGAACACAGGTATGAAAATGGAAATGAATACCTACCTATCAATAATAACCTTAAATGTAAATAGATTAAATGCTCCAATCAAAAGACATACAATAGCTGAATGGATAAGAAAGCATGACCCACACATATGCTGCCTACAAGAGACCCACCTAGGAACAAAAGACCTACACAGACTGAAAGTGAAGGGCTGGAAACAAATATTCCAAGCAAATGGACAGGAAAAAAAAAGCTGGAGTAGCAATACCCATATCAGACAAAATAGACTTCAAAAAAAGGGCTATAAAGAAAGACCCAGAAGGTCACTACATACTACTCAAGGGAGGAATCCACCAAGAAGACATAAATATTGTAAATCTATATATGCACCCAACATAGGAGCACACAAATACATAAAGAAAATCTTAGAGGACTTCAAGAAAGATATTGACAGCAACACAATTATAGTAGGGGATTTTAACACTCCACTGTCAAAAATGGACAGATCTTCCAAACAAAATATCAACAAAGATATTGTAGCATTGAACAATGTCCTAGATGAAATGAACATAAGTGATATATAGAGAGCCCTTCATCCCAAAGAAGCTAAATACACACTCTTTTCAAATGTACATGGAACATTTTCAAAGATAGAACACATGATAGGACACAAAACAAGCCTCAACAAATTCAAGAAAATTGAAATCATACTAAGCATTTTCTCAGATCACAAGGGACTGAAACTAGAAACCACACCAAGGAAAAAAACCCCAAACACTCAAAATCATGGAGATGAAATAGCATGCTATTAAACAATGAATGGGTCAAGAATGAAATTAGGGAAGAAATCAAAAAGTTTCTGGAAACAAATGAAAATGAACTCACAGCAACCTAAAACTTATGCGACACAACGAAGGCAGTTCAGAAAGGGAAGTTCATTACGATACAGGCCTACCTAAAAAAGATAAAAACATTTCAAACAAACAACCTAACCCTGCATCTACAAGAACTCGAGGAACAACAACAAAGACAGCCCAGAGCAAGTAGAAGGAAGGAAATAACCAAGATCAGAGCAGAATTAAATGACATACAGACTAAAAGCACAATTCTAAAGATCAATGAATCCATGAGCTGGTTCTTTGAACAGATAAACAAAATCAACAAGCCTTTAAACAGGCTCATCAAGAAAAAAAAAGAGAGAAGACCCAAATACACACAATCATAAATGAAAGAGGAGAGATTACAGCTGATACCACAGAAATATAAAGGATTGTTAGAAATTACTACGAAGAACTGTGTGCCAAGAAATTTGAAAACCTAGGTGAAATGGACAAATTTCTAGAAAAATATAATCTTCCAAAACTCAAAGAAGAAGAAGCAAAAAACCTGAATGGACCAAAAACAACATATGAAATTGAGGCAGTAATCAAAAAACTCATGACACACAAAAGCCCTGGACCAGATGGTTTCACAGGAGAATTCTACAAAGCATTTAAGGAAGAACTAACCCCCATTCTTCACAGACTATTCCAAAAAATCCAAAAGGATGGAAGACTCCCAAACTCTTTTCATGAAGCCAGCATCATCCTAATTCCAAAACCAGATAAAGACACAACAAAGAAAGAAAACTTCAGGCCAATATCACTGATAAACATAGATGCTAAAATCCTCAACCAAATATTGCAAACCCCATACAGCAATATGTGAAAAAGATCATACACCATGACCAAGTTGGATTCATCGCAGGGATGCAAGGATGGTACAATATTTGCAAATCAATAAATGTAATAAATCATGTAAACAAAAGCAAAGACAAAAATCACGTGATCATATCAATAGATGCAGAAAAAGCATCTGATAAGGTACAGCACCTATTTATGATAAAAACACTCAGCCAAGTGGGAATAGAGGGAGCATTCCTCAACATAATAAAGGCCATATATGAGAGACCTACAGCGAACATCATACTCAATGGGCAAAAACTAAAATCTTTTCCACTAAGATTAAGAACACGATGAGGTTGCCCAATTTCACCACTTCTATTCAACATAGTATTAGAAGTTTTAGCCACAGGGATCAGACAAGAAAAGGAAATGAAAGGCATCCAAACTGGAAAGGAGGAAGTAAAACTGTGTTTGCAGATGACATGATACTGTACATAGAAAATCCTATAGACTCCACAAAAAACTGCTCAATCAAATAACTGAATTTGACAAAACAATGGGACACAAAGTCAATATTCAGAAACTGAAGACATTTTTGTATACCAACAATGAAACAGCAGAAGCAGAAATCAAGAAAAAAAATCCCATTTGATATAGCAACAAGAAAAATAAAGTACCTAGGAGTAAACCTAACCAAGGAGGTAAGAGACCTGTACTCAGAAAACTACACAACACTGAGGAAAGAAATCAAGACACAAACAAATGGAAACGTATACTGTGTTCATGGATCAAAAGAATTAACATCATCAAAGTGTCCATTCTACCCAAAGCAATTTACAGATTCAATGCATTACCTATTAAAGTACCAGTGGCATATTTCACAGACATATGCCATAGTTTGTTCATAGAACAAACACTTCTATAATTTATATGGAACCAGAAATGACTCTGAATAGCTGTTGCAATCTTGAGAAAGAACAACAAAGTAGGAGGGATCACAATACCTGATATCAAACTGTATTACAAGGCCACTGTAATCAAAACAGCTTGATACTGGCATAAAAACAGGCACATGGACCAATGGAACAGAACAGAGAGCCCAGAAATAAACCCAAGTCTCAACAGTCAATTAATATTTGATGAAGGGGGCAGCAACACTTTTACTCCATAATATGGAGTAAAAATAACCTGTTCAAGAAATTGTGTTGGGAGAACTGGACATCTACATGCAAAAAAATGAAACTCGAGCACCAACTTACACTATATACAAAAAAAAATTCAAGGTGCATAAAAGATTTAAATATAAGCTGTGGTACCATTAAAGTCCTAGAAGAGAACAAAGGCAGGAAAATCTCAGATATTTCATGCAGCAACATTTTTACTGATATGTCCCCTAGAGCCTGGAACATAAGGGAAAAAATAAACAAATGGGATCTCATCAAAATAAAAAGCTTCTGCACATCTAAAGAAAACAGTATTAAAATAAAAAGAGAACCAACTCTATGGGAAACATATTTGCCAATGGTACCTCAGACAAGAGTTTAATCTCCAAAATATATAAAGAACTTACATGACTCCACTCTAAGAACACAAGCAACCCAATTAAAAAATGGGCAGAGGACTTGAACAGACACTTCTCCAAGGAAGACATACAGAGGATCCAGAGGCACATGAAAAGATGCTCAGTATTGCTAGCTATTAGAGAGATGCAAATTCAAACCACAATGAGATACCACTTCACACCAGTCAGAATGGCCATCATAAACAAAGCAACACACAACAAGTGTTGGAGAGGTGTGGAGAAAAAGGGACCCTAGTGCATTCTCGGTGGGATTGTACACTGGTACAACCACTATGGAAAACAGTATGGAATTTTCTCAGGAAACTCAAAATGTATCTTCCTCTTGACCCAGCAATTCCACTGCTAGGATTATATCCTAAGAACCCTGAAACACCAATCCAAAAGAACCTATGCACCCCAATGTTCATAGCAGCACAATTTACAATAGCCAAGTGCTGGAAGCAACCTAGGTGCCCATCAGTAAATGAATGGATCAAAAAACCATGGTACATTTACACCATGGAATTCTATGCAGAAGAAAGAAAGAAGGAGCTCCTACCCTTTGGGACAACCTGGATGGAATTGGAAAGCATTATGCTAAGTGAAATAAGCCAGTGGGTGAAAGACAAATACCATATGACCTCACCTTTAACAGGACAAAACAAATAAAGAAGCAAAATATAACCAAAGACACTGAAACAGAGAATAGGCTGACAGTGACCAGAGAGGAGAGGGGAGGGAATTTGAGGTGAAAATGGGAAGGGTTTGCAGGAACAAGTATAAAGGACACATGGACAAAAACAAGGGAAGGGATAGGAATGGGAGGGAGGTGGGGAGGGCTAGGAGGCTGGCCTGGGATGACAGTACAAGGCAGAAAACTGTACTTGAACAACAATAAAAATAAAAATAAAAATAAAAAAATAATAGAGGCAGAAAGCAGAGGTTGACAGGGGCTGGGGGCAGGGGAATGTGGAGACAGTGTTTTCGGAAGGGGAAGAGAGTTTCGGTTTTGGAAGATGAAGAGTTCTGGAGATGGATTGTGCAATCACCAGGAAGGTTGCATAATGTGTGTAAAACCACGCACCTGTACACTTAAAAATGATTCAGATGGCACATTTTAAGCTATATATATTTCACCCCAATAAAAATATAATTGTGAGTGAAAACATTTTCAGCAGCAACAAAGCCATAAATCAGAGAACACACTCATGATGTGAACACAATTAGCCTCCACATTACACAGTAAAAGCAATAAGGGTGTGATGTGGTCTCACAAAACCAAAAGTTATCTAATTTTCTTAGAAGATCAATTATAATTGCACCTACTTCCTGGACCTAATTGTATGTGGTACTCATGGCAACATGAAGCTTAACTATTAGCCACAGCATTTAAACTAAACCGGTAGCCCATGCTGTTCACCACGGCAGACACTCGCCACCAGAAAATGCAGCCAGACTGAAAGGAGGTCTCCTGCACCAAATGCTGAATGCTTGGTATGAAAAAGAATGTTAAATATCTCACTTACAATGTTGATACTGATTACAAGTTGAAATGATAATATACATACACACTGGGTAGAGAAAATATTTAAATTAACTTCATCTGTTTTTTTAAATGCAGTTACTGGAAAATGCAAAATCACACATGTGGCTAACACTGTATTTATTGGTCTTCACTGCTCTAAAACATAAAAACAAACCTCCATTTTTTTTGCAAAGTTTAACAACACAGCACACTTAATCTATTACAAAATTTAACTAAACTTCATTTTCAGTGCTTAGAATCCTCTTTTTATTAATGGTGGGAAGAAAAAAACCAAAACCCACAAGAGTTTTGAAAACCTGTGGTAAAATACATAAAACAATACACCAAAATGTATGGTGATGAGCTAAAATGCATACCTTTCTTACAATCCCATACAAAAATAAATAGAAAACAATGCTGAAGGTTTGAATAAACCAATATTAGAAGTTTCATAGGGGAGAGATTGGCTGAACAGTCAAGCAAAACTACAAATGTGTCAAACATACTTCAGGGCCTCTGCTCTGTTATTTGCTGGAAAAATTCTCTTTCAATAATAAGATGTTTTGGCACATTGACTCTCAGTATTATTTATTTACTTGTGTTTTCTCCCTCCACTCCACTCATATATCAACGCTCAGAAAGAAGAAATTCATTCACCAGCCCATCAACACCTCCAACCCAACACCGGACACGTCAGAAACACCAAACACACACTGACCAATTAACTCTGCTGCTGAAACACATTTTTGTACCAATGAAGATAAATGAACTCTTTAAAAAAACAATAAAATTTTCAAAAATCTACATATGAGTAACCCCTCATAGGAAATAAAAATTACAAAAGGATATGTAGTAACATTACAGAAACAGACCCAGAAGAGAACAAGTTTATTGTGTCATTTTATCAATCCATTGTTACAGCAAAGAAGTTGTAGCCAGAAGTAGGTAGGAACTGCTGGAACCATGCTTTGGGGTATTTTATTTATTTTAATATACATACAAGACCTTTATGATATAGTTGATTTTTTATAATATTTTATATGGATATAAGGAGCAACCACAAAAGTATTTTCTACTGCATGCTGGTTCACTAGTTACCTTGCAACAATAAAAATATAAATGTTGCAGAACTAAAGGGCTCAAGTTGTATGTTTTTCCTGTAATAATAAAAGCAACCAATCTAAATTCTTTGCCATTTTCTGTGTGGCAGGTGGCTTTTAGTAGTGTGCCACATAACAGGTATTTTTCCAAAAATAAGCACCTCCCTCCATTCCTATAATATAAGGGTGACATTTAAAAATGATTTGAGGGCCCAGGACCTGCTTTGGGAAAACAATTGTCCTATGGGGAGAGCATTTTGAAAAAAAGATGTTTAAAAAGGCTTCCACCAATACATAATTTTGCCAAAAATCAATGCAAATGGGTCCCCAAATACTTTTCCTATCTGCACAGTTAAAAACTTGAAAATCAATTTTTAAAATCATTTAAAGGGTCTGCCAAATGAAGGATTTCCATGGGTGTTAGCGCATTTGATAAAAACACATCAATGCAGTATCCTTCAGTTACATTTCTAAAATGTATAGTAGGTATCACAGGTAATTAGAGGTCAGAGAAGCACTTCTTGGAAAGTTGCCATTTGAACAAAGATTTGAGAGAGGTGATGGTGACAGCTGGGTGGGGAAAACCCAGCCAGGAGAGTGGCAGATGCAATCACAGATTGCTAGCATGATGTGTCCTAGGAATATGAAAGATGCTGAATGCAGGGAGGAAGAAAAGTAGATAAAGCCAGAAATGTAATGGGTAGGTGTAGATGCAGCTTTTATTGTGAGAAGGATGAGAGACCACTGAGGGTTTTGAAAAGAGAAGTGACAGATCTGGCTCCTGTTGTACTGGGACCTCTTGAGGACTCTGGTGGAAAAGAATGGAAGCATGAGACCACTCTGGAGGGCCCAGCTAGGAGGGCGAGGGTGGTGATGGGTGAGGGTGGTGGCAGGAGAGGTGGGTGGACGCCATCGTTCCTATTAGCTCACCTGTAACACGGTTTCCTACCCCCATCCTTGTTATGCTTCCCCTCTCTGCTAAACTCACACTCCCAGTGATGCCATCTGGTTCCACGACTTTGGATATCAACCATATGTCAATACCTCCCAAAGCATGGCCATGGCCAAGCCTTTCTCTTAAACTACAGACTCTCATGGACTGCCCTCTCCTGGACATTGCCACTTGCATGCTCTGGAGACAACATGTGCAAAACTGAATTCCCCATATGACCCAAAACTGCTCTCCCTTTTTATCTCATTCCATGTCAAACTTTTCTTTCCAGTAATCCAGGCCTAAATTGTCACCAAGTCCTGAATCCCTCTTGTTTTCTTGTACCTCACATCCAACCCATCAGCCAAGTGTGATATCTTCAAAATGCATCCATACCTAACCAGGAATCACCTTCCCCACTGTCCCCATACTCTCCAAATGACTGTCACCTCTTACCTGGGTCACTGCAGTAGACTCATAAGTGGTCAGTTGGCTTCAGGACTTGAGCCACTCCAATGAACTCCCAACCCAGGCATTGGATCACATCATTCCTATGCTCAAAACCTGCAATCTGCCACTCCATCTCCATAAGAATAACAGCACAAGGGCTCTTCCCCCAACCACACCTGTGCTCTCACTTCCTATTATTTCTTCCCCTTTCCTACTACATTCCAGTCATATTTGTCTCCTCATTACCACTTGTACACACCTAGCATGCTCTCCTTGCCTCAAAGCCTCTGCACCAGATGTTTCCTCTGACTGTGCCATTCTTCCTCCCACCTTCCAAAGGCCTATGTTCCAACATGGTCTTCTCAGTGAGAACTTCCCTGACCACCTCATCTCAGTTTACAGTACCATCCTCAATCCTGGCAGTTTGTGACCTCTTCTTGCTTTATTTTGTTCCATAGCACAAATTCCTTTCTGACATACTATGCATTTTACACTTTAAAAATTTGTGTTCAATTCCACTATACTATAAACTCTATGAACAGCTTTTTATCTGTTTTGTTCACCAGTGTTTCCCTAATGTTTAAACACTGCCTAGCCCCTAGGAAGTGTCCAGTAAGAATCTGCTCAGTGTGCGACTAAGTCTGCATGTTACTTCTGATGAACAGACTGGCAAGTCCAGGCTAAGGGACTTGTGTGAACAGAGGCACTGGGCATCATCTCCACCTGGCCATGCAGCTGTGGTCCTTACCTATACACTTCAGTGGGTTGAGTGGGATCTCAGATGGGAATTCTATGCTGCAGAAATAGAACCAGTGTGGACCATGGCACTATTTCAATGATGGGGCAGCACTAGTGAAGCCTCGTCCACATCCTCTGCTCTGTTAGAGTAGTGACAAAGCCAGACCAAGACCACATGCAGGCCCTGCGGAGGGAGAGCCTCCAAGTATCAGAAGGAGGAGGCATGGCCACCACAGTCAGTGAGAGAGAAAGCAGTGATGTGAGGCTGGAAAGGGAGTCATGGCCAAGACCACACGAGCCTCTAGAGAGCACCACACAATCACCGAAAGGGTCTGGCTTCAACACAGAAAGTGGACAAGAAGCCTATTATATCAAATCAAGCCCAAAATGGGAAGTTTAGACTAGAATAATAGCAGAGACAGTCAACATCAATTGGGGATGGTCGGTGAGAATAGGAGTTAAGATGTGCAGTGAGAGAGAGTAGAGTGTCAAAAAAAACTTAAGGTTTCCAATTGGTAGAAATGAAGAGTTGGGATGAGATCATTTACTGAGAGGATACTGGACAAAGGCCAGGTTTTAGGGGAAGAGCATGGGTTTAATTTTCAGCAGTTTAGAGTTCCAAGTGTCTTGGACAGTAGAGGGCTCATATCATGTGGGCAAGGGGATAACACATCCTGGGCCACCTGTAGTGTCTGAGATCAGGATGCACAGGTGGGAGTCATCAGTGTTGTGGTAGGCCTTGAAGCCTAGGCTGTGGATGAGATGGCTTCTGAGAACGAAAGAGAGAGGACTTACACATAGCCTCAGGAGACTCTGACTGTCATGTTTCTATAGGGAGCTGCAAAGAATTAAAATAGTAGAAGTAACTGTACTAAAGGGCCATGTTATTGAAGCCAAGGAGAGTGATTACTTCTCAAAGAAGAGAGGGCTCACCAGGTGAACTGATGCCAAGAAGTGAAGTATAGAGAGAACTGGAAAGCACCCTCAGTAAGGAGGCAGTGAAAGTCACTAACAAGAACCTAGCAACAGACATTTTGATGGGAGCACAAGGAGAAGCTACATTGCAATATCTTGAGGAGTGAGCATGAGATGCAGAATTTCATACAGGCAGTGAAGACAGTTTCTGAGACTTTGTGAATTGGAGGAATGGTATGAACTAGTGGCTGAGTGGTACCCAGTTTTGAATTTTTAAAGGGTTCTTTTTAATTAATGTTAAAATATAGGGACATGAACATGTATAAATGTTAATGGGAAGATAACAAATGAATATATTAGCAAGACAAAATGCAAGTTCTGGGAGAGATCCAAAGAGATTTTGAGTAAGCATGTTGCAAAGACCAGGTGCTATGGTCAGACAGGGCATGTTTCATGGCCCCTCTGGAAGTGGGCCAGTTTCCAGCACTGAAAAGATGCCCTGTGACTGTGGGTATGGAGCTTAAGAGGAGTGGAGAAAAATATTCAAAAGAATGACATTTGAAATTAGCATGAGAAGAAAGATTGAACCAGGGCCCAAGGCTCTTGATGAGAGAAAAAAAGAATATTCAGGAGGTCAGAAGCTGATGGAGTGAGAAATGGCGAGGACATACAATCAGAAGCTGTGAATCATTAGTCAATGAATATTTATTTGTGTCTGCTCCGTGCTCACTAGGCAGATCAGCAAAACAAGCTATAGAAGGCTATGGCTACTGGTGTGTCTGGAATCCAGTCACACATAACATCAGACAGTCCTAGCACCACCTGTCCTCAGCAGGCTTCCAGTCAAGGCCAGGACCCACAGCATCAACACAAGATGAATAGCTCAAGACTAGAATGACATAAACATGAAGCAGGGAACAGTCTTACATCAGAACAGTATGAATTCAATTATAGAGTTAGGACTGCCTGTGGGGAGATGAGCTCAGTGAAGGAACAGAAGAAAGAATGTTGATGAAAGAGGGAAGAGGGATTTAACCAGATAAAAAATAGGGAGTTCTGTAAGTAAGACTGGCTCAGAGAGATGTGAGAGAAAGAATTAATATTTTAAAATTAATTGGAGAGTTGTATACCAGGTAAATTAGGAAAGGCTGATGCTGAAGCACTCCATCCAGAAGCAAAGTGCAGCTATGAGACAGTGGGCTGTGTGCCAGGCTGTAAAGAGGAAGGGTAAATCTGAGACAGTGAAATAGAGGACCTGCTGGTGCTGATCAGATAGCAAATACAAAAACAGCCCAGGAATCCTGACCATCTAGCAAGTGTTGAGAGATACTACACAAGCTTGACCTTCAAAACACCTTCCATTTAGCTATCAGTAGCCCCATTTAACAGATAAGGGAACTGAGATGTCAGGGTGTCAAACTCATTTTCACTGGGGGCCACATCAGCCTCGGGGTTGCCTTCAAAGGGTCAAATGTAAATTTAGGACTGTATAAATGTAACTACTCCTTCACTAGGGGCAAGGAACTCGGCAATGCTGACAGGTAGAAACAAGGTGCCAGGCCAGGTTAAACAATGTGGAGGGCCAGATTTGGCCCGTGGGCCTTGCATTTGCCACCTGTGTACATGTTAAAATAACATGTGGCACAGCTATTAAGAGGCAGAACCTGCATTTCAACGCAAGTTTAGTAAATCCAGTAAGGAATTCAAGACAATCCAAATTAGCAACAATTCAACAAAGAGCTCTAGATTCCAAAATTTGAGGGATTTTTTTTCACTAATATGTAATATTGCCAAGCAACTTTTAGAGCAGTCTCGTATCTATTTTAAAATATAATGATATTAGGCAGCTAATAATACATGACTGTGTATATTTCCTGACCCATCAGAAGTGATAGATGCCTTAAAAAAAGGTCCACATCAGAAGCTGAACTCTAAATAATCACAAGTGGTTAATATAACACATGCTTGTGGGAAAATATGGGTTATACTTATGCCATGGGATAGTTAAATCAGCATTTTAACCTAACCCTAAAGCCAGGGCCAAAAGTGACCTGATAAGGCTGAGCAGTAGAGGCTTAGGCCAGAGACTAGAGTCAGTGTAGGAACTCTGATTTTGCTGGTCTTTGCAAAGGTTAGAAGGCAATGAGAGGATATGAAAATGTTTAGGATTCACATATCTTTCAATGCTCAGGTAAAATAAAGACTCACAGTTCCTGATGAGTACAAATTTCTAATTAATACGATTCCCTAATTAGTACAAATCCTATAACTAAAGTGTAGGAGGCACTGGCTGTCTCAAGGTTGTAGGGCAAGATCCCAGGCCCCTAACATGGCTTGTGTTTCCATAATGGAAGCAGAAAGACTTCAGTGGAATCTGGAATTGACTAAAGGATAGAGATGGATAATCTTTTAAGAGAAAAATCTCAGAATGTCCATGTAAAAATGAAAATAATACAAAACAGTTACCAATGCAAAAATTAATAATATTCCCTACACTTTTCTAACGCATTAACTTGATTGAGCTCATTTTTTCACATTAACTCACGGCAGCAACAAAGGTGATTTCTGTTTCATTTGCCAGAAACAGTCAAGAACACAGATCAGATGGGGAAGGAAAGTAGGAAATGAAACATTCAGCATGTGAGTTACAGGTGAGTGGAATCAGTTGTTAATGCCCAGTCAATGAGGGAGAGATCTCAATAGATAGCTAATCAGTGGAGAGAAAGACACAAGGGAGTGTAGTCTCCCAGTGTTTCATGCAAATCTGCCCCCATTACTACATACAGGGCCATCTTGTTCTTTGTAACAGCTGCACAGGACTCCCTAAGAGATGGTCTATCACTTATCAACGAGTTTTTCACTGACTGCTTTTTTTTCTTTTTTTGCTCAATGAACAGCCTTAAACAAAAATATCTCACCATATGTTTTGAGACTATATTAGAATATAAGAATAAACAGTATGTTTTTATCATAGATGCATCTCTTTTCAATAAAAGAATCCCCATTATTTTTCAAGTTAATTTTTTAGTAATACGTAGGTATCAGAGTAGAGGTAGTATCCACCCTGAAAAAGCCATTTCTAGTAGGCTGAAGTCATGTGTGATTTATAGGGTATGTACAGCATGAAGTTAATCACTCTCTTGTCATGGTGAAGGCATTACTGATTGCTAAGAAAGGTAGACTGCTGGACACAAGCTGGAAAGGAATGCCACCAATTAGCACTCAATTTAGGTGCTTTATGCATCTTTTCTTAGGAATAATTCTATACCAAAGCCCTAAGAAGAAAAGATTCTGGAAGCTTGGAGGCTTCCTCGATAGCCATGCACATACAATTTCCATCTGGAGAGAAAACCTAGGAATGAGCAGTGATGTTCTGCCCTGTACAGACTGCGGTCACTCTTTTCTCCCCCTCCTTCTCTGTCCACCCAGATCCACGGTCCTTACTACCAAATTAAATGGTGTGCATTAGATAAGATGAAAATGTCTCCTTGCTTTCTATCTTCTATTTCTATAAAATGAATTGTGGATCTTCCTGTGCCATAGCCCATAGGACCTCCTGCATTTCCAGAGAGAGAATTGTTGACAGTTTGCAATTTCAGACAAAAAAAAAAAAAGAATAGTATTATTCCCCCACAAATTTGTTGAATTTGTTCTAATTTTATTCTCCTCTTTTCTCTTCCTCCCACTCTACCTCTTTGAATCCAAATGCCACAGGAAAAGAAGTGCATTTGGACTGATCTGGAATGTAAAATGTTCCAGTCCTTTATTGTTTATCTAGAAAATCTTCCTGAAAAGAATATTTTTAAAGTTTTTAGTTCAAAGCAGAAAGGACTTCATGTGCTAATGCCTACTTCTCACATGGAAGACAGTTGTTGAAAAGATAACAGGGACAAACAAAGCATGAATTCCTAAGGAAAGCAAGCTGTGTGACTGCATAGTCGGGAGAAACGAAATCCCATCACTATGCTTTATTTCACCATTCAAAGGAAGGAACCCATGAATCATGGAGCTTCCCATTTAAAAGTCTCCCAAATCCACAGAACGTAAGTTGGAGTTTTAAAGGGGAAAACCAACATTTCTCTACAGAGGATTCCGGCCAGTTCCCACTTGGTGAGAAGCCAGCATTGCTTTGAAAGCCAGTCTGGGAGCTGTGAGCAGTCATGGTCGTCTTATGGGAACCACAGTCTGACAGCTACAGATGGGATGCAGCACCTTTCCTGTATTCTGCCCTTACAACAAGGGGGCATAAAGGAATACATGCAGATATCATCAAATGCATTCTTCAAAAGAAAAGTAAAATATTTAGCCAAGTCCATGAAGGGCTGTGTCTAGTAGGAAAACATGCTGAACAAAACGGCAGCCTCTGAGGTGCTTTGCATTTTTCTCACTTTGGACTACATCTTTTTAAAACTTTCATAAATCCATTAAATCATCTTCTACATTAGTAGAAACCCCTGAACCATAGAATTTTCTAAAACACTAACTTCTATTTTGGAAGAAATTCCAAATAATGCGTGTGTGTATTTTTAATAACTTGTTTTAGACAAAGATAGCAAAATGCTCACCCCTCCCTGCCAAGGATACAGAAATGCAACATTTACCCCCTCGTGGATGCCAGTATTCGTATTGCTGACTCGCTCTCCCAGAAAGGGTGATCCCTTTTCAGAGACTCACAAACAAGAATGCCAAAGCGCTCAGTGCCCTAATGCGGACGCAGCAGAGCCCTAGCAAAGGAGGGGAAATCGGTTACCTGAGAAAGAACACCACTGCTCATCGCTTCTTCCCAGCTCGCCTCGAAAAGGACCAGGCAGCACAGAGCGTGCGGATGCGGGCTCCTCCCGGAGACAGGCGGGGCGCGCACTCCCTCCCGCCGCCGTGGTGATGCTGTCAGCCAGTCGCCCACCCGCGCCAGCTAGCCAGCCGGTGCCCCAAACGCGCCCACCCCACCCTCACACCTGCGCCCATGCGCCCGGCGCCCCTGAAGCCCCTGTGCTTCCCGCGCCGCCCGCGCACCTGCGCCCCCTTGTGCCCCAGGTCCCCCAACCCAGCGCACCTGAGGCCCCCCACGCACCTGAGCACCCTGCCAGCGAGGCCTGGCGCTGTCAAAGCTGCCCCGCAGTCCTCCGGCCTTCCTCCTCCCCTTCTATCCCTGACTTCCACGCTTGCCAAATGCCTGCTGCAGCAGCGGCTGCTCCCGCTTAAATGGCGCCTGCTCTCCACCAAAGAGCTTTGAGGTGCCACCTACTGCATGCTTCTGGAATAGATGGCCGGGACTGGAATTTTCTGAGATTTCAATGAATTAAAGTAATTTCATTGAAAATGTACCAGATTCTTTCGTTTTAGATCGTTCACATTACCAACTATAATTACTACTAACCACACAAGCCTTTCTTTCAGTGTCCAGACACTAAATCAAAAACCTACCAATTTGGAAGACAGACAAAATGGGGCCGTGCCGGTAGCCAACCACACAGTGCAGGTTAATACATTTTAATTTGAGGAACTCCTAATGATAAAACCATCATTGGCAACCTGAGGCTAGAACTACCTTTTCACTGACTACTTTCACAGTACTGTCTCAAGGAAATAACCACGTTTATTTTCTGACATTGATAGACAATTTTGTCAAAGAAGTATTGGTCAAAAACCAGGGAATCGGCAAGAAATAAGATGTATGACTAACAATTCTGTGCTGACATTTTAAAAATGCTAGCCTGTAACACTGATCTATAAATTTAAACTATGGGTTTGAGGATAATTTGTTCTCCTTATTTTAATTTTTTAATAAACACTACCAAATTTTCTAAGAGTTGAGCAATATTAATATTTTCCTGATTTTAAATTTGATTTAGCTGACAGAAGCTCGTTAACCTGTCTTAAAACTGTTTCTGAATTTCTGCATAATTTCAAACAGCATTATCCTTTGATGTTCATTTCCAAAGTAAATTTATACCCTGTTATTCATAGGAAATGTGTCTTTGAAATCTTAGTCAAGAAATATAATGATGGAAAAAATTTATTTTGCTCATTAGTTCATCCTAATTCTGACCTTAAAGATATGGCCATTGGAATATGAAAAGAATATGCCATTTTTGTCCATTAGTTAAGGCTTGCCATCGGCAAATCCACCTCTATTTCACCAATGCCAGAAAGCAGGGTAGTCACTGCATTCCCAGTTTCCTCTCCATTTCCAAGGAATGGGTGGCCATGGGGAAAGCTGTCCTAGGAGAGTCCGGATACATTGTGGAAGGTTCTGGGCACCACCTGCCGCCATTGCTGGAATCTGAAAGGACCATTCAGACTAACAAGTCAGATAGTTGTTTTCTGTGACAATTCAAAATGTAGGCTATTGGGTTAAGTTAAATGATAAGATGGAGTTTGAGGACTAAACAGAGAAAGGTAAAAAGATTTATAAAACTAAAAAATATTGAAGACAAAAAGTCAGTTTTAGCCCAGAGCTACTAGGGAGCAAGAGTCTGCAGCTGGAAGGGCACCAGTTTGATACTACAAATTATGCATTGTGGAAGACTCCTGCATTTTGCCACATATAATTACTATTTGTTCTAAAAAAGGAAGCATGGGCCCCAGAGGCCCCATTTAAACAGGAACAACACACTTAAAATGATCTCCCTGTCACTTCCCCAAAAGCCCTGACTTTTTGTGGGCCAGAAGAAACAGATTGCTCCTGGAAACTGAGTGTCAGGATTAGATTTAATAATATCCCCAAAAGACATCTAGGCCTGTTGGAGGTGAGAGTTCTAGGCCAGTGTCTTTCAAATTCCATCGTGCATCAGAATCACCCCAGGGGCTTGCTATATACAGCCAGGTGGGAAATAGCCCACATTTTCTGATTTAGCAGGGCTGGGGCTAGGTCCCAAAATGTGTAATTCTAACAAGTTTCCTGGTCACGTTGAGGCTGCTTGGAGCAGGCATGCCCTGAGCACAGCCACCTACTTGGAGCACAGACTGGTAACTAGTGGTAATATGCTCAGAGGGAAAAAACGTAACATTCTCTACTTTCTAAAGCAAGTTCAAACTGGCTCAGCTGATCCAGTGTCCCCCATTTTGAGGAAGTCTGACTCACACATGTACCCCATGGTCTTTTTCGGAGGCCATAAAGTATCCTCTTCAGCTGCATTTGACTTTACTCTCATGACCTAGGATTCTGCAAACTTACACTTTGCCTCTGTGCAAATTAGGCGGGGGGACCCCTCTCGGGTGGACACAATCACTCTCTTCTCGCCTCCTCAAGGCAGTGCATGACCTGAGGGTCAAAGAACCCTTTGTGCAAAGAACTTTCTTGGGAAAAGTGTAGCTCACTTCAGTCTCCCAACTGGGTGAGTGGGCACTTGCTGAACCCCAGCCCTATTCTTGCCCTCTGTTGGCCACCTTTGCATATTATGAAACTGCACAACCCAGTACTTCAACCCTCTTCTCCCACAGTCCCACATGGTCCATGTGAGAGCTAGGAGTTCCATTTGGGACCTGGGTACACAGGTCCAGAGAGTAACAGACACCATCAAGAGAGAGGCGGAGCCAACTTCCAACCTCAAGGGTAGGAGCTGAGAGATGAGGCAGAGATTCCCTAGTTGGCTGCTGAGCAAGCAGACATGTAATAAAAGACAGTTCCTTAAGTTTCACTGTCTCCCTTTTATTCTGTCTCCTACAAAGTTGTTAGAAATGGTGATTTCAGCTCTACCCTGGACTTAGTGACCTAGAAACTCAGGGCAGGACCCATCCATCTGTCAGCAAACAATCTAGGTGATGCTGATGATGCACAGTACAGCTTAAAACTCGCTGCACTCAAGTTGTTTTTTAAAATATATTTTTAACAAATATCATGTTAACACATCTCCTTAGAAATTAGTGCAAGGCTGTACCATCTTGATAGAATGTGTTTGAGGGAGTGGTGAACTCCAACCCCAGATGCTTCTGTTCCCGCACCATAGTACTTGCCTATTCAGTCATCCCTTCTAATATTTTATCACATAAGGGGGGGTACAGGACTCCAGTGCCCAGAGGACACTCCCTTTCCCAGCAATCTTATCTGCAGTCAGGATGTCCACCTCTGGAAATAGCCATGACTCTCTTCTTCCTGCCTCTATCTTCTCCCCTGTGGAGTCATCCTAATCTAATCCCTGGGTGGGCCACAACTTCCAAACTAAGATGTCAACTCTGAAATGGAAGAAGCTTTTTACATCTACTTGGAGAAAAGAAAGCCCAGACCCAAGAATATAATGGCTTCCCACAAATGGGAAGAAGAAAACTCAATTTTTCTTTGTTTTTTGTCCATGAGTTCACTGGCCCCAAAAGTAAGAGCTCTGAAGTTTGGTGAGCTCTTCAGAGATGTCCCATGTGGAGAGCCAGCACTGGGTCAGCCAATGCATGTGCGCAGCTCTGAGGACAATTCTCAGGACACAAGTCCTCTGAGAGCCTTTAGCAGTTACACTCCAGCCACTGAAAACAGCATGTAGTATCTCATAGTACTGGGTCCCTGAGGCCTCAGACCTGCGTGAGTAGTTTGTGTGGTACTGTGCAGGGGCCACTTCAATAGCCAAAGACAATTTGTAAAGTATGACATCCATTTGATGTGAATAAGAATCTCAGAAGCAAGTCTTTTTGCAGAGAATAAAGGTATGTGTCATTCCATTGGTATTGATCCTGATTCTGCATTTTTAATCATCCCTTCAGGTCTACCCAAATGTACTACGTGCCTTTAAGTCTAAGGAGGTTTTGCCTTTCTTCCTCTTTTCCCTTGATGCTGTGTGCACTGCAATAAGGACAGGGCATCATGCTTTCTATTTGTTTTTAATCTTTTCAGCTTACCATGGCTACACAGATGTTAAAACTGACATCTGCTTTCTGTAATCTGAGAGTTTTTTAATCCTTATTTTATCTAAGGTTGACCTAGTTCTCTTGTTCTAATAAAATATTAACAAACACAGATAGATGTTTATATCCATAAAATGCAACTTTGTAAGCTCTAACTGCTCTGTGCATTCCTGGATCCAGCCCTGCCTTTCCTCCTTCCCCAAACTTCCACTGAATGCTGTGGAACACTGTGCCTTATTCATCAAGTTCCTCTAAATCCTACTCTGCTTTGGGAAGACTCTGCCATCTTTATGCCCTAATGAAGAGCTGACTCTTCTGCTGTCCTCACTTCTCCTATAGCACGTCATGCAGAGACTTGCTTTTCAGGCCTTATCAGCTCCTTGATCTCCATGCATTGTCCCTTCGGAGACATAATTTCCCCTCTGGTGGCAAAATCCTTGCCTCCTTCTGGATTGTACCCCCCTCTTCCTTTCATCTTGCCATCTTTTGAGTCATCTGCCATTTCCATCCTTTAGTGGTCTTCCTTTCCACCCAGATAGAGTGCCACCTGAAATACTCACCCTACTTTCTGCTCTTTCATTCCCATGGTCTCCCTTCCTTGCCCCAGTGACTCTTTCCCTCTACCATATCCCATCCATTCCCACTGAAGACCTCATCCTGCCCTCTCCCATCATGACAAATCACAGAGCAGCAGGACATCTCCAGCCATTGGCACAGCCACATCTCCCCACTAGCAAGCCATTTTCTCCCATGTAGTCAGAATTACCTTCCTTCCAAGCATCTGTATCTTCCACATCATCATTTCTCCCTTTTCTATCTGCATAATAGGTAGCAAACACAAGTCTTCTGTCCCTCTCTCTGTTGTCCTTTCTGAAGAATCAAAAAAAAAAAAAAATGAAGGTATCATTGGTTGATACTGAGCTTCTAAACAGCAGTCTCTCTTCATCCGTACTGGTGACCTCCGATCTGTGCTCCAATGCAGCCAGGAGGAGCAGAGCTGGGACGTCCTGGAGGGGCATCCCTGATCTTTAGAATCCGGCCCAACCTTTGTGTTGGCTCACAAGGCTCGCATGATCTGGCAGCCTGCCACCTCTCCAATTTCATCTCTTGCCTGCTTCACTAGGCTTATAGGTGCCAACCAAACTAGCCTTTTTTCAGTTGCCTAAATGCACCCAGGTCTTCCTACCAACATAGCTGCTGCACATGCTTGTCTTCCGCTCTGTGAGCTCATCCAGCCATGGTCATCCTATTACATTCTCCACTTCAAATCTACTCCCAGATGCACTGTCCACAGAGAGGCCTTCCTGATCACCCTGCTTAAAGTTTTATCACACCCTGCTAAATTTGTTGAATTGTGCTCCTACAAAAAGATATATGAAAACTATCTCCCAGTAACTCAGACACGTGACCTTATTTGAACTTAGGATTATTGCAAAAATAACTGGAGAAGTTGAGGTCATATTGAAGTAGAGTGGGCCCTTGTTTCAAAATGACTGGTATTGTTTTAAGAAGAGGAGAAGAGATGTATGGAAGAAGACCACTAGCTATATGATCACAGGGGCAGTGAATGGAGTGGCAGACACAAGGAATGCCAAGTATTACCAGCAAACACCAAAAGTTAGAAGGAAAAAAGGATTCTCCCCAAGCTTTCAGAGATAGCATAGCCCTGACAACAGCTTGAAGCCTCCAGAACTCTAAATTCTAGCTTCCAGAAGTCCAGATCCAGACAGTAAGACAACAAATTTCTCTTACTTTAAGCTCCCTAGTTTGTAGGACTTCATCACGGCAGCCCCAGGAAACTAATGTACCTTCTATCACCCAGCCCCTGGATTCTGCTCTCTTCATAGTCTGTACCACAATTAGTTTCCAGTTTGTATTTGTTAAGTAGTCATATAGTTTGTGTGGGTTTTATTGTGAATTTTTCTCCTTTTATTGCTTTCTGATTATTTGTGGGACTTCAAACTCTTGTAGGACCATGGATCCCAGTTTAGAAACTCCTGCTGTGTGTCACAAGAAAGACCCACAGAAGGAGGATCCCACTTTCCTGGTACAGAGTCCAAGGAATCAACAGCACCTGTGGGAGCTTGATGTGTGTTTTGGTCCCTGCATTTGAGGGACACATCCATTTGCCTTGAATTAGAATTTTCTAAGCTTAGACAATTTCACATTCAAGTCTCTTCTTATAAACTTAGGCAAATCATTTGAAAGAACACTTGGCAGTCCGCAGAGATCACCATGATTGCAGGGCCAACAAAAGCCTTCCAGAAAATACTAGAGATTAGTTGTTAAATTTCCTGTATATTTATATTTGCACACCTTGGCAATTGCTGCCTATTTTACTCAAGTGAGCCTGTCAGAAAATTCCTTTCTTCTTTTTTTCAAAATAGACCTCTTAGCAAACTTATTTTACTTTCTTTTTTCCCAGAAGCATTTTTTTTTTTTTGCTTTTTAAGGTTAATTCTGTAGTTTTTCTACCTTGTCATCTATACTTTAAGAGAGAGATGCTTCCAATTCCAATATTCTACATAGCTTTAAGAATAGATATTGATGATAATTAACATTGTATGATATTTAATGTCCTAAAATATGTGACAATAAGCAGCTGTATTAAAAATTATGAGCATCGAGAAAACATCAGGAGAGACACAGGCAGAATGAATGCTCTGTCTTTGTTCATTATAGTTTTACTCTTTCACCTAACCATAAAAAATTCTAACCTAACTAGTTATAGCAACAAAAAAAATAGGGAAAGAAATCTCAGTTCTCCAATCATTCTTGCTGCAATAACTAAGTTTGGGATGCTACTAACACAGGAATAGTGAAATAAGCCAGGCAGTGAGGGACAAATACCATATGATCTCACCTTTAAGAGGAAACTAATCAACAAAACAAACAATCAAGCAAAATATAACCAGAGACACTGAAATAAAGAACAATCTGACAGTAACCAGAGGGGAGCTGGGAGGAGATAATGGGGGGAAGGGTTTTCAGGAACAACTATCAAGGACACATGGACAAAACCAAGGCGGGGTGGAAGCAAGGGAGGGAGGTGGAGATGGCTGCAGTGGTGGGTAGTGGTGGGGGGTAAATGCAGACAACTATACTTGAACAATACAATAATTTGTTTCCTTCTTTTTATTTTGTTTTTGTTGTTCAAATACAGTTTTCTGCCTATTCCCTCCACCCCTCCCCACCACCCCAGTTTTCCCCACTTTCCTCCCCTGTCCCCCCTTTTTATTGTCCATGTGACCTTTATAATTGCTCCTGTGAACCCTTCACCCTTTTCCCCTATAATCCTCTCCTTTTGAAAGAGCACAACTCCAAGGTAAAAATTGTTTTTCAAAGGAATGAAAAACAACTGTTACTGACGAGTTGTGCTCTTTCAAAGGGATAATTTCCACCAGTCTCTCAATCTTGCATGCAGGAGAGGTTCCTAAAGAGCAAAGAATCGACCTAGGATGCCAAAAGCCATTTATCTAAATGTCACTTGTACACTGTGTAATGAAAATTGAAGGAGTTCCATTTGAGATAATAAACCAATTTTTGCAAGAGAAGATGAATTAATTATTCAAGGACAATGACTTCTCCAGCTTCATTTTCACAAACCACATTTATCCTTAGCTGTTTAAATAGAAAACAGGCTGCATACTACATTCACAAGTACCTTCTTAAATAAGAAACTAACTGTAGTTTAAATCAGGAACTCTGAATTTGAGTGTCAGTGCTTGCCAACAGATTCCTCTAAGCACATGGACTATATCTGCGCAAAGGAGGGCTCCTGCTCTCCCACCATTAAAATGGTGGGAGATACACAGCCAGCAGTCCCAGCAAGGTCTGGCTGGGTGAAAAACAGCAAAAGGGGTGGACCCCTCAGATTCAGCAAAGAGAAGCTTCCCACCAGCAGGATCTCAGGCTTGCTTTCAAATATTCCCCTTAGGAAAATATTGCTGGAGAGAGAATTATTGGATTAAAATTGGTAATAATTTTCCTTCAGACTTGCAGCATCCTCCCAGGTTTGTTGGAAGCCAGGGGAAGGAGTCATAGGTATGTGGAGAAACCCTGTGGTACAGAGGATATGCCAACTTTCAAAAGCAAATGACATCAGACATATTTTCCTTTGCCAGTTGGACCTGTCGTTGGTGTTCTCTAGGGCTTAGTTTCCTAAACAGTTATACTACATGATTCCTATGTTTTCTTTTAGTTACAAATTTAAGGGTTTTTTCCCCCAGAACAATGTATTTCTTTAAGTGAAAGAAGAACAAATTAGGTGAGCATAAAATATCAAGGTAGATTGTGTAGTGTTGGTAAAATGGCCTTTCCTTGAGCATTTACCTCTTTCTCTGGCTTAGCCTCATCTCTAAGATGTGACATTCTATCCTGAAGTCACCATGAACTCATCTCAGTTCTTTTTAAAAAAGAATTTTAATTAAATCTATTGGGATGACAATAGAATTGTACACTTGAAACCTATACAAATGTAGAGTTTTTAGAAGATGTAAAATATAAGGCTCCTTTCAATTCAACATGACAGAATAGGCTGCATCTGCCTATACATTTTTTAAAAAATCTTACTGTATCAATCATGTTTCTTTAGAGATAGAACCAATAAGATGTGTGTGTGTGTGTGTGTGTGTGTGTGTGTTTATTACAGTCAGGTGCTATATCAGAACATTTCCATTTCTATTAATGACATAATGCATACAATGGTGGTCCCATAACATTACCATGGAGCTAAAACATTCCTGTCACCTAGTTATATTATAGCCATCATAACACAATACATTACTCATGTGTTTGTGGTCATACTGGCATAAACAACTATGATAAACCGACTGTGCTTCCAGCTGTATAAAACCTACTGTGCTGCCAGCTGTATAAAATAGCACATACAATTATATACAGTACAGAACATTTAATAATGATAATAAATGCCTGTGGTACCAGCTTATGTATTTGCTATATTATCCTTTTTATTCTTTTTTAAAGTGTATTTTTTCTATTTATATAAGAAAATAAATTTGCTATACATAAAATAGTATGCCTTGTTATGCCTCATACATCTCATGTTTACAAAGTCTCTTGGTTGTATCACTTTCTCTCATGCTTGATTTAATCTTGTGTTGTTTTGTTCATCATGGCCACTAAGCCCACACAATCCACTATTAATGTTGCCAGTAAGAGGCCACGTTCAGTGACTGACCTGAAAACAAAATCAGAAGTGATAACGACTAGGAACATGGCAAGTCAATGATGGTTATTGTTCACCAGTCAAGCATGTCCCATTCCACCACAGCCACAATCTTTACCAACAAGAGAAAAAGTGACAGAAGCTGTTACAGGATCTGCTTCACTGAAGGAAACGAGACTAACAGAGGTTCAAGAAGAGCCCATATCAGATGTGGAGAAACTTCTAATGACCTGGATTGAAGACCAGACACAGAAGCCTGTCCCTGTCCATACCCATGATGACCACAGCCAAAGGTAAAAGTTGTGATGTTGAAAGATAAGGCTGGACCAACTATGATTTTGAATTTACTGCTAGCTCTGGGTGGTTTAAATAATTCAAGAATAGTTATTCATTACATAATGTGAAAATGTGGGTGCTGATGTGAAGGCAGCTGAAGAATTTTTAGAAACTCTAGAAGCTAATTGTAGAGGAAAATTACTTGCCAGAGAAAATATTCAGTATGGATGGAACTCTGTATTTTGGAAATGAATGCCTGAAAGAACTTACATCTATAAGGAAGCCAAGTAAATACCACGTTTTAAGGCTTTTAAGGACAGAATAACTGTCTTGCTCGGAGGCAATGTCACAGGTTACAAACTGAAGCCCCTTGTGATCTGGCACAGTGAGAACTCCGGAGCCTTCAAGCACTTCAATAAGCACACACTGCCAGTGTGTTACTCTAACCGGAAAAGACACTGGCGTTTGGGCTGCCTGTCACTACCAAATCCAATAAGCAATGACAGTGATTGAATCTTTTATAGGTGCTTTATTCAGATGGCCAGCAATCTAAGAAGATGGTGGGTTCATACCCAAACTAACCATCTTCCCCTTTGTTTTCTGGCCAGATCTTTTATAAGGGGTTGGGGGAGGGCAAACAGGAATTGGTGAGTCTTTGAAGTTGTAGCTGCAACATTCCTGTCCTTGGCAGTTAGCTGTCTCCAAGTGAGAGGGGTGGTTGCCTGCTTCTTCTCGGTACGGATGTCTCCAGGCCAGGCAGTAAGCTCTAGCCAGTGCCCCAGGAGGTCAGCCACTTTTTCTCAGGCACCAGAAGGGCCTTATCTGTAGTTTCTGAAACAAAAGCTTAACATACACATTACTTGCTAGATTTATGGCTATTTACCTTAAGCTAAAATTTTCTAGTCTTAAGCCCCCTATCATTACTACAGCAGCAATAAGAAGTCATGATGACCCAGCTCATCTTTCCAAGATGTCCTCCTGAATTGCTATCTCAGTGAAATAGAGAAGTACTGTTTGGAGACTAACAGTTTGCAAGATTTTGCTTGTTATTGACAGTGCTTCTGGATATCCTCCTTTTGTGGGTGATCTTCATACCAATATCAAAGTGTCGGGTACAGGATGGAGAGATGGGCCTGGATGGCCAAGGACAGATGGAACTTTGAAAGAGAAACTGGGAGCAGAAGGAAAAGTTTCTGTCTGTGGGGACTCCTAGGGTCAAGGGGTATGAAGAATGAATGTGGAGTGAAGAAGACTACACCAAAACAATTCATGAAAAAAAACTCTTCTGAAGGTTTGAAAGGATCAGCTTTCTCTGCATCATGGTGGACCAGTGAGACCAAACTCCAGGATAAAAGCAAAGAAGTTAATTACTAGAGAAATGGGATGATCTTCCTGGAAGAAGATTAAAATTAAAGAGTTGGTGCCTAGAGTGATGCAGACAGTGGCCCGCAGTGTCTGTAGCATTATGCATGAGATATGAGATAAATTCACATGGACTACTGAGTCCTGTGGAGGAAAAGGGATGGTATGGCTACTCTCTCAAGGGGAGAGTGCCTCAGAGTGGCCTGGCCACTCTCTCAAGAGGAGAGTGTGTGCGCCCTTGCCTAGACAGGCTTTTATTGGGTTTAATTTGCACAGGAATACAGGTACAGCTTATTAATCATTGTCAGGCAGAAAGGATCAAACGATAGATAGCATACAAAGAACTATTACAGCTCATTCTGAGTCAGAGTCTGTTAGCTAAAGGGCTACAAAACTTTGGGAAACAAACTCATTTCCTGCTTGGGCCTTTATCATTTAATTAAGAGCATTTTTAGCAAAGCAAGTTTCACAAGCGTTTATGTATTCTTCCTCAGGCCTGATCACCCAGGGAACCTGCCCTTTCCAGCACAGGGCTGCACCGCCCTCTGTCATTTTTTCAGGCTTAAGTTAGGCAGAGGAAGCAAGATAGCCAAGAAATTGGGAGACTTCTTGCAGGCAGAATGAGGACTCAGGCTTTGTCAAAGCTGAGGAGCAAGGGTCCATCACCCCCTTTCTCCATAGCCCCCCAAGTCCTTCCCTGGGGCCTCCACATGATCATGCCTGTCTTAGGTCATTCCCCCCTTGGGAAATCTTAACCATCTTTGGCTAACTGATCAAGCATTGGGGGGTCAGTTATGGATGAAGTAAAAGGAGCAGAGGTGGCGTTCCTGCCAGGGAGATAAGCTTTGTCTCCTTAGTGGCTTATGGTCCAAAGGTCACTCACTCAGCCTTAGCCATGGGGGGGTTACAGCTCCTGAAACCAGGCAGGGCAGCTCCCTAAATAAAGTAGCCTCCTCCTGGACTGGACTTGGCACATTGGGAAGAGCCCATGTGCTCCTGCGGTACTCACTGATGCCCCATAAAATGAAACCTGGAGGTTAACTCAAGCTTCTCACAGCCACAGAGCCATGGCCAGCTCCTTTGTCATAAGGAAGCTGTGAAAAGCAGAGGGGATACCATATTGATCAGCTAAGGCTTCCATTAATAATAAAAATATTGTAATCAAAAAAAGCCTAGTGGTCAACCTCAGAGAACTAGACACCAGAGGATATGCTATAGTGTTATTCATTCTCCAAAAGGTAAAACATAATCATCTGCCAACCTCTATCCAAGGTGACATTAACTCCGGGCAATTCTGTTATCTGAAAGGATAAGATCTGTAATAACATGTTAGATTTGGGGGTTCCAGGCATTTATATAAAAGAAGGAGGAAAACTCAATGTTTTATCACATTTTAATAAGATTCTGCTTATTTTTCTGTGTACTGTGGCATGAGAGCAGGCAATACTGGCACAAGTATAGTCATTTCCTTTTGTGTTTACTTCAGTTCAATCTCCTTCCATCCTCCCCTTTATCACAGAGCCCATTTCCATTTCTACTCCTCAGGCTTTTGGCTCCATTTTATCCTTTCCTTCAAAACACATGATTCTTATTCTTTAGAGCACCATGCCAGCCCATGTATGCTCAGCAATCCTTGCCATCTCTGCCACCATTCATGGCATTTAACTAAGATGTCATTCCTTAGGACACTTAAGCCTCCCCTGGTCTCCTAGACAACCCAATTCTGAAAGGAAGGGAAAGGACTCAGATTATCTTGTGTCCTCTATACCCTGCCTACCTCATCAGTCAAGACTGCATTGCAGCCCAGGGTACAGGGGCACTTCATGTTAGCAGAACTGGACTGCTTGCTCCATATCATGGCCAGTTCGTGGGAAGCCCTGACCCTATATGTGAGGTGGAAATGACCCATGTGCACTTCAGTTCCCTCACAACTCCTGGCTCAGATATAAGGACTCTCCTGAATTTGGTGTGTAGAATTCTCCCACCTGTATTTTTCTTGAACTAGGATAGGATTGATTCACCATTTTCAACATTATAGAAAAGATATTATGCTGGGTATATTCTTCTGCAACTGTCTTTTCTCACCATTGTATTCACGAGCTTCATCTGCAATGATCTGTCAATAATTCATTTTTACTGCTCAATAATATTCCTCTCTTAATATTTAGATTGTTTCTATTTATTATGAATTTTTGCTATTTCAGACAATGACTATGCAAACATTTTTACACACGCCACCTTGTAACTGAGCATGGGAATCTGGGTACCTCCCTGGAGTGAAACTGCTGGCAGCATATCTTGAGCGTTACTTGAAAGGGCCAGGTTGTTTCAAAATGGCAACACCAATTCCCAGATGCTCAAGGCAAGTGGCACACAGGCTGCCCACAACCCTGCTGACACCTGGATTCTCCGATTTTTCATTTTTTTTGGTCTGATTAGTTAGAAATGGTATGTAGTTGTTTAAATGCTCACTTCATTGATTACCAATGAGTTTGGGCATATAAAAAATAAATTTATTGTTCATGTGCTTTTCTTGTGAATTGACTCTAGATTATTGGTACATGCTGCTTCTCTGTCTTGATTTTAAAAATTCCACATTTATTTACATATTTTTGTAGGACCTAGTGACTGCATAAACTTTTATTTTATTATTTAATTAATTACATTTAATATTATTTTATATTAGTTCCAGGCATACAGCATAATCATTATACAAACATAACATTTACAAAATGATCCCCCTGATATTTCAAGTACCTACTTGGCACTAGATATAGTTGTTATAATATTATTTCATTAAGATTTTATTTATTTGTTTTTAGAGAGAGGGAAGGGAGGGAGAGAAATTGATGTGCAAGAGAATCATTGACTGGTTGCCTCTCACATGCCCCCAAACCAGGGACCAGGCCCGCAACCCAGGCATGTTCCATGACAGAATTGAACTGGCAACCTTTCACTCTATGGGATAATGCTCAACTGACTGAGGCACACTGATTAGGGCTATTAAAGTACTATTGACTATATTCCCTATGCTGTACTTTACAACCTCATAACTATTTTGTAACCACCAATTTGTACTTTTTAATATCTTTACCTGGTAAAAATACACAGCTTGAAAAACCCCATCCCCTCTGCCAAGCATCAGTCTGTTCTATGTGTCAATGAGTTTGCTTATTTCTGTTCTTTAGATTCCTTATATAAGTGAAATCATATTGCATTTGTCTTTTTCTGACTGACTCATTTCACTTAACATAATATCTTCCAGGTACATTCATACTATTGCAAATAGTAAGAGTTCATTCTTTTTATGGTCTAGTAATATTTCATTGTATAAATGTATAACATTTTTATCTACTCTTTGATTGATGGTCACTTGGGGTGCTTCCATATTTTGAATATTGTGAATAATGTTGCAATAAAAATATGGGTGCATACATCCTTTTGAATTAGTGTTTTGGGTTTCTCTGTCTATATAACCAGAAGTGGGTTGGCTGGGCCATAAGGAATTTTTAAGTTTTTGAGGAATCCTTCATACTGTTTTCCATGGTGGCTATACCAATCTTCATTCCCACCAACAATGCAAGAGGGTTTCCTTTCCTCCACATCCTTGCCAACACTTGTGTGTTGATTTAGCAATGATAGTCATTCTGACAGGTGTGAGTTGATAACTCACTGTGGCTTTAATTTGCATTTCTCTGACGATTATTAACATTGAGCATATTTTCATATGATTATTGTTCATGTGTATATTGTCTTTGGAGCAATGTCTATATAAGTCTGTGGTCCATTTTTTTTAATTGTATTGTTTAGGGGGTTTTTTGGTATTGACTTGTATGAGTTTTTATAAATTTTGGATTTAATCCCTTATCATATGTACCACTTGCGAATATCTTCCCCCATTCAGTAGCTTGTATTTTTGTTTTGTTGATGGTTTCCTTTGCTGTGCAAAATCTTTTTAGTTTAATTAAGCATTGTTTGTTTATTTTTTTCATTTATTGCCCTTGCCTGAAAAAATATGACCAAAAAAAAATACTGCTAAGAGAAATGTCACTGCATTTACTGCTTATGTTTTCTTCTAGAACCTTTACAGTTTTGAGTTTTACAGTTAAGTCTTTAATCCATTTTGAGTTTATTTTTGTGTATGGGGTAAGAAAGTGGTCTAATTTTTTGCATATATCTGTCTCATTTTCCCAACACAATTCATTGAATACACTATCTTTACCATATTGTATATTCTTGCCTTTTTATATATTAATTGACTATATAGGCATGGTCTCTACATACTGTTTCATATGACGTATGTGTCTGTTTCCATGCCATTAACATGCTGGTTTGGTTACTGTAGCTTTATATATACTTTGATATCTGATACCATGATTCCTCCAACTTTGTTCTTTCTCTAGATTATAGTGGATATTTTTGGATCTATTTCGGTTTCATATAAATTTTGGATTATTTGTTCTAGTCCTGAGAAAAAATGCCATTAATATTTTGACAGAGATTGTGTTGAATCTATAGGTTGCTTTGGGTAGTATGGACATTCTACCAATGCTAATTCTTTCTATCCATAAACACAATATATACTTCCATTTATTTGTATCTTCTTCAGTTTTTTTCTTCAATGTCTTATAGTTTTCTGAGTACAGGTCCCTGACCCTTCTCATTAGTGCCCCTTCCACTCACGCCTTTCTCTAATACAAGCTCCACCCAGCAGCAAGAGGGCTCCTTAAAAACAGAGTTCAGATGACTTCATTCTTGTGCTTAAAACAAATGGGAGTGCTTCCCAGGAAACTTGGAGTAAAATTCACCTTCACCATGATCTCCAAGCCCTTTTCCCTGTCTCTCTCTCCAGAGCCTTTGTGCTCCTTTCCCCTTGCTTGTTGCTTTCCAGACACAGTGATTTCCTCTTCATTTCCTGACCATTCCAGCTCTAGCAGCTTGGCAACCTTGCACTTGTACTTCCGTCAAGACATCCCCCTGTTCTTCACGCAAGCCTGGCTCCTGGTTTGAATGCTTCTCTTCAGAGAAGCCTTCCAGAACAGCAAAATGCCCATGCAGGGGTTTTCTACAGAAGCCCATGTTTCCCTCTTTCATCATTCACATTATAATTGTTTTGTCTGTGTGCTGGTTTTGTATTGCCAGTTTTCACCTCTGGAACTTCATAACCAAACAGCTAGGACAGAGTCTCTGTCCTCTGTCCATGGACCCCAGAAATGTCTGACATAGACCACACATTTGCTCAATATTAGTCAAATGAATGACAATTCCTAAGTACTTCATTATTGGAAACTGTAATCAAAGCTCTGTACTGAGTTTTGCATTTTAGAAATGGTCAGAAATACTTTAATATTTTAAGATACAGCTGCTGCAACTATAATAGTTCTTTCTACCATGAAGGGGTACCAAACTTTCAGACTGTGAAGAATAATAAGCATAAATTAAGGTTGGAAAGGAAAGGGGAAGAAATCCAGCCAAGCAATCAGTGAATTGAGTTCAGTTATATGTGAGGGCTTTGGGATAATTTCATTTGGAACTATCATCACCTACTACACTAACCACAATCTATAACTTTTCACAAGTATATAATATGTTTCATCATTACTAAAATTATATTAATGTAAAAACATTAAAACAGTCTCTGGTTAGTATACTTATACAATGGAATATAACTCAGCCTTATGAAAGAAGGAAATTCTGACACATGCCACAACATGGATGACCCTTGAGGATATTATGCTAATGAAAGGAGCCAGTCACAAAAGGACAACCATGCATGATTTCATTTACGCAAGGTACATGTTGTAGGCAAAATCACAGAGACACAAAGCACAATGTAGACTGACAGGGGCAGGGGAGGGGACAATGAGGAGTTAGTGTCTGATGCAGACAGAGTTTCAGTTTTGCAAGATGGAATGAGTTCTGGTGATAGTTGCACAACAATGTGAATGTACTTAAGGCAACTGAAAAATAGTTAAGATGGTAAATTTTATGTTACGTAAGTTTTATCGCATTTTAAAAAAGAGTCTCTAGCTTTATTATTTACTGGGTACCCTCATTTTTACTTTACTCATCTTCCTCATTCCCTTAATTTTATTGTGTCTTATTAGATTGTGTGTATTTATGTGACCTAGCATAAATATTCTCTTGAACTAAACATGGAGTATATTTTTTTAATTGCACTGATCTGATCCCAGACTTGGTGGATTTGAAAGCATAAATGCCACCTTTATGGATGAAAATGAGCCACTGATTCCACAGCTGGAGTGAGGACTGATGGCAGGTGATAGAGCACCACAAGACAAGAATGTGGCCCAGGACACAGACTCTAGGCTTTGGATAAGAAGCAGATGACACCCATCAAGACCACGTGAGGCCTGCACCTGTCTGTTCATCTGCCTGTCTCTGACTCAGTAAACTCTCCAAGGGCAGGCAGTGCCTACCAGCACCTTCCCACACTGCACAACCCCCTTCTGTGTGTCCAGAGATTGACATGGAGCTCTAGTGGATTAATCTACTAAACCTCACAGTGAGTACCAGTATTATTGCCATCTTACAGTGGGGAAATTGAGGCATCAAGCGTCAAATAACTTTCCCAAGGTCATGTGCTGCTCACCATCAAGGAGTTGGTGCTGCTCTTGCACATGCCTAGCCTTGTGCTTCCCCTCTTAGACATGTGCTGGGCTCTGGCAGGAGCAGGGTACTGCCTTCAGGGACACCCCCGGTCTCCCCAGGCAGGAAGTTCCCAGAGTACAGAAGTTCTCCCCCTGGCCTGCTGTAAAGCTGTGATTTGTGTGCACTTTTGCTTCTCAGGAGAGGTGGCAAAGAATGAAATGCAACCACAGCTATGATTTGGTGTTTCAGGTTCTGGTCTCAGGACTGCCAGCTGGGAGAACATTCATGGAATCCCGACTCTCTTGGCCTCAAGCTTCTTCTCTTTTTGTGGGAGAACTTTTATAAAGAGACATATCAGCTCTTAGCCAGACACCCCAGAAATCTTCCGGATTAGCTTAGTTGGTGGGATTCCAGCTACCCAGGACCCAGTGTCTCTCTGCCCACTTCCATAGGCTGTCCCCTCACCCCTGAGAGAAGAGTCCTCTGACAGAATCAAAGGGCCAGGCTCTGCTGCTAGAGGTTGTCAGTATACACAGAGCAGGTGTGCTCCTTACAGCCTTCTATCTGCAGGGAGCTTCCACAGGCACCTCCCTAGTGGGAACCCCTGGTGTCAGATAGCATCTGCACCCACGGCAGTATGAACCTCACCTGGGAACTTGGTAGTAATGCAACTTTTCACGCCTACCCACGCTGATCAAACCAGAAGCTTAGGGTTGGGGTCCAACCCTCAGGGTTTCAGCCCAGTCCCCCAAAGGATTCTCATGGGTGCTCAAGGTTGTAGGCCACTATGGGGACATGACAGGAAGAGGAGGGGACCCCAAGGAAGGTAGAGAGAGAAAAGGGGTGAGAGATCAGGTAATGGTCAACCCTAAATGACCTGATGAGTCTCCATCTTATGGACTGAAACACCCGTAGGGGAATACCAAAGTGTGTTTTTCTGCTATCCCTGGGCTGCTTGGCTGATATGCAGTTTTTCGTGATAATTGTCTGTACAGCAGGCATTCCCAATGTTGCCAAGGAAAGTCCAGGGGCTCAGATTTGATTAGAAAGCAGGACTAAAAATGATTTCCCTTAGTCACTAATCATCATCTTCCTGCTTTATGCAGTCCTGGACTTCAAGAGGCAGCATCGTGTGGGGGGCACAGAGGCCAGTCCATATCTGCCTGTTCACTTTCTCTCCTAGAACTGAGGCAGAACAGCGAGGAGCTAGGAAAGTTCCTTGACAAGTGGAATGGGGAAGCTGAGACAGTGAGCTGAACAAACTGGTGGAGCAATTTACAGCCAGATACAGGTCACCTCCCTAGAGATAACATCTAGGCCTCAGTTGTATTCCAGGTTCAGGCCCAGAAAAGCAGCAAAAACCTGGTGAGGGATGCCAGGACCAGCTGCAATGACTAAGGACCCCCTGCCTGGCACCGACCAATCAGTGCAGACCATGGCCCTGAAAGAGCACACCTGGAAAACTGATGAATATTCTGCTGAAATCCTCCCCTGAGACCTCCCCTAAGATTCCAGCCTGCAAGAAAAAGAGAAAAGCCTCAGGACAAAGGACCCTCTGGGGAGCATCCTGCACCATTTACTTCCCCTTCTTCTTTCCCCACTTCTTCCCTAAACTCTAAGGGTCCCCAGGACATTTGTAACCAGATGAACAGTAGGCAGCAGCAGCTTGTTTCAGGCTAACCCCCTGAACCTGTCCCCAAAGGCCCCTTTTCTCCAATTTCTAAATGAACTAGAGGAGCCCAGCCTAGTCTCTCTCCTGTTGTTTCTTCTATGCTAAGTCCTTCCTTGCTTCACTGTCTCCAGCTTCAACAAATGCACTCTCAAACACTTGGCCTTGTGTTGTGAAATCTTTCCTGCATAAAGTCAAGACCCCACATACTACAGCTGGCCATAGCGAGACCTGTTCCCAGCTGGGTCCCCTGTGTGGTAACAGAAAAGGCACTTTTATGTGCCAAGCATGGCTCTAAGTATTTTGCAGATATTAACTCACTTTTATTCATTCAATTATATTCCAACCCTGTTTGTTTGGCAATATTATTATTCCCACTTTATAGGTGAAGAAATCAAGGTAATGAGTAGTCATTCACGTGGTTAAGGTCACACAAACTTCCAACCCAGATAGATTGCTCCTGACTGACACCCCAACTCTGCCTGTATCCACTGTGGGCTCAGAGGCCACTCAGTAATCCATCCTCACAATGTTTCCATCTGTAAAAATAAGAGAATACAAAGGGCACCCCCCACAGGCTTTCTGTGAGAGTTAAGTACCGCAGGACAACACCTCCTACTCAGTGCATGTTAACTGTCCTTTGCAAACCCTGCAGCTTGCTCCGTTTCAGGGATTCTGCTTTCCTGTTTCCTCTGCTTCTCTTGAGGGAAAATCTTTACAGATTGTTTGCCCTCCTCCATCACATCTGTCTGTGTCTACAGAAGGAACAAAGGCAAAAGCACTGCACACACACAGACACACCATTTACATGCAGACACACCATATAGACACACCCTACACAGACATAGATACACACAGATACATATACATATTCTTTGTATACCTAGTTTATGCCTACTTTATTAAGTAAGTTAATTTTTATGTTTATACTTATAGATATAATGAGCCTCAACTAATTATATTCATAGTTATTATATAAAATAATTATATAAATTAATTGATTTTATTTAATTTTTACTTTCACCCAATCAGGTTGTTTCAGTATGAGAATGGGTAATTTTACTGGTAGATTCAAAGCTGGTGAAAATCACAGCTTAGTTTTGATTTTGTGAAAGAAACCAAATATATTTATTTTTAACTCAGAAAGAAATATCTTTGTTAGCTAAACTTGAACTTGATACATAGCTAAACAGAAATGGCTAATATTTTTTCATTCCAACAAATTTTACACCTGAGATTGGTCTCCCTGCCTTCTTAGTCAAAAGTCTTTATGATACCTTTAAAAAAACATTGCACTTTGCATTTTCATAGTTGTTAGGAGAATAGGGAAACCAGGAGATGCTCTGGACTCTGAAGGACCATCTCTGTCCCAGTGCAGCCCTGAAAAGGAGCTGCTGCCTCCATCTTGTGTTTAAAGCACTCTGGCTTTTAACATTAAGTAACATTTTTATTCTCAAAAATAAAAAGTGCCCTGTTTCCTAGCAGGTTGATTTACTCTGCCAAGCTAAGGAAACAGAAATAGGAAATTGTGGCATGGGCTTTTCAACACCGAGACATTTAACTTTATTTATGGTTTGTCTAAAAGCCTGTTTCTCCAAAAGAGTAAAGAGTGAAACCAATCAATTAAAATAGCTTAAGCTTCACACAGGTGAATGTTCTATAATATGATGAGTTTATTTTTCTCTAAACCCTGCTGGGGGAAGTGGTTCTTATAAGTCATGAAAATGAACATATATGCTCTATGTCTGCATATTTCTAGAGTCTTCTAGGTGCTTCTACATTTTCTTATTAATCTTCTCAAGACTCTATAAGATTCTTTTTCTTATCGTTGTTCAAATACAGTTGTCTCCAGTTTCCCACCACACTTTCCCCCACCCCAACCACCCTCACCTCTCACCCTCAATCCTACCCGCCTTTGGCTTTTTCCATGGGTCCTTTTTACATGTGCTTTGATGACCCTTCCCATTCTTTCCCCCATTACCCCCCTCCCTCTGGTTACTGTCAACTTGTTCTTTATTTCAATGTCTCTGGTTCTGTTTTGCTTGCTTGTTTGTTTTGTTGATTCGGTTCCACTTATAGGTGAGATCATATGGTATTTGTCCATAAGATTCTTGCTTCTGCCTCTGGATCCTTCCAGCTACACACATTTCCCAGATTTGCTCAATTGCCTTGATGCTCATAGGTGACAGAGGAGATTAGAAAAATTGATGTTTTTGAATGCCAGGTGTGCCAAAGTAAGATCAAATGTATTCCAAGGACTTTTGAATGCAGTGGTTATGCACTACATCTTGCAAGCTGGGTGGCTTTGGGCAAGTTACTTACCTTCTCTGTACCTGGTTTCCTTGAAAGTAAAAGGGATAATAGCCTAGTTTCCTCTCAGTGCCCTGGTGTCATTTAATGGGGTAACACAAATGCTTAGAACAATAAATGCCTGAGCAGATGAAGAGCTGGTAAGCATAGCAATTTCTCTTTTCAGTCCACCCAGCTGCTGCCAAGAAGGATTGTTCTGAAGCAGGAACAATTGGTGTGAGCCCTCCTCGCTCTATGCTTCTCATTTGCCAACCAGGGAACAATATCAGTAAACTGATCAAAAGATGAGGCAGCCAGATGCCACCAAGGTGCAGGGAGGTGGGTAGCTGTGGGGGTGCCAACGTCTGCCTCTGATTCCTTGTCTTATCTCACACTGAAGTCTCGCTCTCTGAAGGCATCAGTACCAGGTCATGACTTTTGCACTTAATCATGTCAACAAAGGCACTTAAAGCTGCCTATAAAAAGGAGACATGTGGGGGTATAAAAAGCTTCAGAACATAAAACGTTAACTGCAGAGAAATGCAAAATGCTCATATAAAATGGAAATATGAAAAAAAAACAGTTTTGGCCATTTTTCCAGCTCTTAGGACTGCACACTTGTATTATTAACCAACCACATTCTTTCTGCTAAAGCAACCGACCAACATACTTGTGTCACTGAAGAGCATGCAGACAGCTGTTGAGTTCTGTGATTCAAGTCATTTCTATTAATGTGGATTTTGAATGCTAATCAGTTTTAAAGTTCCTGTTTTTCAAAGCAGAGTTGAAAAAGGTGTTAAATCTGGGCTATTATTAGGATGGTGATGAAGCACTCCTTCCTTTTGCAAAACCATTGACAAAATTTCAAAAGAAAACTAAGACAGAGTGAAGGGCTTGCAGAGCAGGGGGTGAAGGGTGGTGATGTTGATGGTGGGGGCAAGTTGCTGTGGCTGGGACTGGAGGCAGGCAAAGGGACCTGGCTCAAGTACAAACTCTGGGAGCCACAGAGCCCTGCCACCTGGGCCAGGGGCTGTATCTCAGCTTGTTCGACCAGGTGAGATTCCTTGGTTTCAGATCTTTGTTCTTCAGCAGTGACAAAGATTACCACAGGCCTGCTCATCCATGAGCAGGGATGGAGGGGTATTCTTCTGAAAAGAAGAGATACTACATTTATTTTAGCTATTCAGTGGATGTTGCCATGTGACTCTAAGGTGGCATTACATGTGCGCTGTGTTTGTTCTCAGTAAAGAAACTCATGAAGGAAATGGGTATGTGTCACTTTCCATTAACAGAGATGAGGCACAGGCAATTGACTGCACACAACCATTTATATGACCTTCAGGCACTTGTGTGCATGTGTGTGTGACCTTTTGTAATTGCTTCTCTACCACAGATTTCTGATGGATCCTTACATGCATGTGGATCCTTACAAACCCAGATTTGCACCTGCTGTAGCATAATGGTGCATGACCTCAGACAAAACATTTCTCTTCCTCTGTGCTCAGTTTTCTCATTTGTAAAGTGAAAACCAGAGGGATCCTAAGGCCTGTCTGAGCCCAGAGCCCTGCCTTGCTGGCTGTCCTGCTAGCCCACATGGCCACATGGCAGCTGAGAATCACTGCCCACAGTGGCTGGGGCACAGCAACCCAGTTGTAAGCTTGTCTGCAGTCTAAGGGTTTCTCTATCAAAACTGTGGCTTTTACACATTTTCTTTCAGCCACAGCATCCCAACCCAAATAAAAACCAGCGTACATACAATTTAACAAATGATTCCATCCCTGAGGTCTCCTCGGTAAGAAGAGAAAGTGAGAAGAAAAGGTGACAAAGGCTAGAGCCTGGGTAACGGGGCATCCAATGATTCAGATTCATAAATAGCAGCCTTTAAGGCAGCACTGCACAGCCTGTGCTGGGCCTCAGTTTTCTCCCCTAGAAAAGGTAGATGTAGATGCAGTCTCCTGACATCACCTGGACACCTCTGCTCTGAACCAGGATGCAGCTTGAGGACTGCTCATGCTTAGCGTCAAACAAGCTATCTGTAAACATCTTGAGTCCTTGACAAAAGACCACCTACCTGATAAATAGCTCCTCCCCCACCAGGAGAACCTAGTGGAATGTGGGCAGGATCTCTCCAAGATACAAAGGAAGTTTCCTCTGAGCTCTCCACACTGCCCCAAGGTCTGTGCTACCACATTCTTGCTTTCCTCCATCCTCACCTGGCAGCTCAAGCCCAGCCGCCCACCCCCACCTCCACAGCCCACACATGGGAGAGTTACCTTGCCCTATATGCTATCTCAAGTTTGATATTTTGTATTTGTGTACAAAACTTGCTTGAATGATGCATCTTCCTGTTCTTCTTCTTTAAGGTCTTGCCTCACTGACCATTTTAGGAATAAATATGCTAAAATACATACAAAATCTATATGAGAAAAACCACATAACTTTGAAGAATTAATCAAAGTAGTACTAAATAAATGAAGAGAGAGTTCATGTTCATGGATAAGACTCAATATTGTCAATACACCTGTTTTTCCCAACTTGATGTATAGAATCAATGCAATCCTAAACAAAATTTCAATGAAATTATTTTGTGGAGATTAACAACTAATTCTAAAGTTTATATGAAGAAATAAGGATCCAGCAGAGCCAACACAATATTAAAGGAGAACAAAGTTGGAGGATGAACACTACCTGATATCAAGTCTTACTAGAAAGCTAGCAAGACAGTGTATTATTGACCAAAGAACAGACAAATAGAAAAATGGAACAATAGAGAGACCAAAAAATAATCCACATAAATACAGGCAACTTATCTTTGACAAAGCAACAAAGGAGCTATGTTGAAGCAAAGACAGTCCTTCAACAAATGGTGGGAGAACAATCAGATACCCATATACAAAAAATAAATAAATCTAGGCACAGACCTTTATAAAAATTAATTCAAGATGTATTATAAATCTAAATGTAAAATACAAAACCATAAAACTCCTAGAAGACAACATAGGAGAAAATATAGGTGACTTTAGGTATGATTTGAGATAAAACACCAATGGTGTGCTGGAATCATTTAAATTAACATGTTATTCTCTTCAATAGATACTGTGAGGAGAATGAGAAAACATACCACAGATTGGGAGAAAGTATTTGCAAAAGACATAAGTGACAAAGAACTGTTACCCAAAACAGACAAAGAACACTTAAAACTTAATAAGAAAACAAACAACAAAATGAAAAAAAATGGCAAATGACCTTAAACGACACCTCACCGAAGAGAAATATATTGAAAACAAACATATAAAAATGCTCTATATCATATATCATCAGGGAAATGCAAATTAAAATGACAATGAGACACCACTAAATACCTATTAGAATGGCAAAAATCTAAAAAACTGATAATAACAAATGCTGATGAGAATGTGGAGCAGGAGGAACTGTCATTCATTGCTGGTTGGAAAGCAAAACAGTTCAGCTACTTTGCAAATAGTTTGGGAAACTTTTACAAAACTAATACAGTCTTACCAAATGACCCAGCTACCAGGTGCTCCCAAAGAAGCTGAACACTCACTGTCAAGACAAACCTGCACAAGTTGTTCATAGCAGCTTTATTCATAATTGCTAAAACTCGGAAGCAACCAAGATATCCTTCAGTAGGTGAATGGATAAATTTAGGCAATGAAATATTATTCAGTGCTAAAAAGAAATGAAATACCAAGCCATGAAATACATGAAGGAATCTTCAATGTGTATTGCTAAGTGAAAGAAGCCAGTCTGAAAAAGTTATACACTATATGACCTTTTGGAAAAGGTAAAACTCTGGAGACTGTAAAAAGTTCAGTGGCTGCCACTGGTTTGGGGGAAAAGGTGTAGTAAATAGGCAGAGCACAGAAGAGTATTAGGACAGTAAAAACAGTCTGAATGGTACTGTGATAATGAATACATGTCATCATACATTAGTTGAAACTCATAGGATGTACAACACCAACAGTGAACACTAATGCGAACTACACTTTGGGTGATGATGATGCATCGATGCACGTTCACCTGTCACAAACAAACCTCTCTAGAGGGAGATGTTTACAGTGGGGGAGGTCATGCATGTGTCGGGGTCTGGGGTGCTTGGAAAATCTTGGTACCTTCTTCTCAACTTTGCTGAGAACCTAAAACAACTCTAGAAAAATAGCCAGCCCCAGAAGTTATAAAGGTTACATATTATTCCATTAAACATCCTTCTTGAAATGACAAAATTAAAGAAATAGAACACAGATTAGCGGTGGTCAGGTGGTGAGTGGGGGCTGGGAACAGAAGGGAGTGGGTTGGCTATAAAAGGACAACATAAAGGATCCTTGTGGTGGTGCAAATATTCCATATTGGACTATATGGATGTCAATATCCTGGTTGCATATAAATGTATAACTATCTTAAAATAAAGAGTTTAATTTAAAAATTCTCCTTGTTAATTATATTATCCGTATTGCTGTCACTTTTACTTACTTGAGTAAATCAACTTCAACTAAGAATAAAGATTTGATTCTACTATGTTTATACAGGTTTTCCCCTATATTCCCTGCTATTTTTTGGTTTACTGATTTTTGATGCAATATTGTTTGGTGCGTAATAATTTACATCACCAAGCATATAAAAATTAGTCATTCTTAAATCTTATTTTCTACCTTTGTAAACAATTTCTGACTTTATTCAAACTTGTCAAATAGGATATTCAAGAATTTAGGCCACTGTCTTCATCACCTTCTCCTGCTTGTCCTACTTCCTTCTCCTCATCATGATTATGATCATGATCATCATCATTGTTTTTCATTTTTCTGTCTTTTTCTTCATTTATCATTTGCTTGGAATGCTTTTTTAATTATTAACATTTTGGTATATCCCTTTTATATGTATATATGATTTTTATATAAGAAAGAGTTGGGCTGGTGGGAAGGGGTGGGGGGAAAGACAGAAAACTGTACTTAACAACAATTAAAAAAAACAAGAGAACAAATTACATATGCTCCCTTAAAAAAAAGTGTAGGGCTTATTTTTTAACCCAAACTCAGACAGTTTATTTAATTGTTGTTTGTCCCAATTAAATTATTTTGATGTTATTTTGATAAGACCTAATTTAGTTAGCCTATTTTACTTTATACTGAAATTCATCTTTGTTTTTTATTAATATTTATCTGCTTTTAGTGTGATTACACATGTGCATGTGTGTGACCCCATACATATTTGGTTAGCCAAAAAAACCAAATGTTTTTTTTTTCCATAAAATAAAGACACATTTTTCGCTTTTACCACTAACTTTATAGATTTGCATAGTTTGAGAATGTCAACTATCTCCTGCATGGTATAACACTGATTACTCTCAATTAATGTCTCGATTTGATTCTTATCAATTTCAACTGGTCTACTCAGCCACGCAGCATAGTCTATCAAGAAATCTCTAGCACGAAACTTCACAAACAACTTTTGACACATACAATCAGTCACAGCAACTTCTCCATACAGTGCACAAATCTTTTGTTACATTTCAGTTGTGCTGTTACCTTTCTTGAAATAAAGAAGCATAATATGCCAAAAATGTTGCATATTTCTTTCCATCAATATTAAAATGACTATGCAATATTTCACCAATTTTGACTGTTTTTAAATGCATGCTGATATGATAGCTGTCACAATACCATCTAACAAAATTGGATCAAATGAAGTTAAAAACAAGTAAGTACTACTAGAGCCATCTTATGGAAAAAGCAAACAAACCTTCTGGCCAACCCAACAAATATAGTGTGTGTGACATTCATAAATTTGAAGGTTTATATCCTCATTTCTTTGTATTCCTATCATTATTCTTACAACTTTAAATATTATACATAAACTTCTGTGTATTTAGTAAGATTAGAAGCTACTGACTATCCAGAAAATAGGAGAAATAGCACAAGTATGAAGTCTGTCCAGAAGGTATCCAGCCATGTAATATGAAAAATAGAGACATTTGTTGAAGAAG
The DNA here is from genome assembly GCA_004024845.1 of Tonatia bakeri. Lineage (NCBI taxonomy): Eukaryota > Metazoa > Chordata > Mammalia > Chiroptera > Phyllostomidae > Tonatia > Tonatia bakeri. The sequence goes on from PVIA01001945.1 coordinate 67,426, forward strand.
AAGCAAGATACAAGAGACGTTGTACATAGGATGATGATGCCTCAGGTTCCTTCAAAGTAGGCACCTTGGGACCTCACGCAGTTCTCCCAATCACCATCAGCTGCCCTGTCATATTTTCCTGAAGCTCATCAATAGTCTGAAGTATCTTCCCTTTCGAAGGTGATGTTAGTTTTGGGAAAAGCCAGAAGTCATAGGGCACCAAACATGGGCTAGAGGGGGCTGAGTCACCTGGGTGCTTTGATGTTTAGCCAAAAAACTCTGCATGAGACGTGATATATGAGCAGTGCATTGTTGTGATGAAGCTTTCAATCACCAGTTTCCCACAGCTACAGACTTCTCAATCATCCAAATAGTTTTCATGCAGGAATGTCCAAGCATAATGCAAAATCTGAGACAGATTAGTTGCTCTACTTACTCAGTCATTGTGAATGCAATGGCCACACAGTGCACATGCTCACTCAGCAGGGACTATTGCCCACACTGACTAGTACAATGAAGTCACCATTGATCACGCATGCACATTACATTCCACTCTCCTTGGCTGCCAGGTTACATTGATGTCACATAAACCATTCATGTGATATAAACATTAGCTGGACTTTTCCAGACATACCTGATATACCTTTACTTTTCTCATGTGCTTAGCAATTTAATTATAAATATTATCATTTTTGGCTCTGGTAGATACTTTTGTAATACTAAAGAAAATTTTCTTCCTCTTTACTCTCTATTAACAAAGATGAGTAAACTAATGTACTGATAATAGATTTCCTTCCCTACCTCTAGTTTCTACTTATATTGTCAAATATTTAATACTTTTTCTTTATGCATATTCCTCACACTGTTTTAGTTTTTAGATCTTTAAGCAAATGAGTACTGGGAGCAATTCTCTATGGTTCTCTCACATCTGTACTTATCTCATAAACAAGGCACTTACTGCCCTTTGTCTTTAACTATATTTCCAAAAACATTTGTATAGCAAATACCCTTGGAAGATAGAGGATGGCTAAGAATATTGGAACCCAAATAACAACACAACAGTGGGTTCCATGGTTTTCTCTTTGTCCTCATATGGCCCTCAGATGCTAAAGAATTGAGCAACCAGAAACACCAAAAATATAATCAGTACAAACAAAAACCCATTAAAAAGCTTGTTTTCTCTAGACAGATCATGAACAAAGTAGCATCATCATAAGACAGAAAACTCTCCAACAATAACCACTTTATTTCAGCCAAACACTACAGAAAAACCTGCACTTCCAAACACAAACTCATCAGCAAAGTCTACTGGGAAGCCTAGATGCCCACCCTCACCTGTTGTAAGAAGTTTCTCCCTTTCTACCCCACTCTTTGTACTGGGATGGTGTCATAGGAGGCCAAGTACAGAGCCTAGACCTCCATCCTGACCCAGTGGTAATAAGGCACATCTCCTTCCAGTGTCAGTGGAGAGTGCATTGGATGCAGCATCAAGGCAACCTAGTTCCCTCAGAAATAATGGCATCATCAGAGGCCAAGTCCAGAACCAAAACCCCCATCTCCATCCAGCAGAATGAGGTACTCCATCTCCCTAGGGCATCAATTGAGGCCAGTAGGGAACAAATAAATGAAAATAAAATAAATAGAACTTTTAAATAAGTAAAATAAAAGAAAAACATGGAACCCTGGCTGGGTGGCTCAGTTGGTTGGAATATTGTCCTGTGCACCAAAAGGTTGCAGGTTTGATTCCCAGTCAGAGAGCATACCTAGGTTGGAAGTTCATTCCCTGGTTGGGGTGCATACAGAAAGCAATTGATTGATGTTTCTCTCACATCAATGTTTCTCTCTTTCTCTATCTCTCTGTCTCTCTCTCCCTCTCTCCCCCTTCCTCTTTCTCTAAAATAAATTCTAAAAACATATCATCAGGTGAAGTTAAAAAGAAAAAGGAAAGCCTGACAAAAGAGATAAAAGGTATAAAGTTGAACCATGTGGAAATTTAGGAAAACAGAGTAATCTAAATAAAAATAAAAACCCTCATTAGCTGGCCTGAATAGCAGATTAGAGGAGACGAAAGAAAGAATGGGTGAACTGAAAGACACAACAATGAAATTAAACAGTCTGAACAATATAAGAAAATAAACTGACAAAATGAAAGGGACAGAACCCCAGAGATGTGTGGGACTTTAACAAAGATTTAACATTAATCACACTGAAGTACTAGAAGGATTGGAGAAACAGGGTGGGGCTGAAAAATACTCAAATAATGGCTCAAAAATTTCCAAATTTGATAAAAAATATAAACTTGCAGATTGAAGAAGCTTATTATCCCACACATGATAAATCCAAAGAAATCCACACCATGACACATCACAATTAAACATCTAAATACTGAAGAAAAAAATCATCTTACCTATATAGTAAAACAATTCCAACAAAGGTATTTTTTAATTAAAAAATAGGTTCAAAAGTGTCACAACATTTCTCAAGTATTGAAAGAAAACACATTCACCCACAATTTTATATCCAGCAAAAATATCTTACAAAACAAGATAAATCAAGACATTCTCAAATGATGAAACAAAATAAGAAAATTTTGCCTCCAGCAGACCTAATTTTAAAAATGGATAAAGAAGTTTTCTAACTAGAAAGAAAATTAGAGAATTAAAAACTTGGAATATCAGGAAGGAAGGAAAACAAGAGAAATAGTGCAAATTGGTTATATGTAATAGACTTCCTTCTCTTCTTGAATTTTATAAAATATGTTTAATAGTTGAGGCAAAGATTAAAACACTGATGAGATTCTCAATATATGTAGAGAAAATATTTGACATAATTATATTATAAATGGAGGAAGTTAAAGAGATCTCATGCAAAAGGAAAAGATCAATGCAGAAATTAGGGAAAGGCCACCTGTATTTATAAGGTAGACCCCGATGGTGTTTAAGTTTTATTCAGTTGGTTGGACTGAGACCCTGTGGTCATGGATGATGTCAAGATTTCAGTTTAACATCATCCTTCTAGTTAAGAGTCCTATTAACAGTAGCCTTGACTAAATGCTGTATGAGAAAAAAAAATAATAAATTGGGTTCCAGTGTCTACCAGTTGAATAAATCAGATTGGCTAAAGAAGTAGAGTACTAATGGGAACATTTTCCAGAAGCCAATATTTTGAGGGACAGTTCTCCATGTGTCTCCTGGCCTTATGCAAATCCTGAAAGTGAGGTAATAATTGTACTTTGTTTCAGACTATCTACGCAAGGATATTTGCAAAGCAAACAGTCTTGGAAGATAAAGATCTTGTCTCATTCCAGAACAATGGGCATGCATACATATTGACTATTATAAAAGATTTGAGCTCCCTAAGGTCAGAATCCCTCACCTATAACACAACCCACACTATGTGCAAGTGTCATCTGACAGTCTTCAAGTCATTCTGTGGGATTTAGAGCTCAGTAAATGAGCACAAATTCTGATCTTCCAGTTACTGCAATTGATGAAGTAATAAATTGTCTTTTGTCTTTCATCCAGGAGTCTCATATCTTCTGCTAGCATCCATGAAATTATGCCAATCTAATTTCTTAGCTTGCAATAGGGTAAAATCTCAGAGCTTTCAGAGTTTTTAACAATGTCTCTGCCTTTATAATCAACTTATCTTTTTGTGCTTAAAGTAGTTAGAGTTGGTCTCTATTATTTGTAAGCAATAGGTCTTAAGAAACCAAATCTAATTCCAAACTCATTGTCTAAACATTATAAATCATCTCTCAAGAAAATCAATATACCACTTTGTATGGCTTATTCTTAAGTAGTGGAATATACCTCCTCTCTGGCTAAAGAAATACTAAAATCACTGAAATGGGTGCAAAATAATATAATAACTCAAGAGTGATATTTTACAGCTGCATGTGAAAGGAAAATCATTACTCTTTTATTGAAAACATGGAAGTAAACTTAAGCTAGATATCTTTGTTATCGAGCAAGGACAGTGTTACCAATAGAAATGAGTTCCTTGTATTGTCACAAGAAAAGCATTTGGGGGACCTGCATGGGAGGACAAGATATGGTGGTAGGGCTTATTGAAGTTGGAGTAAACACAAAGGACTGTCCCAGTTTAAGCTCCATCCCACTGTGGAAGAAGTCCAGCCTTGTCTTCATCAAGCCCAGAAAAAAGGCCAAGGTCCAGAAAATCTGTGCCACTGGATTTTTTACATCAAAGTCTAGTCCAGGTCAGCCTTTGCCCCTGTCAGGCTAGCACAGTTTCTGTTCCCAGCTGTGCTTCTGCTGGTGCTGCATTATTGTAAGGAGGCTGAAGCACTTGAAGACTACACTTGGAGCTTGAGTGGCTGCCGGGCCCCAGGCAACTGCTAGGCCAGCATGGCTGCTACAGACAGAGAATGTGTGAGCATGTGGGGTGAGCTTGTGTTACTCAGCAAAAGAGGGAACTTGCCTTTGTTGGGTTCTGATTATATTATCTTCAGCTTGGGAAGGACCAGGTACTCTTTCAAACTAACAAATCAATTTCCATATTTCTTCACAGGCTGGTGTTGGGCCCTCCCCCTATCCAATCTATTTTCTAGATCTCCCAAGGTTCTGTGTCCCTTATCCAATCCAATTCTTTTCCTGGGATAGACAGACAGGCCTTTATGTTCACCATCTTGGCTCGTACTGACCATGCCTCATAGTGGAAAAACTTCCTTCTGTGCCATTCTGTGCCTTCTGCCCACTGGGTATGTGTCCAGCAGAGGAATTTCCCCTTTATTGTTTTATCTCTCCCTTGGTAATCCTGGCTAATAACCAGTAACTATCCTTCCTGCCTGCTTTGGAAATTAGGTCCCAAGGGTGGAGGATGCAGCAGTCCCCTGGGGAGGCTATGAATGCTACAACTTCCTAGTGAAGCAGGATTACTGTGTGATTTAGCTCCCTTTTGCTCCCTTTGCTTTCTTTATTAATATGTAGCTACCTACACTAAAAACAGTTGTCAAGGGAATGAGAACTAGATGAAAGCCAACATGTGAAAGAGTAGAGAAAACCAGTGGGGTTGATCCAGTTGTAATTACAAATAAAATATAAGCATTTGGTACAAAAGAAATAGGTTCAAGAGTTCAACAAAGGCTGAAGTGTAGAAACATTTTAATACCTGGTAAAAAAATTTGAACTATATTTAGCAGATATAGGTAGGGAAAATCACTGATGAGTTTTTGACAAATGTAGTAACATCACAAATATGAGGATTAGGAGAATAAACATGATTCAAGTATACAGAATTATTAAGAAAGAGTAAGGGAAGACCAGAGAATCGCAAGTAGTCATTTTACAGTTCTTACATGATATGTCTTAAGCTACAAGTTAAAATAAAACAGGCACATTTGAATACACAGGAGTATTTCAAAACTAAACATGTTAAGATACTTGCATACCAGTGTAACTTGAAGATCTAATACTTGTGCTTTTATTCCAAGAAGGAACATTTCAAATGCAAATGTAGTTTTAAGAATCAGGTTTTATAAAACAAATTGCATTTTGCACTGCTGAGACAGATGCATTTCAAAAACACAATGATGTATTTCAAGATAGGTGTAAAGCAAGAAATATGGATGTAAAGTGTCCATTTTTACCAATGAGTATACATGCTTATGTTGCAGTGGCTGCAGCCTCCTCCTTCACTAAGCTTTGTATAAAAGAAAAGAAAAACTTGAAAGTTGAAGTCTACAGTTCACAGTTCTCATTTTCCTGCCAAAAACCAAAATTAAATTTTGCTTCAAGGGAGCCTGTGATTTTTTTAGACCTATTTCCACTCTCATAGCTGTTAAATCTCCTATGGTGGGGTTATCATTTTATTCTAGAAACATCTTTGTAAGAAGTCTTCAGCTGAATTAATTAAGGCAGTTTGTTCTTACCAGTCTGCATCTTCTGTTAATCAAATCATTCTAGTAGGCACGAGTGTATTCATTCACTCAGCTAAAATAGAAAAAAAAATACACAGTAAAAAGATGGTAGCCTTGTTATCACTGTAACAATATAGAATTGTTTTACAAATATAAGTCAAGTTGTGAATATAGAAGTATTCTCAGTCTGAAAGCATCATTTCATACACCCAATTAATATAGGAACTCATTAGCATTCTGGGGGAAAAATGAGAAGCTCCTTCTTACAGGAAATGTAGTCTACCAGAAAAATTAAGGGACTTTTTTCTTCAAAAGTTTTGAATACAAAAACCTAATTGACAGTGATAAGCCCTTACCTGTGTTGCACCTAAAAATACAAGAAATGTTAGGAAAAAACTGGTGGCCATGGACATCACTAGAAATTCTCAGTTTTGTCTTGTTTTTCACTTACTAGAATAATGATGAGCTCCTGGTAAATGAACATTAGCCGAGTAAAGTGCTCAGCTGTAAGGGCTGGAGATCCTCAGCGCTTCTTTGCAAGTGCAGGTTCCACCCAGTCATTTCAGAGGATGACCTAGAGGGAGGGAAAATTAGAGAATTAGGGAGATTCAGAGGGGTATTTCACGGAGAAATCTCCAGAGAGATTTAATTTCAGAGAGAGGTGGTAAGGAGATAAAAAGGCAAATGTTGAGTCAGAGCAAAAAAAAAAAAGGAAAAAATGGAAAAAGGAAAGAAAAAGATGAGTTTTAAAAACCAGGAAGACACCAATAGCTATTTCAGCTCCAACTTGCCTTCCTCACTCAGGGTGTGAGCCCCTCTCCCGGCCCAGTCTCCTGCCCAGCAAGACTACAGAGGACCATCTCTCACAGCTTGTGGTCATACTGTCTTGTTGCCCTAATTGTAGGGGTCTGGAAGATGCCAGAGAAGCTCTGATGTGGTGGGGTAGGAGGTAAGCCCCTTTTTTAGAGAGATGTCCAGGGCTGCTCATCTCCCCAAACTGGTCAACTTTCCAGAGAAAGGAGACTGTGCAGCCACACTTCTCCAGCTTCTGAGAGCGTCCGACACACCCATTCCTGGCTCACTTCTGTGTGTGTGGAGGAGCTGAGGTGTGCCAGGCTGCTATTTATTTCACCAGATGTAGGTGCTTTCAAAGGAAAGGACAAAGAAGTTCAGGATCTAGGATCAACAAAAAACAGTCAAATCACAGAGGTCTGACCCACTGACAGATCAACTGCACTCTCCTTTCAGAGAGGCTGGAAATTCTGTCTTTCTCTTCTTTTCTGAAACACCCAAATCTCACTTGCTGTGAGATTGAGGTAGTTTTTGCCTCTACCATAGGGGAACCAGACGATGTAAAACACCAAAACTTGGCCTCCAAAAGGGATGGGCAAGCCCCAGACCAACTATTTGCTTGTGTGACATTTGCTGAGGTAATAAAACCTTGAATTCCAGGTTCTTCCTCTACAAAATAGGAGTCCTGGTGGTTTAGAGGACTAAATGGGAGAATGTATGTCAAATGTCCCAGGCGTAATAGCACACACCATATAAACAAAACACCAGAAGGCTTGGTGATGGTGCTGTATGAGTTTCCTTTTGCTGCCATAACAATCTACCACAAACTTAGTGGCTTAAAACAATACAGAATTTATCATCTTATAGTTCCAGAGATCAGAAGTCTGACGCATATCTCACTGGGCTAAAATTAAGGTGTTGGCAGGGCTGAGTTCCTTCTAGAGTCTCTAGGGGAGAATCTGTTTCCTTGCCTTCTGGCATCTCAAGGCCACCTGTGTTCCTTGCCTCCTGGCCCCAATCAGACTCACTCCAACCTCTGATTCCATCATTACCTGTTCTCTGACTCCAACCCTCTACCTTCCACCTTCCCTTATAAAGACCCCTGTGCTGACATCAAGCTCACTGAGATAATGCAGAATAGTCTCCCCAACTCAAAAGCCCATCAATTCCATCCACAAAGTCCTTTTGCCACGTAAGGTGATATATTCACAGGCTCCAGGAACTGATGTGGACATCACTGGGGACCAATATTTAGTCTACCATATGATAAAGGGCTGGAAGTGTGAAAGCAAAGGCATAGTTGAATAGAATTCAGAGGGAGTTACAGGAGTACAGGCTCCTCATCCTAAATGGGAGGATGGCAAAGGGTGTCTGGAGATGTGGCCACATAGGACCAAACAGGAGAATCTGAGTGCTATTTAAAGTTTTTGGATAACCACCAGAAAAACTGAAACAGTTCATGTCAAAAATTGGAAGCACGTGAAGACAAATTATAGAAGATAAAAAATAAAAGTGAGCCCATATGGCATCATTAAGAATGTGTAGTCAATGCGTGAACCTAAAGGAACAAAATGAAGAACTTAAAAAAAATAGCGCAAAAACATATTTACAGCTATGGAAATAACTGAATAACTGCTAACAGAATTAAAATTTAAGAAAATCTCTCTCTCTCCTCTCTCTCCCCCCACCCCCACTTTCCATTTGCTTGTTTGCACTTTTGTTTTGCTGGAGTAAAATGTCCAGAGAAGCAAAGATATTTTCAAGACCTGCGTTATGCAAAATTCCCTTGCTTATCTCTCACAAATCAACAGCATATCTTCGGAAATAAAGACACTCTCATCTGCTGACCATGCTTGTCTAGTGGGCTCTGGTTTGAAGCTTTGTTCCCTCTCTTCAAATCCTGGGTAGTGCATGGGCATAGGTAAGCACATGTGCATGCTCAATTAACTGCATGGAGCCAAAAATTCTGGAGACACATCAGTGCAGGCCTAGAATGCTTTCCCAAACCCACAGACCCAAACCTTGTAGACAGCAGAGGTGTGAGTCGCTGCTTCAGATTCTATCATGCAGTGTACACTGAGGTACACTACAGTGCCAGCTAAAGGAAGCAGTGCCTGAGGCTGTACTGTTTAGATTCTTTTTTACCATCTGCATGCATTGATTTGATTTCTAAAAACTATGAGACACAGATGTTTTTACTGGAGAAAAAACTGTGTAAAACACATTGCCAGTGTGTTACTGTTAATGGTGAATTGAACCTCACTTCTTGAGTTTGGCTAAGAAAGAATTCAAAGCCAAGAATTCTATGCAAGATAAAGTTTATTTAGAAAGCCACAGAGGTGCCCTGACTGGTGTGGCTCAGTGGATTCCAAAAGGTTGTTGGTTTCATTTCCAGTCGGGGCACCTGGACTGTGGGCTGGGTCCCCAGCGCAGGGTGTTCAAGAGGCAATCTATCAATGTTTTTCTCCCTCTCCTCCCTCCCTTCCCCTCTCTCTAAAAAGAAATAAATAAAATCTTTAAAAAATAAAGTCACAGAGGTAGAACAAGTGAGCCAGCTGGGCTGCATGGACTCAGGAAATAAGTTACAGAGGCAAAAGAAGGGCCTTTGGAACTCAGTAGAAAGAAAGCAAAGATAACATGTCTGAGAGAAGAAAGGGAGAGGCGAGGCATGGACATGCTTGAGAGAGAGACAGAGAGAGACAGAGAGAGAGAGAGAGAGAACGCACTGGGTCCCTTGTCTTAAGGGTTCTTATCTGTTTTCTAAAGCCTCAGATTTAGGGGAGGTCTCAGGGGGGATATCAATATTCATCAGCTTTTCAGGTGTGTCCTTTAAGGATCATGGTCTCTACCGATTGATCAGTGACATTGCTTTGCCTGGTTTTACTGCCTTTATGGTGTTGGAGCTAACACACAACTGAGGCCTGGATGTTATTTTTAGTTTGACCAAAGTTCTGTCCCTGTGCTCAACAGGCTCAAGGCTCTGTTCCTAAAATTATCTGATGCTGGCCAGAGTTCATGGTCATGAGGGCTTAATGTTTAAGGGAGTAGTTGTGCAAGGGCTTGTATGGGAGTCATATGAGACTCTTTTCTGGCCCCATTGTTCCTCCTCTAGGAGGTTCTAAACAGCATGACTAATGACATGCTAATGGAGGAAAGGTCTCCCTGGGGGTGAGGTCCTAGCTTATAACAGTTGTTTTCTCTAGTTTTGACCATTGCTAGGCACCGGGACTTCCCACCCCGGTGACATTCTGTAACTGGCCTATCATTCCTGCTCTGCTCATGCCTAACTGCATAATCTTTCATTACTGGAATGGGACCAAGCGTGAATAAGAAAAAGAGGAACTCTGGAACCTCTTCTGCCTTTTGTTATGTTCTTGTCATTTGAAGATGACACAGAAAGTAATAGAGAAATAGTTACAAATCCAAGATCTGCCGCAGACAGCCTGGGTTTGAAGCCCAGCAGGCACCCATAATAACACCTGGCACATAGTAAACAATCAGCCAATGTTATTAGACAAACTATATGGTTCAGAGGCTCCATGAATTAACTAGTACTATTTATGATATGCCCTCCCCAGGCAGAAAACTGGTCACCCAGGGAGAATGCTGGTCAGTTCTGAATCCAAGCAGAAGAGATTCTTCCCTCCAGAGCTGTTTGTCTGTCTGTAAACTGTGTCCCAGTCCAGGAAGACAAAGAACCTGCTCTTTGCAGAGACAATCTGAAGACCCTGTTTCTTCTTTGGGTTGTTAGAACGGGAATTAAGTCATTCCCCCAAAATATTTTGGTATCTTCAGCAAGTCTTGTTACTGTTAGATGTGGACACTATAGCTGTCTTCCTTTCCCCAGAAGCTGACCCAGAAATAAGACGCCAGCAGAAGGGGTTTATTTAGTAGTACAGAGTACCTCAGTGGGAAGCAGGAACGTGAGACAGGGAAGGGAAGGAAAGAGAAGGCAGCAGTCAAGGGGGCATGATTGGGCCAGCAGCATTAAAGATCATTGGAGCTCCACCCCACCAGGAAACAGTGGAACCCACACCTCAGAGTTATGTCAGAGGGAACAGGGAGCTGGGTCTTTATACACCAACCTGTCAGTCATGGTGGAAGCACAGCCAGGCCTGTTCATTCCACAGCACTCAGGAAGAAGATTCTGGAACCCACCACAGATAGATCCAGGTGAAGACCATTCTTTCACAAAGGCACCCTGGATATACTAACCTCACCAGGCTTGCTGGTGCTGACATTGAGGGAAGGAAGTATAGGGAAGAAAGACAAAGGCTCTGCAGGCAGACTGGGACTGAATCCCTGCTCTGCCACCTACTGGCTCTGTGATCTTATACAGTTGGCTTAGTGTCCCTGCGTTTCACTTTTCCCCTTCATAAAATGGGGATGACAATAACAGCTCCCCAGTAAGGTTCTTGTGAGGATTGAACATGTTCATACAAATAAAGCACTTAAAAAGGACCCAGCCATAACAAGTGCCAAAATGTTTTTTATTCCAAATCTTTCATCAATTGCTTTTGCTCATAAATGCTCTCATATAGTGAGCGCTCAAAGATTTGAACAATAGCTCATTCACTATAATGAGCCAAGAATTGATGGAGGCATCACTGTGAAAATGAGCTGGTCTCCAGAGAACTAGGGGAAGGCGTGTGGCCAGTGAGCTGGTGGTAGAGGTTGCCTGCAGGGTAGCTTTGTCACACAAACAGCCACTACCAGTTTACTGTGATAACCTGGCATTCATTTCTAAATCTTAGTAGCTTGTAGATATAAAAGAAAATAATCTATAAAAAATGTATAAGGTCTTAAAAGCCAGTGTGACATGCACAACTTCTTGAAATTGGTAATTATTAAGGCATTTGATCATAGCCAATGCTGGGTAACAGGGCTCCCCTTTGCTTCTTTAGCCTCACCATCAATCCCAGCCAAAGTGAAATGGCTTCTGTTATATGCCTGCTAATAACTCCTATAAATAGAGGTAAGAAAAAGCACAAAATTTTTTATCATTTTTATGCATAAAATAAGAACTCTCTAATAGAAAAATGTCTTTCTGGCACCTTCTAAGGAAAAATATTCTAATTATGCCTTTTAATGAGATAGTATCTCATAGGAACCTATTGCTATATACTCTTCAGTGTCCTCTCCAGGTAGATTTAACCCTTTCAAGCTGAGACTAGTTTTTGCTAGAAGCTGATTGCCGGTTCCCCACCCAGGGGATGGAAGGACACTGGCCTGAGACTACACTGCCCTCTGCTGGGGATCAGAAGCCAATAAGGCAGGAAAATTCTCAGGGAAGTTTTCCTTCATTTTTAATGAACTTTATAAAATGTATAGAGAGGTTTTGCATAGGAGTGAAGTTAGACTGTAACAGTTGCAAAGTCTCTCACTCTACAGAGGCAAAACTAGGATATTAATTTGAGGCTGGGAAAATGGTAGAATTTGCACTGACAGCTGGGGTTTGGAGTCCCAGCTCTGTCTGTCCCAGTGATATCATCTTTGGCAAGTTGGTCAACACTTCTCAGGTTCAGTTTCCTCATCTGTGAAATGGGATAATTGAAAGGATGCCCAAAGATTAAAGAAGAAAATGCATGCAAAGTCACCAGCAGAGTGTGTAAAAGTATTTCAGTAAATATTAGTTATGATTATTACTTCAATCTTTCTTCAGAAACACAGATGACTTGGTCAAGAGTCCCAAAGTCATGTGTCTGTATAGGGATAAAGGAGGGGTAATCCCAGGTCAGAACGTTCCATCCTCCTGCAACTGTCCTGGGCTCCAATGAGCTTTATTCACTCCCTAGCTGCTGCCTCAGCAGACACCTGACCTCAACCCTTTGCCTAAACAACCCCACTGCTCCACACACACACAAAAAAAATACTGCCTTCTCCCCCAGCAGAGCACTTCCCCAGAGGTACTACAGGTGCTATTGGACAGAGGGCAATGTGAAATTCTCAAAGTAGGGGGAAAATTCTCTGTGCCATGAACAATTTGGGATGGGGCAGTGAGGTCTGAGGGAAAGGGCTGTCAACTGACTAAATTTCCTGAACTAAAGGAGAGTTCATTTGCTTACTTTTGTATTCATTCACTCACAAGTATTTTTTTAATACCACCACTTGCCAAGCAAGTCTTCTCAGCACTCATGTTGTAGGATTGTGCTGGCGGGGCTGCAGATGGGCTGTGCCACACCCTTGGGCACCTGCTGGGTGGACTGGTTCCCCTTTTGTGTGGTTTGTCACAACCCCAGTGAGACCAAAACCCGTACTAGGGCATCCCATAATATCTTGCGGAGTGAGCAGTCTCCCCTGTAAACAAGTCTGAGCAGGCGAGAGTTCATATTGACGTAAAACCTTATGCCACAAAAATGATATAGGTGCTAGCAGGGGCTATCCATGCAGTGTCTCAGTACCCACAGTAGTCCTTTTGGAATTCTTCCAGTAGATCCCATAGTCAGAGCCACTGCTGAGCATCGGGCCCTCCCAGCACTCCAGAGTCATCACACGAGGATGGATCTAAATCACCACCTCTAATGAGTTTGGGTTGGAGTTACAGAAACAATCCCAGTGTAGCCATCCGCAATTCATGTTCCTTCAGCAGTGTCTAATCTTTCCTGTCCCCAACTTCTCATTAGACCCTGGGAATGATATTCATTTTGCACGATTTTTATGAGAATTAGACAGTAAATGTCAAGCCCCCGGCTAACTACAGAGTGTGTGCACTAAGTCACTGGTAGCCATTGTTATTACTTCACATCTATAGAAAATGCATACACATATGTGTTATGTACATGGAACTTTACACACACATTGATGAATGTGAAAACATGCATACCAACTTCTATTTCTGTGTATAAAATATTTAGTCTAATACTTAAGAAGAAGAAAAATGAATACTCGAGATTACAAGGGATAAATATATCTATTGGCAAAGTTCAAAAACAGGGAAAACTAATCTAAGGTGATAGAAATCAGAATTACAATCGACCCTGGGATGGTGGAATCTTGTTCTAAAGGGGCAGTTTCTTGGTGATGGAAATCCTATCTATGTTCACTGTGGTGGTGGTTACCTAAGTATGTATATTTATACATATTTGTCAAAGCTAATCAAACCGTGAAGCTTCTGTACTTGTTGTATGCAAATGAGGCCTTAATTTTTTAAATAGATCAAGGTCAACCCAATGAAATTGAAATTTTACACTGGCATAGTTTCCTATGTTTAATAATTTTTTTAAAAAGCCAGATGAAATCCCTCCCCTTATTAAAATCTCCCTATGGCTTCTCCTTGGCCTTACTATAAAAGCAAAGTATTTACTGTAAATTATGAAGCTGCCCTGACCTAGCCTCTCCCCTTATCTACACATTCACCACCTCCCATCACTCACCCAGACACCCTGACTCGAACACACCAGGTCCTTTGCACTTCTTACCCCCTCTCTACAGATCACTCTTGCCCACATCTTCCTGCAGACCATTAATGCATGAATCTCCTCATTCATTCACACCCCAGATGTCTACTTCAGAGACACCACCCTGACACACTCTCTTTCTTCCCACTGCCTGTACTTCCTCATAGTACTAATTCTACCTGAAATTAAACTGCAGATTTATAAGCTTATTTGTTGACACTAAGCCCACTGTAGTGTCAGTTTCTGAAGAGATCTTGCTAGTCCTGTATCCCCAGGGCTTAGAACTGCCTGATGCACAGTAGACATGGCCCACATATGTACCCACACACTCACATGTGCACACACATGCACACATGCATGTGCACACATGCATGCACGCACATACATATATACACATATACAGAGGCACACATGCTGAACAAGGAGAGTGGGCAGAGAATGGTAATGATGAATTTTCATTGGTTTGATTACATAGCATATTTAACTTTTCTACTAAAAAACTGAGATCTTGTAAAGTTGTTTGTTTAAATCTCTGCAGGTGCGCTGTTTCTCCACATGAGGTTCCCACTTCTCATGTCCAAAATATGTGCTATAGAGCAGAATACAGAGTGTTTTGAAGATAAAGCAGTGTACCAACTTCATATTCAAGTTCAGCTGCTCTTGACCTCAACCGGGAATAAAAATATTGGCTAAGAAGTATCCGACTTGGGTCACTTTCCCTTAAAAATAAAGATTGTTTCAATTATACCTCAATTATAAATAAACAGAAAAAATCATTTACCCCTCAGTTAAGACAGAAATAAATAAATAAACAAATACATACATACATACATACATGCATACAGATGGGAGAGAGAGACAGAGAAAGGGAAGAGAAGAAGAAAAGGAAAAAAAGAAAGAAGTTGTTGAATTTATCAAAACCAACCTAAGAAAGCTTGATGGTAAGGTGTGTAGATGCCAGATATCATATTAATTAGCCTTGCTGGCTAGATTACCATAGTTCAATCAGTAATAGTCTTATCAACTATCTACTAATAATTACATCCCTTGTGAGCAACACCTAGAACCTTTTCCAAGGCTGAAGTTACTACAAAGAAATAACATGTTTTCAAATAACACTCCCAAACTTGACAAATATACAAGAAAATCTAGTTCCCAGGCACATTTTTGAACAGCTAAGTTAAAAGAGCTGTGGAATGTGAAATATAAATGTGAGCATCATTCTCACTTCGGTGTTTCTTCTTTGATCCCATAAGAAGAATGATAATAACCTCTCCTCCACCCGTCTCCTCTGATACCACCCCAACATGCACCCTGGACTTCAAGGACAATTTATGGTTACTTTGTCCAGATGAAGGAAGTCACAAGCCCTGGTACCTGGTGTGCTCTGAACCCTATGTCTTTTCCAAGATGAGAGTGGCAGCCTGTGTGAGTGCTGAGCTCACAGAGGACTCAAGCTGTCACCACTGATGATACTTCCCTGTTCTCATTTTGCCTGTGGTACAATAACATTGTTATTTGTTGAACTATACAAAGTGGTTAGTTTGTGTTTTAAACTTCAAAAAGACATTACTGGTGTCATGAAGTAATTGATCACATAATCCCAAAAAGTGTTCACTGGTTACTATACACACACGCTCAGGTGTCATGAACATTAAAGAACAAAACTGGGAATGAGGGATTTAAGAGCAGGGATCTGGGTTCAAATCCTGATTCTACAACTCCCTGCTTATGTTACTTCACCTCCTTTTCTTCAGGGCCTTCATCTGCAAACTGGAGATAATAATAGGTCCCACTTCACAGGTTATCTTGATTAAAAAATTAGATACTGGCTGACAGTGTTCAGAGGGGAGAGGGGAGGTAATTTCAGGGGAAAAGAGGAAGGGTTTACAGGAACAAGTATAAAGGACACATGGACAAAAACTAAGGGTGGGTGGAAATGAGAGGGAGGTGGGGAGGGCTGAGTGGGTGGGCTGGTATGGGAATAAAAGACATAAAATTGTACTTGAACAATGATTAAAATAAAATTATTTAAAAATTAAATACTGTGTGTAAAGGATATATCAAAGTGCCTTCATATATATATATTTAGTATCTTTATAAACAAAGGCCTATGGTAGTAGATGGTCTAAGTGAAATGAAAAGAGGCAAGTTCCCTGTCTGGAATAAAACAAGATGTAGAAGTTGTTATGTATGCTTGAAAAAGGGAACTAGAATCTAGAGAGGTATAAATAAAATAAACATGTTCATTGATCTCAGGGATCTTACACAAGTTATCTCTTTTAGTTTTCACAACAAAACACCATTGCACATTGTTCAGTATACTTTTAATTACCAGAGATCTAACCTAACTCAAAATGGCTAAAGACAAAAGGAAGTGAGCAAGGGAGGGACATGGAAGGATGGAGAGAGAGAGAGAGAGAGAGAGAAAATCCAAGGTTAAATGATGTATGAATGGTTTTCTCTTTCTTGCTCCGTTCCCCCAGTTACAGGTACATGCTTCTCTCTTTCTTCTTATTTGTTGGCCTCATTCCCTCCTACTTCAGACAGGCTTTCTCTGTGAGCCAAGAAACATGGCTCTGGAAGCCCTAGGGCTATATTCTTGGAGAACACAATCCAACCGGAAGAGAGGCCCTCCCTTTTTCATGATTCCTATTAGATCTGAAGGGAGCATCTAGTTGGGCTCTGAGTTATATGCTCACCACTTGTCCAGTCACCAGGCTTAAGCACATGGGGTGCTCTGATTGGCATTAAAAAAAAGAACAAACTAAGCCCAAAGTGAGAATAAGAAAGGAAATAATAAGAGCAGAAACAAATGAAATAGAATAAATGAACAACTCAACAAAACTAAGGCTGTTTTTGTTGGGAAAAAATTGACAAAATTGACAGACCTTTAGCTAGACTGAAAAAACAGAGATGAGACTCAAATAAATAAAATGAGGAATAAAAGAGGATACATTACAACTGATGTGGCAGAAATGAAAGGAATTATAAGAAACTACTCTAGACAATTATAGGCCAACACATTGGATAATCTAGAAGAAATTAATAAATTCCTAGAACTACATATATGATTCTATAAACATTGAATCATGAAGAAACGGAAAATCTGAACAGACCAACAACGAGTAAAGGCACTGAACAGGTAATCAAAAACCTCCCCCAAAAGAAGCCTAAGACAAGGTGGCTTCACTGGTGAATTCTACCAAGTATTTAAGAAAGAACTAATACCTATTCTTCTCAAATTTTTCCAAAAAATTGAAGAGAAGGGAATACTTTCTAACTCATTTTATAAGACCAGCATTACCTTTAAACCAAAACCAGGAAATAACACAATGAGAAAAGAAAACGACAGACCAATATACCTAATGATTATTGATACAAAAATTCTCAAGAAAATACTAGAAAACTGAATTCAAGAGTACATTAAAAGGATTAGACACCACGATTGCATGGGATTTATCCATAAATGCAAGGATGGTTCAATATATTCAAATCAATAAAAGTGATATACCATATTAACAAAATGAAGAAAAAATCAAATGATCATCTTTTAAAAATGCAGAAAAATAATTTGACAAAATTTAACATCCTTTCATGATAAACACACACATACATACAAGCTAGAAATAAATAGAAGGAAGTGACCTCAACTTAACACAAGCCATAAATGAAAAGTCCACAGCTTCACCCTGGCTGGTGTAGCTCAGTGGATTGAGTGTGGGCCTGTGAGCCAACCCTTCACTGGTTCAATTCCTAGTTAAGGCACACACCTGAGTTGAGGGCCAGGGCCCCAGTAGGGTGTGTGCAAGAGGCAACCGCACATTGATGTTTATCTCTTTCTCTTTCCCATCCCCTCTCTCTAAAAATGAATGAAATCTTTTTAAAAAATGAGAAGCCCACAGCTAACATCATAATCATCAGTGAAAAACTAAAAGCTTCTTCCTAACATCAGGAGTGAGACAAGGATGCCCACTCTATTGAATACAATGCTGGAAGTCTAGCCAGAGCAATTCAGAGCCTATGCTCTTGACTTAGCTCTACGCTGGTGACTGTGGTCTCCAAACTAGACTGCTGTGACAAAAGAGGGTTAAATCCTACCTCCAGAAGGCAGCCTTCACACCAAAGGAGAGAAGTCTTAGGAAGTGCAAGTGTTGATCAACATAGGAAAGAACTTTGTAAGAACTGGAGTTTTCCAAAAATGGAACAGAAATTCTAGGATTGCTCTGATCTCAGAAGGAGCTCCCTAGGAAAAGAATGGGTAGATGCCCCTCTGCCTTTGTGGATGAAGCAAACAGGTCCCCTGACCCCAGCAGAGCTGTTTCCCACAGGGCCCCATACGCTCCCTGTGGGCACAGGCTCACACACCAGGATGTACAGTGCCCGACACTATATTGAGCTCAGAGGTGCTCCTGCCCTACTCTCGTAAATGCAAGCACAAGTCCCTCAACACAAGCCAGCTCATGGTGGGTTGGGCTGTCCCCATCCCCACAGGAAAGGGGTGTCTATTAAGCCAGGGCTGGGCTCCTGAGAGCAAGAGTGGCTGGAGGCAGAGGTGGGCTGTGTATCTGGAAGCAGCATTGACTTCCTGATGGAGGATGAGTGAATTCAACTCTCTCCCAAAGGTCATTGACAGGAGAATGTTGTCTGGAAACATTAGAGCACACAGTTTCTTCAAATCCAGTTTCCCCCACTGTTTTAAAAAGGGAAATGATTTTAAATACAAAAGCTCATGTTCAATGTGAAAGCTCAGTTGGCAGGAGGAAACTAATGCATTCCTGCGGTATAACTGACACTTTTTCTGAGAGGGAGGGGGTAAAGAGGGGTTGGTAAGTTTTAGATTTTTGGGCTCCTGACTTTGACTTCCCAGCATCTGCAACAAAAAAAAAATCCAATGCTTTCTTCCCCTGCCAAGCTGTTCTCAGTAGAACTGCTGTCCCGTGAACCCCCAGCCTCCAGATCTCCCCATACTCAGAGGTGAGGAGAAGTGGCACCCTGGCAAAGCCTGCTCCGAGGTACCGTCCTTTCTCCTCTGCCACAGCCCCAAAGTGCCTGCCTGGAGTTCCCGACTTCGCCTGTCCTCTCTGATGGCCACCAAGCTGCCAGGGCCCTGGTTCTCAGAGCAAATTAAATCAAACAACCAGTGATCATATTTTCAATAATTACAATAATAAAGCCTTTGTCATTGCTGCTGAAGTAGACTGTCACAGAAAAGATTTATTTGTAACTTAAGAAGAATTTTCTAATTATGAGAGTTTTGAGTCTCTAAGAAAAATTAGTAAGGGTTTCCTTCTGTCAGTATGGGCATCTATCCAAAGATCCTTAAAAGCACTTGAACTATCCAAAGATCCTTAAAAGCACTTGAACGTAAGCTGAAGAATTTGTTATCTCTTCCTGTTATGTGGTTTTCATGTTACAGAATAAAAAAATAGATCTAAAAGGAATCTTTGAAAGCAGAAGGTCCAGTCTTCTTACTCTAAAAGCCTGTGTGAATGTGATATAGTCGGTAGTGAATTTTAAACATGGAAGGACCCTGAGCTGAGCACAGCATGGGATTCTGGACTGGATGCTGACATAGAAAACAGCCATTGGTGAAAAAGCTGGTGAAGTCTGAATAAAGTCCCCAGTTTAGTTCACAGCATTGTACTAGCAACAGCTGTTCAGTTTGTGACTGCTCCACGCTCACAGACACTCACATCAGGGAAAGCTGCAAGAAGCATACATAGCCCCTATCTGTGCCATCTGTGCAACTTATCTGTAAATCTAAAACCACCCCCAAATAAAATTATTAAAAATAAAGAACATATTTCCACTCATTAATATATTTCTGAGTCAAATTTGTTTTCTATGAGTGATGAGACATTTTTAATCCTTTAATGCATTTAAATCAGCGTCTTCATTCAAGATTTCCAAAGATTAAACTAACCAACAAGCTTCTTTCTCATATTTAAAATAAGATTTAATATAACCCAAGACATAATGCCTGGCTTCTGAGGACTGCCAGGCAGGGTGGGTGAACCCTGTCCCTGAAAGGACCACAGAGAAGTAGGCAAGGGATGGCGGGCTGTGGCCAGAGGAGTCTCATTAGGCTCAAAGGCAGATGAGACTGTGACTTGAATATGCTTTTCAAAGTAGAATCTTACTTCCATCTATTAAATTAATGCATCACATTCAATGCTGCACTGGCTCAGTGTAAGGAATCCACGCACTCATTAAGGGACCATAACACTCATACTTGAGAAGCTTCTTGAATAATTCAGACCAGCTACATCAGAGGTCAGCACACTTGTTCTGTAGAGCCAGACAGTAAAAAATCAGATTCTGTGGGCCACATAGACTGCAGCAAAGTGTTTCAGCTTTGTGTGTTTTTAAGAACCCTTTAAAAATGTGGAAACTACTCTGGGCATAGAACATGGAAGGACACATACAAGACATAGACATGGCCCAAGGCTGCTAATCCCTGATATCTGTTGACAATGTCTCCAATTATTATGTTTTATTAAAATGTCTCAAAGGAAAAAATATATGTCAAAGGAAAAAAAAGGAAATGTCTCAAAGGAAAAGTCCTGTTAAAAACCTTGTCCTGAGATGACAAAACACTCTCAGATTTACAAGACCATTTCATGAGTCAGTTTTGTTCAGACCATGGCCTCTGTGGGTTCCAGCTGGTTGGTGGGGTTTGTGCAGAGAGCCAGAGGCTTACACAACCTGAGGCTCAAGGGTGTTCTTTGTGGCTCAGAGGATCCCCATAACTCAATGGGCATGGAGGCTCCAGTCCCTGGAGAATGGAGGGCTAGCTGGACTCTTTCCCAGGTACATCTGTGAGTTTGAAGGTGCACACCTGTCATGCACCTGAGCTCAATGGCTGGCTGCCTCCCTTCTCCCCTCCCCTTCCTCACCTGCTCAGACAGCACACCCAGGCAGGGTCTCCTGAGTCTCTCGTGAGACCCACTGTGACTATGAGGATGCTGAGATCAGGTGGACAGAAGAGGACTGTCCGGTCTTAATGGGACCATCATTGGCTTACTGATGATGAGTTATTCAGTGCCCCAGTTGCTTAGGGCATTTGCAGCCTCTGACAAAGAGGAAGGACACAGAATGAGGGATGTGCTTGAGATGCCCTAAGCCACATCTCCCAGGTAACGAGGTTGGATGCTGATGCTTTCCCTTGCTGAGAGCTCCCAGCAGGAGCTGCCTTCTCACCATGTGGCAAGAACCGGACACTGATGCTCCTGTTTCCTGCTACTTCAAGCTGCCTATCCTCTGGCTGTGACCACAGTCACTGTCTCTTCCAGATCCTGAAGGGTCCCAGCCACATTCTAAAATTTACAATTTCTCATATGGAAATGTTTAATATGTTGCCTTGTGAGCTGTATTCCTTTTAACTGCAGGAGAAATAAAGAGTAGAAGCCTGTAAGTACTGAGGTCCTATATAATCTGAGCATCTGTTTTATTTAACTGAAAGGTTGCTCATAATGCCAAACAAACACTGAAAGGGGGAAACGTTAGTTAAATCAGTCACTCAAAAAAAATATCAACAACAACCATCGCCTCTGAATTATAAAGGAAATTCATGTGAATATATTCTATATTATCAATTATAATCTAATTAATTTATTTAAAAATTATGTGTTCAACTACATTTGTAAAAAAAAAAATAAAGTGACCTGTGAGCAGTAAGATCGAGGGACAGAGTCTCAGCCTTGCTGCCCAGAGACTACTGAGCCCCAGTCATTCTGCTGCCACCCACTTGGGACATAGAACATCCAGTCACAGATAGAGAGGAGCTGGTGCAGAAGGTCAACCTGGCCAAGCAGGCTGAACCATATGATGACATGGCAGCCTGCATGAAGTCTGCAACTGATCAAGGAGCCAAATTATCCAATGATGAGAGGAATCTTCTCTCAGTTGCTTATAAAAATGTTGTAGGATCCTGTAGGTCATCTTAGAGGGTTGTCTCGAGTATTGAGCAAAAGACAGAAGGTGCTGAGAAAAAACAGCAGATGGCTTGGGAATACAGAGAGAAGACTGAGACCGAGCTGAGAGGTGATCTGCAATGATGTCCTGTCTCTCTCGAAGAAGTGCTTGATCCCCAGCACTTCACAAGCAGAGAGCACGGTCTTCCATTTGAAAATGAAAGGGGACAACTACCATTACTTGGCTGAGGTTGCTGCTGGGGATGACAGGAAAAGGGATGTGGATCAGTCACAACAAGCACACCAAGAAGCTTTTGAAATCAGCAAAAAAGAAATGCAGCCAACACAACCTATCAGATTGGGTTTGGCCCTTAACTTCTTTGTGTTCTATTATGAGATTCTGAACTCCCCAGAGAAAGCCTGCTCTCTTGCAAAGACAGCTTTTGATGAAGCCATTGCTGAACCTGACATTAAGTAAAGAGTCATACAAAGCATGCTAATAGTGCAATTACTGAGAGACAAGTTGACATTGTGGACATAGGATACCCAGGGAGATGAAGCTAAAGCAGGAGAAGGAGGAGAAAATTAACCGGTCTTCGAACTTTTGTCTGCCTCATTTTAAAATTTACACAGTAGACCATTTATCATCCATGCTGTCCCACAAATAGTTTTTTGTTTATGATTTATGACAGGTTTATGTTACTTCTATTTGAATCTCTATATTTCCCATGTGGTTTTTATATTTAATATTAGGGGAGTAGAGCCAGTTAATATTTAGGGAGTTATGTTTTCATCTTGAGGTAGCCAATATGAGGATGTGGAATTTTTATACAAGTTAAGTTTGGCGTAGTACTCTTGGTACATTGTGGCTTCTCAAGAGCCAGTGCTAAAACTGCTGCCATGTCTAAGCAAAGGAAACTGCCTACATATTGGCTTGTCCTGGTGGGGAATAAAAGGGATCATCGGTTCCATTCACAAGTGTAGTTGTTGTGAGTACTTCAAGTTTTGGAGCACTCAGAGGGCCCTAGTAGAAATGGCTGCCTCATGGATAATACATGTTGAACCGTGTGTGTATCTGTGGAATACTCAGCCTCCATGTGCATACCTTTAACTACAGCTGCAGAAGTGTTCCTTTAGTTGTGACCCAAATTGCTCTGGATAAGGGCAGAAATGGTTCACATTCCATTATTTGTAAAGTTATCTGCTGTTTGCTTTCATTATTTTTGCTACACTCATTTTATTTGTATTTAAAGGTTTTAGGCAACTGAAGAACAAATGTACAAGCAAAGATGCAGTAAAATTAATTACTTGATATTCATTACTGTATTTATATCAAGTATAGCAGTAAAACAAACAAAAACCCATGAATTTAACTTTTTTAGGGGTTTTTTGCTTTTGGGTTTTGTTTGTTTGTTTGTTTGTTTGTGGATTTTTTTTTTATACTTGCCTAACATGCATGTGCTGTAAAAACATTTAACAGGGAAATAACTTGAGATGGTGGCTAGCTTTGTTAATGTCTTATGAAATTTTCATGAACAATCTAAGCATACTTGTTAAGAACACGTGTATTAAGGTCATGTAAGTGGAATAAAAGTTTTATGAATGGACTCTTGAACTACTTCTCTACAGCTTTGCATGTAAATTAGACTTTCTGTTCTAAAACTTCTCTCAAGCAAATTGTACATTTTTGGAAATTTATTCCTTATTCCCTCTTGGTAGCTAGTGGGCTTTACCAAGTTTAATACAAAGTTTATCATAACAACAAAATACTACTACCAGAACTACTGTTCCCAACCACATCCCATGCTCCTCCCCCAACCAACCCCCTGGAATAAAAGATAGTTTCGGGGTTTGTTTTTGTTTTTGTTTTTATGATGTGGGACTGATTTTTTTTTTTAAAGGGTAATGTGTTTGTTCCATTTAAAATTTTAGTACATGGGTTTTTCTCAATTCGGAAGTCACAATGCTCTTGGCCCCCCGTGACACTGGGGTGCGTTAACTGTAAGTTCTGTGCTTCCAAATCCCTTTTGTTTCTAAGAATTTCTTGATACTCTTATAGCCTGCCTTTCTACTTGTCAGGTGCACAGGATCATCTTTCTTAGCCTTTTGTCTTGTCTGCAACCATTCTTACTCGGTGGCCATATATGTGGGGGGGAAGCCGCGCCATCTTTCTGGCCCCACTCAGTGTCTAAGGATACTCTACTTCCTTTGCTTGCATCCGACAGCTATTTCCTTCCCTCAAGTCTCCTTAGCTGATGAGGTTGTGTTGCCTCCCTGTAAAACTCGACCATCCTGAAAGGTCTGTCATTGGCTGCTTTGAAATCCTCCTTCTTCTTTTCTTCTTTAAATAATGGGGCTAAGTTATACCCAAAGCTCACCCTACAGACTATTTCCTCAGTACCTTGCAAAAACACCAAACAAAAATACCATTTTAAAAGAGGTGCTTTTTTTTTCTTTTAGTATGTGAGCTTCTCAGGAGCAGGGACAATGTTTTCTTGTACGTTCTATTGTGCCTAGTACACTGTAAATGCTCAATAAATACTGATGATGGGAGGCAGGGAGTCTTGATAATAAAGGTGAGAAACCAAAATCCCAAATACTATTTTGTTGCTTGTTTTATTATGACCTCAGATTAATTGGGAAATATCAGCCCTTTAGGACAACTGTCTCAAATAAAAGTACAATGGAGGCCTTGGGGTCTTCCTTTCCAAGGAGAAAATAACTCATGCATTTGGAACAACATCATAATGCATCTTCACTCACAGCTCTTTTTTCCTTATTGATTTTTTTTGACCCTCAGGCCAAGGACATGAAATAATCCATAGTTTAGGAGAACTAAGCTAGACTGAAGAGATTGATCTCATTCAAGTAATTTATAAGTAAAATTTGAACCTTGTCACATTTGTCTATTTTATGTGTGTCAGCCAGTCAGTCATCTACTAAACTAGTTTGATTCTGAAATAAATTGTGATAATACTTCATTAGTAATAGGTGTTCATATGTTTGTACATAGTAGTTCCCAATAGATGATTCCAACTTAGAATTTCTTTTTTGCCTTGGATTTGAAAAATAAAATTTTTGTAATTTATTTCTTTAAAAAAATTAAAGTGTAGGGTAATCTACACTTGTATTTTAGCTGCTCACCCTATGGCAGGTCACCAGAAACATCAAAAATTTAACTCAACATACTATTGGAGAATTGTGGGCTATCATTATACCTACTTTTCTGCTTAATAGTGATTAAGTGGAGGACAACTTCCCTCTGTTTTCCTTCTTTATCTCCTCAAAACTGAGTCAAAGCATCTATGATCTAAGAATCCACATACATATGCATTTTCTCAGTCTATGGAAAATAAAAGTAAAAATCCTAATATGTTGGGGGAGGGGTTCAAAAACATCCAAGAAATGTTTTTCGAATCCTAAAAAAAAGATTACAATGATGCAAAATTACAAACCCACAACAATTAAAACAGTAATATACTAACATAATAGGCACATGAGTAAAATAGAATAGAAAGGCCAGAAATGGACCCAAGTATTTATGCAATTCAGTATCTGATAAAGTTTAATGACTAAAGTGAGAAGATGAACTGTTAAGATGGAGGTGTAGGCACATATACTTTGCCTCTTTGTACCACCAAAAGAATGATAACAAAAAATTTAAAAACAAAAAAATAACCAGAACTGCCAGAAATCAAACTGTATGGAAGTCTGACACCCAAGGAGTTAAAGAAGAAACACTCATCCAGGCCAGCAGGAGGGGTGCAGATCGGCCGCTGAGATGGAGAGGACTCACGGCAAGGCAGTGCTGGTGGACCACGTGAGGCAGCAGCTGGTGGACCCAAGTGGGCAAGGTGGCAGCTGGTGGAGCGGGCAGTCCCACCTTTGCATGCAGATAAACTGGGAGGAACTGGGGAGAAAGACAGACCGCACTACCCATGGTTCCAGCACAGGGAAATAAAGCCTCAAAACCACTGACTGAAAAAGTCTGTGGTAGTTGAGGTGGTGGGAGAAACTCCCAGCCTCAAAGCAGAGTTCATTGGAGAGACCCACAGAGTCCTAGAACCCACCCACCTCAGAATCAGCACCAGAAGGGCTCAATTTACTTGTGGGTAGCAGAGGAAGTAACTGAAAGTTGGGAGAGAGCTGAGCAAGAGGCATCATTCTCTCTCAGACTCCTCCCCCACATGCAGCATCACAGCGCTGCAGCCAAGTGGGTTGCCTCACCTTGGCAAATACCTAAGGCTCTGCCCCTTACTACATAACAAGTGTGCCAAGACAAAAAAAAATGGCACAAATGAAAGAACAGATCAAAACTCCAGAAAAAATACAACTAAATGATGAAGAGATAGCCAACCAATCAGATGCAGAGTTCAAAACACTGGTAATCAGGATGCTTGCAGAAATGGTTGAGTATGGTCACAAAAAAAAAGAGGAAAAAGCGAAGGCTATGAAAAGTGAAATAAAGGAAAATGAACAGGGAACTAACAGTGAAGGGAAGGAAACTAGGACTCAAATCAATGATTCAGACCAGAAGAAAGAAATAAACAGTCAACCAGAACAGAATGAAAAAACAAGAATAAAAAAAAATGAGAAGAGGCTTAGGAAACTCTGGGACAACTTTAAATGTTCCAACATCTGAACCACAGGAGTGCCAGAAGGAGAAGAGGAAGAGTGGAACATTGAAAACTTATTTGAAAACATAATAAAGGAGAACTTCCCTGATCTGGCAAAGGAAATAGACTTCCAGGAAGTCCAGGAAACTCAGAGAATCCCAAAGAAGTTGGACCCAAGGAGGAACACACCAAGGCACATCATAATTACATTAGCCAAGGTAAAAATGAAGGAGAGAATCCTAGAAGCAGCAAGAGATAAGGAGACAATAACCTACAAAGGAGTTCCCATCAGACTGTCAGCAGATTTCTCAAAAGAGACCTTACAGGTAAGAAGGGGCTGGAAAGCAGTATTTGAAGTCATGAGAAGCAAGGACCAATATCCAAGATTACTCTACCCAGCAAAGTTGTCATTTAGAATGGAAGGGAAGATGAAGTGCTTCCCAGATAAGGTCAAGTTAAAGGAGTTTATCATCACCAAGCCCTTATGATATGAAATGTTAAAGGGATTTATCTAAGAAAAAAGATGATCAAAAATATGAACAACAAACTTACAACTATCAATAATCAAACTTAAAAAATTGAAAACAAAAACTAAGCAAACAACTAGAACAGGAACAGATTCACATAAATAGAGATCACATCAGGGGTTATCAGCAGGGAAGGAGAGGGGGAGAAGTGGAGAAAGGGTACAGGAATAAGAAGCATAAATGGTAGGTACAAAATAGACAGGGGGAAGTTAAGAATAGTATAGGAAAAAGAGAAGCCAAAGAATTTATATGTATGACCCATGGACATGAACTAAGGTGGGGGAGATGCTGGTGGGAGGGGGAATATAGGGCAGAGGGGGAATAAAGGGGAGAAAAAAAGGGGACAACTGTAATAGCATAATCAATAAAATATATTTTTTTAAAAAAGAAGATGGACTGTTGAATAAACCAATGAACAATTTGGGGAAACTGAATACCTATCTCATTGCTTATGACCAAATAAATTCCAAACATATTATAAAGATTTAAATGTAAAAAGTTGTGAGCATTTTTATATGTTTGAGGATAACAAAGGCATTAAAGCTAGAAACCATAGGTGATTTTTCTACATAAAAAATTGAAATATTATTTTTGGCATAAATAAATAAATTAAATGTGGAAAGTTAAAAACAAAGGGCAAATGGGAGAAAATGTTTATAACATAACTGATGAATATGGATAGGAATAATGTTTATAGCCCAATAAAACTTTTTAAATGAATAGAGAAAAATTAGTATCTGGTGAAAATATTGGACAAGGTGATAAATAGGCATTTCACAATGAGATTCAGACTCTCCAGTTATAAAGATACAAGTTAGAAACACAAATGAGGTTTCTTTCACCACCTCACACTGCCTGGGACAGAAGCATGGGTAGAGCTTGGAATTCATTACCACAGGCAGCAGGAGGGGCCACCTCAGAAGATGCGGTCAGCACCAGGCCCTGGTCAGCCAGGTGGTGCCTCTGCACAGGAAGCATCAGGCACCTGTCCTCTGGCTATGCAGCTCGCTATTAAGTAGAGTGTGGTCCTGCCTTGAGCCCCTCTCACCTTGTGCAGAGTACTAGGTCCCAAGTGCAGTTCAGCTACAAGCATCTCCTCTGACTCTGAGTTCACCTTCAGGAATTCATTCCAAAAGATCCATCACGGATCATAGATGCAGAGGCAGGGGTGTTTGTGGCCAGGTTGTTCACCACAGCAAAACCCTGGAAGCAATTAACTGTATCATCAGGGCTGTTCATATAGTCAAGACAATACTGTGTATGCAAACAAAAAGGAGGTGGAATAAGAGTATTCACACAACATACTTTCTAATATAGTAATCAGGTGGCAAAACATATAGCCACACTTATATTTACACGTCTCCATATGGAAACAAATAACTAAAACCACATCAAGACAAGTTTAAGAATACCTGCCTCTAGGGCTGTGATTTGGAGTGATTTTTATATTTTACTCTCTTTAGTAAGGTTTTTATTATCATCTTTGGAAAACCAGAGTTCTTTATGGACTCAGTTCTGTTTGCAAATTTTGTTCCCACTTATCCCTACCTGTCTGATGGCCCTCAGACTTTACTTATAATCAGTTTTGTCTTTGACTCAAATCAAAGAGCCCTGACTTAAAGAGGAGGGACCTGGACCTTTGGGGCCCATAGGTTCAAAGGTCAAAGAGTGTAGATAACTTTGGTTAATCACTCCTTTCTTCAACCTCTATTTGCCAGTCAAATTTTACAGAAAATTGTTAATAATTACAAAAGACATTATTTTGAAAACTTTTTTAATTTTAAAAATAAATATGACTTATTCAAACTAAAAAAAAAACAGTTTACCCATTCAAGTATGTGTGTGTGTGTGTATTTTTTTTTATATTCCACATAAGTGATATCATATGGTATTTGTCTTTTTCAGTCTGACTTATTTCATTTAGCATCATGCCCTCAAGGTCCACCCATATTGTCACAAATGGCAAGATTTCATTTTTTTCTATGAATGAATAATATTCTGTGTATATATATCAAATCTTATTTATCCTTTCATCTGTGAATGGACACTAAGATTATTTCCACATCTTGCCTATTGTAAATAATACTGCAATGAACATACGGGTGCATATATCTTTTTCAGTTAGTGTTTTTGTTTTATTCAGATAAATACCCAGAAGTGGAATTGCTAGATTATGGTAGTTCTATTTTTAATTTTTTGAGGAACTTACATACTGTTTTCTGTAGTGTTTGTACCAGTTTACAATCCTATCAGCAGTGCACAAAGGGTTCCCTTTTCTTTATGTCCTAACACATTTCTAGTTTTCTTAATAATAGCCATTGTAACAGATGTTAAGTGATAACATATTGTGGTTTTGATCTGCATTGCCCTGATGATTAGTTATGTTGAGCACCTTTTCATGTACCTGCCAGCCAACTATATACCAACTGTGTTCATATACCTGCTGGCCATCTGTATGAATGAAAAGAAAAACACTTTTCATTCTTATCTGAGTTTCAGAGTGGTAACCTTAGCCCAGTGAATCCTGAAAAGTTGGTCAAGTTTTTCAAACATTATCAAGGGAACACATGTGTGGGCAAGCAGGAAATGCCCATTCATGGAACTGAAACATATTTGAGTTAGAAAACACAATTTCTGTTCTTTGTTTCTAGGCATAGTTTTTTGGGGTACACTCAAAATAGATTATGATTCTGTTACCTGAGAGAGACCTGAGTTAGGCCCCCCACCACAAACTTGTTCTTTGGTTCTTCCCTTGCTTGAAAGAGGACCCAAGTAAGAGGCAACAGGTAGAGTGGAAACGAGATAACAGGTTTATTTATGAAACACATATGAACACAAAGCTGCAAGCCAGCACCCAGCTAGTCTTAAACGCCCCACGTACGGAGGAGGTGAAGTTGTAAGTTTGCTAGTAAGTTTGTTCTATACACTGGAGCAGAGGCTACAAGTGGACACTCAAGCTAATCTGAGTGTGCTGATTCTTAGGGTCCAGGAGTGACATACCTTAGTCAGCTTTTAGGTTCCCCTCGCACTTCCCTTCTAAATCTTGGGAATAATGTACAGCTATAAAGGTTTTAGTTTCTCAGCTAGTAAAGGCTCTTTTTCTTGTTGGTGAAGCTGCTATAGAGGCTCCCTTTGCAAGCACAGAGTCTCAAGGACTCCCCTCCTCCTTGCCTGTGATGTTTGAAACACCAGCAATCTTACCAGACCAGGCTCAAGACTGCTGAGTGAATGGGTGAGACATGTCTCCCTCCTTCTTCCAACCTCACTTTACTGCCTATCCTACCTAATAATTTGAGGGTAGTGATATTTAATAGAACTTCATTCCAACACACGTAATGCTTTACATTAGAAGGCCTAATTTTTCCAAGAATCATTCTAAGATTACATATAGTTTTAAAGGAAAAAAGTCCATTTGAGCACTACTGAAATGAAAATAAAGTAACAGTACTTTGTCACACAGTGTCAATTTTGTACTTTTAATTTTCTACTGCCTGGAATAGGCATTGATAATCTCTAGCATGCCAGCCAAAGAGGACACAAAGATTATTTGTCTGGGTGGGTGCGAGTAGGTTGCCACTAATACTTCAGCCCCAATGACATCACAGAGAGGCAGTCTGTGTCCTTCGCCTCCTCCCACTGTTGGATCCTTTTTCCCTCTAGTCAAGACCCTCATCCTCAGCAACCACCTGCCCTGTCTTCCCTTCTGCTGAGAGGTACATGTTGCTCTCCCTGCCTCCAGACACTTCATAAAATCCCTCAAATTTCAGTGCCTGAAGAAAAAAGAAAAGGAGAGTCAGAATTCTGGATGAGAAGTATGAGGAGTTTGGTGGAAAATCTACTCAGTGAAGCTATTATTTAGCTGGAAGGAACTATATATTCTTATCCAAACAATTTCAAATCTTTGAAAATTGTCCGAAGTTCACACAGCGAGTAGAAAAATATGTATTCAAGAAAAATTACAAAATTTCAGTAAGAATGGGAGCAAGTGTGTCATTTGAGCCATCACCCAAAGCTCCTCAAGACAGAAGCCTCACTCTGGGTGGATACAGCAAGGAAGGCAGGCTCCCTCTCCCAGCTCCCAGTCCATAGTTGTGGTTTCACCCAGAAGGTGCAGGCCACCAGGATCTCTCATCATCCCCATGGCCAGCTCCATGCTGCAGAAATTCGATACCAGGCAACTTCATCCAAAAGAACATAGGTCACCCACTTAGCCTCCACATATATGACAGAAGTTCCACAGGGAAAAGACTAAGGCTACTGTCCTCACCAAATGTCCTGCTAAGAGAAGGTGTCACTCCAGCAGCAGCAGGCCAGTCTTCAACCCCAGCCCCAGTACAGGAACACAGAGGTTTCTCCCAGGGGAAAAGTAGATTTAAGAACAACAGGCTCCCAGCTCTCCCTACAGGTGCTAATGTTAGTTCATTAGAAAAGAACATTCAGAACTTCACACTTAATGTTCTTGTTGAAAACAATGGGCATCCTGAAGGTGAGCAATTACAAGGAGGATGCTAACCAGGATATCAGTAGCAACAAGCAAAACACAGACCCCTCCAGAAGATTAACAGAGAGAAGCAGGACAAGAGGAACTAAGAAGGGCCCTCCTGAGTAGGGGCAAACCTCAGAGATTGGTGATATCTGTCCCTGCAAAGAGAATAAATTTTAACTGGATGAGAGGGTGAAGTACGTTATATCCCAGTGTGCCACAGAAAACAACAGAGAAATCAGCAGGCAATTGACAGGCCAAAACCTGGATATGACACCAATAGCAAACCAGCCAGAAGCTCATTGAGGAGATCAGAGAGTCAAAGAGAGCAGCCTCAGACCACAGTCATTCCTGGTGGTCAGAGATACTGTCCCACATCCCAGACTGCACCCTCGGGAGAGCAACATCATAGGCTGCCCACAGCCAGGAACTAGTCCAGCCAGGAGACTAGAGAAATGCACAAGCCAACAGGCAGACATCAACAAGCATGTGGGCGGAGGGGCCAGTGTTCAGACTTGCCATATATGTTATCGTATTGTTCAGACTATAAGACACACCTTTTGACTGAATTTTTTTGCTCCAAAAATTTCCCCCCTATTTTCCTCCTCTAATACCTAGATGCATCTGGGGTCCGCACCATAAGATGCACCTAGGTTTTAGAGGAGGAAAATAGGGGAAAAATTTCTGAAGAAAAAATGTGGTCAAAAAGTGCACCTTATAGTCTGAAAAATGTGGTACCTAAAGTGTCCCGTCTTCAACCAAAAAAGAAATGAGACATGCATGAAATCAGGGAAGCATCACCTATACACAGGAACAGAAAGCAGGCAACAGAAAGGGCCTTTTTAGGACCAGATGTGTGAACCTAGCAGACAAAGATTTCATAGGAGTTACATAAATATGTTCAAAGAAGTAAAGGAACTGTGCTTAAAAATTCAGAAATTGAAGACGACCCAAAAACAAACGGATCATGTTCATGGATGAGGATATTTAAAATTGTTAATATGGCAATATTCCCAAATTAATCTATAGAATCAACACAGTTGCTGTCAAAATCCCAGTCTCTGTTTTTGCAGAAACTGTCAAGCTTATCCTAAAATTCTTATCACAGTGCAAAACAAGCATAATAGCTAAACAATCTTGAAAAAGAACAAGATTGAAAGACTCAAACTTTCCAATTTCCCAGGTGACCACATAACAATAGTAGTTATGACTCTGTAATTCTGGTGTAAGGATAGATAAATAGATGAATGAGACAGAATTTAGAGTCCAGAAGTAAACCTTTGCAGTCATCTTCAACAAGGGTGTGAAGATAATTAATTGTGGACAGAATGATTCTTGAACAATACAGGTTTGAGCTGCATGGGACCACTTACAGGCTGATTTTTTTTTCAGTAAACATACAGTACTGTAAATGTATTTTATTTTCCTTATGATTTTCTTAATAACATTTTCTTTTCTATACCTTACTTTATTGTTAAAATGCAGTATATAAAATATGTAACAGAGACTAAAGATGGTGGCAAGGTAGGAGGGCGCAGATTCTACTCTCTACACACGGGAGAAAAACCTAGCCAGTCTATGGAGGAACAGAGCAAACAGCCAACAGAACCACAGCATATATGAGGATAAGAGATCAAAAATTGTGGAGGACATTGAAAAACCAGACAGTAAGGAGAGTGCTTCAGGACAATAATGTCCCTGGGACCAGTGCAGGGACCAGGGTGGCTACAGGTCCAGGCCTGGCGCCTGCTGGGTCTGCCACAGGGTTTTTGGGAGAGAGCTGGGTCAATTGCTCCCTCCCCTGACAAACACAGATTGAGCAGCACGGGGAGATACCTGGTTGCTTGAAGTCACAGAGAGGGGAATAAGGACTAAGTGGCAAACATACAGGGGCTATGAGCACCCACGGAGGCTGTGGATGCTGGCTGGGGAGAGTTGAGAGTTGAGCCATGACACACCCTGATGCAGATAGTCCCCAGTGTGGTTGGAGAATGGGGCTGTGCAAGAGGCCAGGTCTCCGTATGGAGAGGCAGGCTTGAGCAGGAGGAATTTCTCAAAAACAAAAAGTGAAAAAAGAGACACTTGGTGGCTGTTTGGGGAATTCTCCTGCAGCAACCACTCCACTCCACCCTCCTCCCCACCCAGTCGAGCTGACTCGCAAGGTGGTGCAGAAGGCCCTGCATAAAGTCCCATAGCCCTGGAAGAGTGTATGCCCAAACTTGAGGAACTGAAAGCGGCCCTGTGGAGCGTGCAAGCCCAAAACCCGGGGAGAGTGCGCTCTGCAGAAGGCCCTGAGCCCAAACCCAAAGCCCCAGGGAGAGGCACCACTCACAGCCCCAGGGAAAGTGCTCACCCAAACCTGTGGAACCTGAGGGACCAGAGGTTGTTGGGGAGCTGGGCTGGAGGCTGACTGAGTACAGATCAGGAAGAGAGAAAAGCAAAACCAATCGTCCCTCAGCCTGCTGAAGCCAGGAGGACCAGCAAAACTGGTTTGGCCAGATTGAAATAAGCAAGAGGCTTTTTTTTTTTAAGTAATTATTTTTTTAAATTTTTATTTATTTTTTTATCTTTCAACTCCTTTTTCCTCTTTCCTTCTTTCTTGTTTTATTCCTTCTTCCATTCTTTCCCATTTCATCTCTTCTTCCTTCCTTCATTCTTTTTTTATCTAATTCCCACAAGAGAGGGGAAAAAAACCTGGAACTGGGAAAAGACCAGAGTTGGACCCAAAGAGGGGGCACCCCAACAGCCGAGACAGAGAAACAAATTTCACTATGTTATTACAGAGAACCTGCAAGTTATTGCATATTTGTATTATTATTTTATCATTATTCTTACATATTTTATTTTATTAGTATTTTTGTATTCCTTTTCTTTCTGTTTAGTCTTCTTTGTTTGGCTGGTTAAATTGTATCATTTAACAGGTTTCCCCTGTTCTCTCATTCATAGTGTATTCCTAATTTATTGTCTTTCACTTCACTTGTGTTCCATTAGCACACTATTCAAGGTCCTATACACCCTATTCTTGTTATCCAGATCTCATAGATTCTGTCATATGACTGTTGCTCCATTATTGTTGTAAATAATAGCTGTTCCACACAATTGTAAATACTGCACAGCACCCCTCCAAGATTTTAGCTCACTTCACAGTTTCCTAAACTCTCTTACTCCTGTGGCTAACTCTATTTTCTCACACACTACAAATATTTTCTATCCTTTACTCTCACCTTACTTCAGAATCTGATTCCCACAAGCTCACTGCTTTCTAGATCCAACTCACAATCCTTCCCTACCCAACAAGAGTCTTATCTTCTTTCCACCCTTTCTAAAAAGTGGCTAGTTGGGTGGAATATCACAGTTAACACTATACATAGCCAAGAAATTTCTTATTTCTAATCTATGGCTGCTACTGTAAATATCATAGAATACTCTCTTGCTGTCTTAAACCATTTTGCCTTCTCCCTCCAACTGATCACAAAAAGGAGTAGGTGGAAACTGTGAAGACCAGGATACCCACTGAAAGAGGAAACCCAACAACAAACAAACCACCAACAGATAACAACAGAAGAAGGTAAAGGAGGGAGTGGAAGCAACACTAACCTCAATCCAGGATCTATTTGAAAATACAACTAAACAGTGGAGAAATTACCCAGAACACACAATGGAACAAGAGCAAGAGAGAATCCTCAAAACCTCGTACACTTGGAATAACCAGCTTCAACACAACCTGTCTACACCAGCACAACAAAATACAAGAGGAAGTAGACAGAGTGAACCTCAGTTAACCAGCTGTTGGGAGGACCCACCAAAGAAAGACCCAACAACAATCAAAACACAAACACAGAGCCAACATAAATGACAGCCCAAGACCAATGAGCTTGGGAGATCTAGAAGACTTCACCACTGAATCTCACAGGTATTCTACCACAGAAGTTCACACCATAAACCCAGGGAGTCAGAACAGATAATTTTAAGAAGCTGTGGCTAATTACAAGAGTCTCAGGAATGATGGAAGACAAAGAAACAACCCCAAATGAAAGGAAAGGAGGAAGCCTCAGAAATAAGGCTAAATGAAATAGAAGCAACTCAACTATCAGATATTGAGTTCAAGGTAATAGTTATCAGGAAGCTCAATGAACTCAGGATGAACTACCAGAAACTACAAGGAAGCTACAATGAACTCACTGCAAACTATATCAACATGAAAAAGGACATAGAAACTATCAACAAGGGCCAAGAGGAAATGAAGAATATAATTTCTGAACTGAAGAACACAGTAAAAGGAATCAAAAACAGGACCAGTGAAACAGAAAATTGGATCAGTGAGCTGGAGGCCAAGGTAGAAAAAAAACACCCAGAAAGAGCAAGAAAAGGAAAAGAGGTTCAGAAAGAATGAAGAGGGGTTAAAGAAAATGAAGGACAATATGAAATGTAATAATATCCATATAATAGGGATACCAGAAGGAGAACAAGAAGACCAAGGGATAGAAAACCTACTTGAAAAAATACTGATGGAAAACTTCCTTGATTTTATGAGAGAAAAAGTCACACAAATCCAGGAAACACAGAGAGTCCCAATCAAGAGGAACCCAAACAGGCCCACCTCAAGACACATCATAATTAAAATGGTAAAATTTCAAAACAAAGAGAGAATCTTAAAGGCAGCAAGGAAGAAACAGGAAATAACATACAAGGGAGCCCCAATAAGGTTAGCAGCTGACTTCTCAATGGAAACATTCCAACCCAGAAGAAAATGGCAAAAAATATTCCAAGTAATGAGAACCAGAGGTCTGCAAGCAAGGCCACCTTACCCAGCAAGGCTCTCAATCAAGATAGGAGGCCAAATAAGAAGCTTCCCATACAAAAGAAGTCTAAAAGAATACACTTCCACCAAACCAGCTCTGCAAGAGATGCTAAAGGGACTGCTTTAAGGAAAGGAAGGAAAAGAAAGAGAGAGAGAGAGACACAGGTACGTAAATGGCAATGAATAAGTACCTATCAATAATAACTTTAAACGTAAATGGATTAAATGCTCCAACCAAAAGACATAGAATAGCTGAATGGATAAGAAAGCATGACCCACAGATATGCTGCCTACAAGAGACCCACCTCAGGACAAAAGACCTACACAGACTGATAGTGAAGGGCTGGAAACATTCCAAGCAAACGAACAGGAAAAGAAAAAAGCCGGGGTAGCAATACTCATATCAGACAAAATAGACTTCCAAAAAAGGGCCATAAAGAGAGACCCAGAAGGTCACTTCATAATACTGAAGGGAAGAATCCACCAAGAAGACATAAACATTCTAAATATATATGCACCCAACATAGGAGCACACAAATACATAAAGAAAATCTTAGAGGACTCCAAGAAAGATACTAACAGCAACACAATTATAGTAGGGGATTTTAACACCCCACTATCAAAAATGGACAGATCTTCCAAACAAAATATTAACAAACATACTGTAGCATTGAACAATGTCCTAGATGAAATGGACATAACTGATACATAGAGAGCCTTTCATCCCAAAGAAGCTAAATACACATTCTTTTCAAATGCACATGGAACATTTTCAAAGATAGACCACATGAAAGGACACAAAACAAGCCTCAACAAATTCAAGAATATTGAAATCATACCAAGCATTTTCTCATACCACAAGGGACTGAATCTAGAAACCAACTCCAAGGGAAAAAACCCAAAACACTCAAAATCATGGAGATTAAATAGCATGCTATTACACAATGAATGGTCAAGAATGAAATTAGAGAAGAAATCAAAAAGTTTCTGGAAATAAATGAAAATGAACTCACAACAACCCAAACTTATGAGACACAGCTAAGGCAGTCCTGAGAGGAAAGTTCATAGCCATACAGGCCTAACTAAAAAAGACAGAAACATTGCAAACAAAAAACCTACCCCTACATCTACAAGAACTCGAAGAACAACAACAAAGATAGCCCAGAGCAAGTAGAAGGAAGGAAATAACCAAGATCAGAGCAGCATTAAATGACATAGAAACTAAAAGCACAATTCTAAGGATCAATGAGTCCAGGAGCTGGTTCTTTGAAAAGATAAACAAAATTGACAAGTCTTTAAGTAGGCTCACCAAGAAAAAAAAACAGAGAGGACCCAAATAAACATAATCTTAAATGAAAAAGGAGAGATTACAACTGACACCACAGAAATATGAACAATTGTAAGAAATTACTATGAAGAACTGTATGCCAAGAAATTTGAAAACCTAGGTGAAATGGATAAATTTCTAGAAAAATGTAATCCTCCAAAACTCAAAGAAGAAGAAGCAGAGAGCCTGAACAGACCAAACCACATGATGAAATTGAAGCAATAATAAAAAATATCCCAAAAGACAAAAGCCCTGGACCAGATGGTTTCACAGGAGAATTCTACAAAGCATTTAAGGAAGAGCTAACCCCCATCCTTCACAGACTATTCCAAAAAATCCAAAATGATGGAAGACTCCCAAACACTTTTTATGAAGCCAGCATCATCCTAATCCCAAAACCAGATAAAGACACAACAAAGAAAGAAAACTTCAGGCCAATATCGCTGATGAACATAGATGCTAAAATCCTCAACCAAATATTGCAAACCCCATACAGCAATATGTGAAAAAGATCATACACCATGACCAAGTGGGATTCATGCCAAGAATGCAAGGATAGTACAATATTCACAAATCAATAAACATAACACATCACATAAACAAAAGCAAAAACAAAAATCACATGATCATATTAGTAGACGTGGAAAAAGCATTTGATAAAGTACAGTACTCGTTTATGATAAAAACATTCAGCAAAGTGGGAATAGAGGGAGCATTCCTCAACATAATAAAGGCCATATATGAGAGACCTACAGCCAACATCACACTCAATGGGCAAACACTAAAATCTTTTCCACTAAGATCAGGAACAAGACAAGGTCGTCCACTTTCACTTCTATCTGACACAGTATTGGAAGTTTTATCCACAGCAATCAGACAAGAAAGGAAATAAAAGGCATCCAATTGGAAAGGAGGAAACAAAACTGTCATTGTTTGCAGAGGACATGATACTGTACATAGAAAATCCTATTGACTCTACCAAAAAACTGCTTGACCTAATAAATTAATTTTGCAAAACAGCTGGATACAAAGTCAATATTCAGAAGTCAAAGACATTTTTGTATACCAACAATGAAACAGCACAAGCAAAAACCAGGAAAAAAATCTCATTTGATATAGCAAAAAGAAAAATAAAATACCTAGGAATAAACCTAACCAAGGAGGTAAAAGACCTGTACTCAGAAAACTATACAGCACTGAGGAAAGAAATCAAGACACAAACAAATGGAAACATACCATGTTCACAGATCAGAAGAATTAACATCATCAAAATGTCCATACTACCCAAAGCAATTTACAGATTCAGTGCAATACCTATTAAAGTACCAAAAGCATATTTCACAGACATAGAACAAACACTTCAAAAATTTATATGGAACCATAAATGACCCCGAATAGCTGCTGCAATTTTGAGAAAGAAAAGCAAAGTAAGAGGGATCACAATACCTGATACCAAACCATATTACAAGACCACTGTAATCAAAACAGCCTGGTACTGGCATAAAAACAGGCACATGGACCAATGGAACAAAACAGAAGGTCCAGAAATAAACCCAAGTCTCTATGGTCAATTAATATTCAACAAAGGGTGCAGCAGCATAAAATGGAGTAAAAATAGCCTCTTCAAAAAATGGTGTTGAGAGAACTGGACAGCTATGTGCAAAAAAAAAAAAAAGAAAGAAACTTGAGCACCAACTTACACCATACACAAAAATAAATTCAAGGTGGATAAAAGATGTAAATATAAGTAATAACTATATTAAAGTCTTCCAGGATAACATAGGCAGGAAAATCTCAGGTATGTCATATGTCACACAGTGGCATTTTCACTGATATGTCCCCTAGAGCAAGGGACTTGAAGGAAAGAATAAACAAATGGGATCTCATCAAAATAAAAAGCTTTTGCATGGATAAAGAAAACAGTGTTAAAATAAAAAGAGAACCAACTGTATGGCAAAACATATTTGCCAATGATACCTCAGACAAGGGTTTAATCTTCAAAATATATAAACAACTCACATGACTCCATTCTAAGAAGACAAGCAACCCAATTAAAAAATGGGCAAAGGATTTGAACAGACACTTCTCCAAGAGGACATACAAAGGATCCAGAGACACATGAAAAGATGCTCAGTATCGCTAGCTATTACAGAGATACATATTAAAAGTACAATGAGATACTACTTCCCACCAGTCAGAATGGCCATCATAAACAAAGCAACAAACAGCAAGTGGTAGAGAGGTTGTGGAGAAAAGGGGACCCTAGTGCACTGCTGGTGGAATTGCAAACTGATACAACCACTATGGAAAACAGTATGGAATTTTCTTAGGAAACTCAAAATGGATCTGCCTTTTGACCCAGCAATTCCACTGCTAGGATTATATCCTAAGAACCCTGAAACACCAATCCAAAAGAACCTATGCACCCCAATGTTCATAGCAGCACAATTTGCAATAGACAAGTACTGAAAGCAACCTAGGTGCCCATCAGTAAATGAATGGATCAAAAACATATGGTACATTTACACAATGGAATTCTATGCAGCAGAAAAAAAGAAAGAGCTCCTATCCTTTGTGACAGCATGGATGGATCTGGAGAGCATTATGCTAAGCAAAATAAGCCAGGTGGTGAAAGACAAATACAGTGATCCCTCACCTATCACGGGAGTTAGGTTCCAGAGACCCCCACAATAGGTGAAAATTCACGAAGTAGCAGCATTATATTTATTTTATTATTTATATATATATTAAGGTTTTATAAACCCTTCCCACACTCCTATAAACCTTTCCCACTCACTTATTAACCTTTTCCACACTCATATAAACACTTCATATGCTCTTAAACACTTTCTACACTCTTCAACCTATGTAATTTTAACAACATATAAAATTCTATATGGGTAGTCACCAGTGAAGTATACTACAACTTGTATGATGAGTTATGAATTATGCTCATGAATTATGTAGCTGTGCAGTGCTGATGGTGATGAAGGTGATGATGATGAGATGAATGTCCTGCACAGCCAAGAAGAGCATTACGGCTCTTCTGAAGGCACCACTTCATCAGGCGCTTCATCCGGTGGTGAAGTATCTTCACCCTGGGCCATAACTTCTATTTCTGCTAAAGGCGTAGGTGTAACTGATCTCTTCATCTGAGTGATGAACATAGTTATAGGGAGCTGCTGGTGCTGCTTTTATCTGTAGAGGAGGCTTTTCCATGCAGAGGAATGCTCTTGAGTCCAAAGTGTCTTTGAAATTTGTTAAATCAGCCCTTGCTGTCACTGAAGGGGGTGGTCTGGGGGAGAAGCACTTGACAGTCCTGCTTCTGCATCATCATCATCATCTTCATCCTCATCACCACCGTGAACGTCCAGCTTTCTGCAAAGCTATCATAAAGTTTCTTGGCCTTCATCTGGATGGTGTTGGTATCCATCAAGGTATTCTTCTTCCTGCATTCATTTATCCACAGGGCCAGTACAGACTCCATCCTCACAATGGCCTTGTTGTAGAAAGTGACCACCCTCTTTGCAGTCTTGTTAAAAATCATTGTCACTGTAGACCTAATATTCTTCTCATCTTTCTTTATGTAGCAAACAGTAGATTCACTGATCCCATAATGGCAGCCTGCAGCCATGTAGCTTTTGCCTTCCTTTAACATGTTGAGAAGTTCCACCTTTTCTTTGGTGGTAAGCATATTCCTCTGGTGCTTGGGTTCACTGGCAGAAGCCTTAGAAGGGGCAGAACGTTTGGGTGGCATCATAGGGCTTAATTCAAACTTTTACGAAAATTTCACAAAAACACAACAC
Source organism: Tonatia bakeri (assembly GCA_004024845.1). NCBI lineage: Eukaryota > Metazoa > Chordata > Mammalia > Chiroptera > Phyllostomidae > Tonatia > Tonatia bakeri. The sequence goes on from PVIA01001945.1 coordinate 108,948, forward strand.
CACCATAGAGCAACACTATGCACAGCGATCAGACGTCAAAGTGAAGTGGACAAGGAGAGATGCTGAATGTATGGGCACAGTGCATGAGAGCAGACAGACTGATACTATGGCCACTGAGCCAATCAGTGCCCAGCATACAAAACACAGTGCTGTGGTTGGTCACCTTCCATTCCATCAGCCAAGAGTGTGCCGTGTACAATCTCACATTGGCAAACTTGCGCAAGCAGTAGTGACGTACTGCATTTTCATTATGTACAGTATGGTATTCATCCGCTGATGAAGTACATACTGTATTTTATTTCAATTTAATATTCGTTTAATATGTTTGAATTAGCATTTTTTATATTTTTATATTATTTTAAATTTTTAGGCAAAAATAATTAAAATCATAAATATTATATAAATACTCATATACCACAAAATCCGGTGATATAGCAAAAACTCCGTGATATAGAATTAGATATATATTTTTTAAAAACCCGAGATACAGTGAAGCCACAATAAGAGAACTGCAATATAGTCAGGGACGACTGTACCATATGATCTCACCTTTAATAGGAACCTAATCAACAAAACAAACAAGCAAGCAAAATATAACCAAAGACACTGAAATTGAGAACAGGCTGACAGTGATCAGAGGGGAGAGAGGGGGTAATTTCAGGGGAAAAGGGGAAGTGTTTGCAGGAATAAGTATACAGGACACAAGGACAATAACAGCGGGGCAGGGTAGAAATGGGAGGGAGGTGGGGGTGCTGGGGGGTGGGCTGGGGTGGGAGTAAAAGGCAGAAAACTGTACTTGAACAATTAAAATTAAAAAATATGTAGCATACCAAATATGTATTGATTGTTTATGTTATTGATAAGGCTTTCAGTCAACAGCAGGCTATTAGTACTTAAATTTTTAAAAAGTCAAAAGTTATATGCAAATTTTTTACTGTAAGAGGGTTGGCCCCCTTAACTCCAGCACTGTTCAAGGGTCAATGTACTTGCCTCAGTAACTGCTGTTGTGCTGAGACGGGATATGTGCATGCCAAAAACTGAAGTTGGGCCTCTGTCCTAAACTATACACAGAAGTGAATTCAAAATGAATCTGAGACATAAATGTAGAAACCAAAATTATAAAACACCTAGAGAAAACCAGGAACAAATCTTCATGTCCTTGGATTAGGCAGTGATTTCTTAGATATAATACAAAAACATAAGCAACAAAACAAAAACTAAGTGAATTTAATTTCATCAAAATTAAAAATGTTTGTCCTACAAATAATACTATCAGGAAAGTAAAACGACAACCTTCAAAGTAGGAGGAAATATTTGCAAATCCTATATCTAATAATGGATTTGTATCTAAAATATGTAAAAAATGCTTACAACAATTCTTACATTCTCTATAATAAAAACGATAAGTGAGTCAATTGCATGTAATCTATATTTGTATTGTAGGAAAATAAGGTATATGCAAATATGCCTACACACCACTTTATTTCTGTGGATTCAGTGTAGTGCTCAGATGTGGCAAATTCGAGTTTTGCTTTTTAGAACTTTCTGGGATTTTTTCCCAAAATATATATTTTTAAGATTTTATTTATTTATTTTTAGAGAGAGGGGAAGGGAAAAAGAAAGAGAGGGAGAGAAACATCAATGTGTGGTTGCCTCTTATGAACCCCCAACTGGGGACCTGGCTGGCAACCCAGGTATGGGCCCTAAGCTGAGAATTAAACCGGCGACCTTTGGGTTCACAGGCCAGTGCTGAATCCACTGAGACACACCAACGTTTTTTTCACCAACATTTTTGATACATGTTTGGTTCAACCACCAGGTACTGAGGGCTAACTTAATTATAGTTCTAAAAAGCACTCTAGGCAAATGCATGGCTACCTGTTGAGGTATGTGAAAGGGCCACAGGCCCAGGAAAAGAGAGCAGCATTGGAGCGATAGCCCAGACTTGTAACCCCTGGCCACTGGGCTTAGATGCAAGTGGTTGAAGTTCAGATGCTATCGTAGGGCCTTAAGAAACTTTTTCTTTTTTGTTCAAAACCTCACTGAGAACAGAAAAAGAAGGAAGTACACCATTTATAGGTGAAAAGTCACATTTAAATCAGGGTTGAACTAGCAAGGGAACCAGATGGCAGAAGAAGCTGTTCCTCCTGTCACATTCTGTGGCATTTGGGCAGATAGATGTAACCAAGTGATAAGCATCACTGAGACTCAGCAATGCTGGCCTATCAAAATTAACTTGCTTGAATAACACAAGATAGAATTAAATTAGTACATTTTAAAACAGTTCTAGTGGTGAATTTTGTCTTGTATTGCTTTTATCTCAACTTAAAATGATTTATATAAAAATACATCTGATGCTATCCTAACTGCAGATTTCTCCTTTTTGTGCCAATAAAATTTTATCATGTCAATAGTTGGAGTTAAGTATTCTTATACTTGTAATCTAAGGCATCCTAACATATATCATGTGTAACTTGTATATTTTTAATTTGAAAGAAAATGAGGACCTAGAATTCTAAATCTTACAATGTACAATGTATATTCTATGGTAAAAATGTGTGACATTAGATTTTGGATAAAAGTGGTGAAATATTCAGGGAGTATCAAGGCCTCACTATCCAGGGGGGAAAAAAAAGATTCCTCCCTCCATGCTACCTAAGATAAAAGAAAAGGAGGAGAAAACAAAAATGTACAAGTTACCAACGGTAACTAAACAAGAAAAGGAGAAGGGCTTAATGAGATGAAGTCAGGAAAGTGCTGGCTCATGTCAAAAACAGAAGTTTGAGAGGATCAGGGTGAGGTCATGCTCCTACCTCCCAGAGACCACATCTGGGGAGCCTACAAAAGCCTGACAATTCTCACTCAAATACTGATAAAAGAAAAAGGAGCAATAATTTATTCTTAGCTTTTCACATTTTTGACTAAGGAGTAGTAAAAATGGCTGCAGTGGAATTAAAAGAAAAAAAGATATGTTAGCCATCTGCATGACTATCAGAAGTCTGAAGCCTCCACATATCAATTGAGGGACTGAGCTGATACTTAAAGCTGCCTCCAAAACGGGGGGAAAGCTATCCCCTTTCTGTCTCCCAAGGAGTAGTGAACCCTCCTATATCCAACCTAGTCTTCATGCAGGAGGGAGAAGCCCAGCCATTGCAACACAACTCCACCCCTCCATGTTCAAAGGTTAAGGAAAATCAGGCATAAAGGGACTAATAAGCCCTCACACTGTTATCTAGAAAGGGGAAAGTAAAAGGATCGGATGTAAGGATCAAGGAAGTGTTACTAGAGAGGAGAAAAGCATATAGAAAGTCTGGAGAAAGCTGGCAAGCCTGGACAAGGTAAAACACCAAACTAGTAATAATGCTCAAAAGACAAAGAATCAGAATGAAAAGACAAAGATAAAGACTCAGGATGGTTTGGATTTCTCAACAGTAACACTGGAAGCACAAAAAACTAATGACTTCATTAGAGAATAACGAAGAGTAGTGACTTCCAATTGTGAAGAAAAATAATTTCTGAACTAGAGTTCTATACAATCCAAATCACCAATCAAACTTAAGGGCAGAATTTTTTGGATATGTAAGTTCTTTAAAATATTTATTTCCATTTCTCAGGAAACTCTTGGGTCTTGTGATCCACCAAAATGATGCAGTAAACTAAAGAGGAAGGCATGAATACAAGAAACAAGGGCTCTGAAATAAAAGCAAAAGGAAGCACAGAACAGAAACAGAAGATGTTCATCCTTGAGAAATTGTAACCATAAGTTGACCAAAATTGTGCCCAAATTCGTATCACTTAGCTGGTCCAAAAAACATAAGCTAAGAAATTTTCTTAAATTGTTCAAACACTAGTTGGATCCTAGGCTTCTCACAGAAGCAAAGATAAATTCTCTTTGAAATAAAACCTTCTTCCCAGGCCTCAAGTAATTTCCACAAATAATGTTTCAGGGACAATGAATGGTTCCCAATCGAATGTGACCAAGTACACAAGAAAGACAGGCACCCTGAACAAGAACCACAGAAACACTCAGACCACGCAGCAGACATGTGAGACTTCATGTGGTGAAATTCACATAGCAAAACCAGAAAAAGTATATTGACTTTTTTGAAAGAAATAAAATATAAATAAATAAAGAATCCATAGGAAACAGGACACATTAAAAATTGATTTATGGGGTATCCCTGAGATCATCCTAGTTCAAGTTTTGCTAAAGAGGGCTTCCAGGACTCAGCATACAATCACAGCTAAGGATTATTGCACTGAAAGATTAAAAACAAAGTTAAAATATTGGGCAAAGAAAGGAAGTATGGGAGAAATGTGTTGACTTTTAGAAAGACTTTTTTTCAGGTATTTGTGGGATGATTTTAACATTTTTTTAAAAAAATCATTAAAGCATACTGATTAACTTTTTAAAGTTTACTCAAAAAGGACTATTGCAGTGATAAAGGGTGGCATGAAGATGTACCTAGAACATCACCTCATCTCTATGAGCAGTCCCTAAAGAAATATGTAATCTTAGTAAACTCAAAATAGGTCCTCCAGAGCCCATTTCACACAATTTCACTAATTCTGAAAACCTGTCTGGATGCTCTAAGCCTTTGTTTAGAGAACGATGTCTATTTTGCTGGCTTGGTGAAGTGTAATTAAGTGCAATGATTAACACATATAACCGTAATAAAAATCCTTCACTTGCGTTAAACATTGAAAGAAGTAAATTGTACCCTTTGCAACAGCATGGATGAGCCAGTCAGATAAAGACAGGTACCATATGATTTTGTTCATGCGTGGAATTTAATGAACCAACAACTAAAAGCAGAATAGAGACAGACTTGTAGATAGAGAGCAGGCTTATAGCTCTGGGGAGGTGTAGGGCAGGGGACAAGGGATTGAGCAAAAAAAAAGGGGGAAAAAAATCTCATGGACCCAGTGATTGCAGAAGAGAGGGGGGTAGAGGTGGAAGAGGGTATTGGGGGGATAAATGGTAATGGAAAAAATACAATACAGTAAATAAAAACATTTAATGGCAAAATGAATGTAAGAACGTCCACGTGAAAAGGCTGAGGGGCTACAATGGAATCTAAACATTCCCTATCACCTATTTTTCTCCATGGCAATTATGATCTAACACACTACATATTTTATCCTGGTTATTGTATATGGGTTCAGGGTACAGGTTTTAAATCAGGCACCCCCAGCCAGTGTTACCAAGAATGTGAGAGGCTGGAAACGTTTATGGGAAGATTTAAAGTGCTGCCCAACACAGAAAAAGGGGAAGAGGATAGGGAGGGGAAACCGGGTAGGTGTTTTTAAAGCATTTGAAGAACTACAGAAAAGGATTAAGTGTAATTTAGCTCCAGACAGCAGGCCTCTGTGGGTAAAGGAAACAAGTTAAATGCACTATCAAGAACTTTGTAATAATTAAAGCCCTCAAAAACAGGCTGCGTTGGACAGGCTGGGACCTCCCAAAGGCCTGTGGGGAAGTGTGGCGACACCAAGGTCCACCTGCCCTGGCTCCGTGGCTTCCCGGTGACGAGTTAGCAGGAGTGTCTTGCCTTGGTGACTGGGAAGACAGACACACAGCACAGGGAACAAGATTCTCCTCCTGAGTAGTAGCAGCGGGAACAGGCCTGCCTGGAAGGCCTACGGTCCTTAGTAGGAATGGACTGCAAGCGACAAAGGGAAGAAGTTTCTGTTTTTGGCAATGGCCCTTTTTGTAAATGAAGACCCCTGGCCCTGGCCTTGGCCTTCTGAGCCGTGCAGGCGGACAGAGCACCCAACTGGCTTCTCTCCTTCTTCCCTCTGGCCTCCCGCCTCTCAGGCCAACCTTGCGGTCGGGTCCCCGGCGGTCCAGCTGCCGCTGCCCTGCCTCGGGCTTCGGCACTGGGGGCGTACGGACGCCGGGGCGGCGGCCCGGAGGAAATGCGGGGCCTGTCCTGGCGCGTTGAGGAAGTTGCCCAAAATGAGGAAGCCCCACGCGCTCGGCGGCTGAGGAGACTCCGCGGCAGGAGGAGCGAGCAGGAGCCCCCGGCCTCCCGCTGCTCCCGGAGAGCCCCACGAACGCCCCCGCCCTGCGCTCCACTCCCTCTACTATCCTTGAACTTGGACCCCGCGCCGCCCCGCCCTGGGCTCACCTGCGCCGGTAGGTGTGGCGCGTGCTCTCCGCCGAGGCGCGGGGACCGGGGACGCGGAGCCCTGGGCTCCACTGGGGCTGGGAAGGCGGCGAGGGTGGGATGCGACCGTGCGTCCACGCGGCGGGTTTCTGGGTGTCCGGGCGCACTGGCGGGACACTCGGAGCCCTTGTCCTCTGAAAAAGGAGGGAAAATTGATGTAGGTAAGTGGTGCCCGCCTTCCTCCTAAACCTAGGGCCTCTCAGGTCCGGCTCCCGTACGGGGAGGCAGGCCCGGGCACGGGACTGCCCGGGGATCCGGGACTCGGGGTGCCGGCGCGGCGCAGACCTGCGTAAGCAGGCGGTCCCGGGAAACGCGAGCGGGAGTCCGTAGGCACGGAGAAACTGGGTTTCCGAAAGAACACATTCTTGTGGCCAGAATGGTCTGGAAAATTCCACAGTGTTTATCGTGACTCAGTGTACCTGCAGAGGTTTTAAATAAACTATATTTCTTACACGACAGAAAGGGAGAGTTGTATAAAACACATGAAACTTTCGTAACTACTACTCAAATTTAAAATGATTACTCCTTCGGAATATTGTCATGAAAGAGTAGCCTGTTTGGCCAGTGGGTGATTTGGAGAGCAGTAAAGTTTTATACAGTAAAATGGAAATTTGAGGATTTTTTTTGTGTGTGTGTGTTTGAATGTTCAAGAAAAGAAAGACAGTTATTGGAGAATTTAGAGTTTAAATGTTTGTACGTTGAAAACAGCCTTGTAGATTATTTTAATAAGTTGGCTTGACTCGCCAAAGATTTCATTGAACCCCAGTAAAACTGTTGGCTGGAACGTTTCAGCATGTAGTCGAGAGTTGAAGATGTCAGACATTTGAATTTTCATACTAAAAAAAAACACGTGATGACGGAAATTTTCTGGAAGAAATGGAATTAACTCTACTGTCTGCTCTCTTTGTTTTGGTGAGAACATATTTATGGTATTACACAGGTAGCGTTTCTATAAAATGCAATTAAATTCATTAATGCCCCACTCGCTCCCTGCCCCTCGTGCATGGATATAATTTGTATTTGAACTAAAAGAATTAAATACTTGTAAAGTATTAGGTGTTTTAAGTGAGGAATCTGTTCGAATTATTATAACAAATCATTTTGTTCAATCATTATTTTTTTGATGTGCTTAGAAAACTTTTGTAGTAAAATAGAAATTGATTTGTATTCTGTAAGTTTGTAGTGCCTGGATATGTAGACTTACATAAATAGTCTTAACTAGAATGTTTTTTAATGTTTTAAGCTAGGATAAAAAGTAGGTGCGTACCTAATTTTAGGTGTTGCCTTTTCTGAGGGACAAAATTGGCAGGGAGATCATTTTGTTGCCAGGTTTGTATTTAAGAAATAATGCCTTAGCCTTCCTTAGGCTCATATTTAATATTCTAAGTACAGGTCTCATTTCTCTGTTTTAAAACCAAAGACTTCTTAGTAAGACATCACTTAAGCAGCACATTGCATATTCATAATCATTATTCAAGACCTTTGTGCTCAGATATGTTTTGGAATTCAGGGTTTTTCAGAATTTAAAATTCAAAGTTAGAGTCTGAATTTCATCATTGAAAAAGACATTTCTCAGAATTTAGAAAGGTCTGTGTGCATACTGACACCTAGCACTCCAGTACAGTGTCCTGTAACCCCACACAATTGTTTCTGCACCTGTACTGTGAATAATCTCACTAGGCAGAATAATAAAAACTATGTGTCAGTTTAGGGCAGGTGTGGTCACTAAAAGAAGTTTACTAAAATTACTAAAAATCTTGTTTTTCAGAGCTCTTTGGAGTGGGGGTAAAGGACTGAATCTGTATTAGACTCCCTCAAGCTACTGTTTGATTTTGAAAGCAAATTGTTTTTCTACTGCCCAATAACTCACTTTCCAGTAATTAGACGGGCAGTTTCCCCTTTTCAAAGAGTCTGAAATAGCAGGGCTTCACTGAATTTTTTATGATAATGTCACAAAACATGAATCCTGCAAGTGAAAATAGGATGTTTTATCCTTACCGATGTACTTTTGAACAGCAAAATTTCTGATAGTCCAGGACTGTACATCAAAATACAGCAGTTACTCAGGGAAAGGGTATGATCATTTCCAGCTGTAGTGTGCCCTGAGAAAAAACATTGTCTCCTATTCACTGTGCAGTTGACTCTGTCTGTCATCTGTGCCTAAGGAATGAGTGGCAGGGCACTTTTTAAAGTCTGAGCTAAGTTTTGCTTTTTCAACTTTAACTGTAATGGATTTTCTTCTAACTACACCCTAATTTACCTCTTCTCTCCTGGTTTGCAAATTTTAACATTTTCTTCCACTTTTGGAATGGTTTAGCTATAAATGAGTGGAGGAAAAAATTAGGAATTTAGGCCTTTGGGGAGAATTTTTCTTAAATGTCTACATACTTTATTTTTTTTAAGAGCAATTAAAATCAAAAGGTAGAGTTTTAAAAGGAGATTGATATTAAACTCCCTGACATGTCTTATCATCTTATTTTCTACTTTGATTTGAACAGGTTGGCTTCTTTTCACTTGGAAAAGAGATTTTTTTTTTTAACTGAGGAATTGTAGGAAGATTTTAAAAATAAAACTAGCTGATTACATTTTAAAGAAAAAGTTTATTCATTTTAAGATTATATTATTAAGAAATTTTTTATTAGCTTACAACTTTGACAAAATTAACTTGTATCAATTTGAATTTTTTTTACTCATAATGATTAATTATGTAAGTTTTGCCCTGTGAGTCTCGAAAGGTGGTTGAATTGGAATCATAAGTGTAACCACATTCAGCCAAGGTAATAGATACTGGTAGAAAGAACATTTAGTTTATGTTGTAACAGTCTTAACAGATCAAAAATTACTCTTTCTTGATTCTTTTATTTCTCAGAGAAGCCATATATTTATTTTTGGAGGCTATCAAAAGCTGATGATGAGAGGAGGAAGGTAGGAGCGATCTAGAATATTGGTGATGCCTTGATGACAAGGAGGGTGCGCTGAAAGCTTTGTGGTAGGCAGTGTCTGGTGAACAGCATCCTCTGTCTTGCGGATACCTAGTTCTGAAACTGGAGCCCTTGCTCCTTAAGCTGGTAACAATAGCCCTCACTGCTGTGCTGCAGCACTGGAAGGGAGCATGGGTGCCAGAGGGTGCTGGGCTTTCAGACTAGTGTGCTATGTGGGAGACGCCCTAGTCTGAGCAGGCAGCAGGCAGCACAGTCTGCTGGGAGTGCAGCCTGGTGTCACGGTCAGTGGGACCAGGTCTGGAGGCAGTCACTGGTTGAGTGTAAAGGATGGAAGAGGGCCTGAAAGCCGCAGCGGTTCAGGAAAGGCCTGAGTGTTGGTTTGTTTAGTTAGACTCTGAGTGGCACTACAAAGAGCATTGGAACGTCCAACACCTGACATTCAGCTTTCTCACTCCATCTGTTTGTCTTAATTGATAAGTTCTCATTCTGTCCTGGCCAGTTTGATTGATTTAATTTATTAAGTCCATCCATTTCTGTTGAGTTGTCATGGAAAAGCTTTGGTATGACCAGAATTAATTTTTCTTTTTATTTAATCTTAATTGAGGATAATATTTTCCTATCCTGTAGTACTATTCACCCAAAGCAATCTTTTTCATTTTTATTGCTATTTCTCCTTATTTTTTATAATATGCTTATTTGCTTTTGTTTGGCTCTGTCTGTTATAAACCATGTCTGCTGACTTCCTACTCTGAGAAATGAGCCCCTGACTTTCCTAAACTGCCCGCCACCCAGGATAATCATTCTAGAATGGGAGTTAGGGTCTACTTAGTGTTTACTTTATTGCGATGGTGTTTACTTCTAAAGCGAGGTATATAATGTAGTTACGTTTTTTTGTCCCCCCTATTATTTTTCCCAGGGTAAATTCTTGTTCTGGTATGTGTTTTGTTTGTTTGTTTGTTTGTTTTTTTCGGTGGGCCCTGTGCCTATTACAATTGTCTTCCCAACTCTGAGACTAGGCTAAAACTCCTCTTGACTCAATAACCCACTGAGTCAGATCTATCAAGCAATCTATCAGTTGCACTTTTCTTTGTATTTTTTTTCTGGGATCCTCCATCTTCTTGCTCCAGTTTGACAGTTTCTCTTCAGCCTCACTGCATAAACAGTAATAATTGAAGCATGGTTTGGGGAGTTGAAAATAAATTTCTGCAAATTGCTTATCAGACCCTTTGCTTTATCTTTTGGGGTCTTCACACCTCTTACTAACATTCATATACATTGTGCCTGCTGTAAATCCATTGTCTCAATTATTGAAAATATTTTCCCAAACTTATATCTCCATGGCTATTTATTTGTAGTGGAGAATTTTTATAATTTCTTCTATTGGAACATTTTAAATGGCATCTCCATTTAAAACCAGTCTGAATATTACCTCTGTATTTCATCTGACACTGATGTTTTATGATCTGATTGTACATTCCTGGGAATGTTGAGTCCAGGGCTTTCATCAGATGGCTGGCCCAGACGTCCTTGATTCCTGAACAGGTGCTGTGTATTTTCAGTGGTGTTGCTCAGGGAGCTCAAGTAAGTGAAATGCTGGACAGAATAAAGTTGCATACAAAGGGTAACCACAGATAATGCAATGGGATTATTCAAAGCTGTTGTGCAGGTGATATGCATGGAGGGGCATATGTCTATGTTCTCACACACCTTCATGGCCATCGGGTGCATTGGTTCTTGGAGCATCTTGGGGACCAGAGGTCCAGAAGTTCACTTTCAGAAATACCGGGTGACTCTCTGCTGCCCTTTTACAAAGATTCCCAGGCTTTGCTTAGGTGGAGGCAGAATACTGTGGTTAATTTTATCTTAAATGCTAAGAATATTTTAATCATTTTATTGTTTAACACCTCAAAGTCACATTTACTTTGTATTTGTATTGACAGTGGTTGAGAGGAGGGGTCTGAGTCCTCACTGAGTTTAAATCCCATTCTGTGTTTTAAAGCTGCTTTTAGTCTCCATCGATGGGACGGTCACAGAAGGCTTCACTGTGATGCACAGTGGAGATCACGCGTGTAGTACCCCTACCTGGCCTGTAGTTAGAACTGACATAACTGCACAGCCTCTCTCAGGTGGGTGGCTCTGGGAATCTGCCTCTGCAGTCTTGGATGGAGGCTAATAGAACTCCCAAGCAGATCATAGATGAGTATGTACCATTTCTAAAAAAGTTAGTTTCCCTGACCTCCAAGGTAAGAGAATTTTCCATCATTTTCTTTTTGAAAAATGTTTAAGTTTGGGTCCACTGGTGAAGACTTCAGATATGACAGGCAGTAGTAACAGCCTCTTGGACCATCCCCCTTAGCCCCAGCCCACCCCACCATAGGGGGCACTTATTCATCCTATGTATATGTGTGTGTAACTTCAGAAGGTACAACCTTCCGAGTGTGTGTATATGTCTTTTTAATACAAATCATTCTGCAACTTTATTTTATTTTATTAAATTTATTTTTCTTTTATTGATTCTAGAGAGGGGAAGGGAGGGAGAAAGAGAGGGAGAGGAATATCTATTGGTTGCCTCCTGCGTGCACCCTGACTGGGGACCAAACCCACAACCCGGGCATGTGTTCTGATCTAGAATCGAACCCTCTGTCTTTTGATTTTCAGAATGATGCCCAACCAACTGAACTACATAGGCCAGGACACAACTTGCTTTTGTTAATTGACAAAAAAAAAGCATGCCAAGGTTGGGGGAGCCCTTCTTATCAGTGATCATTGTGTTTTATTTCATAGAATGGAAACTGTCATTTACTGAGAGACATTTAGGGGATTTTCCCTAACTTGGATATTGTAAGCAGAACTTTAGTGAATGTACTTTAATTCTTTCCCTCTCTTCTACCCTTCACATGGGTTTCATGAAACCATCGTGTTAATCTTTCTTTCAAGAAAGATCTTCAGCCCTATCTTCTTATTCAGTGCATCTGTTCTTTTACATTTTGGCAATCAGGTGGTTAATTTCCAAGGAATGTGATTCATTTTTAATTTTAATGATACATTAGTCTTCTGGTTTTTATTGCTGTCTCCAGTGCAGACATTAACTTGCTGCTCCCTGACCTCTGTCCCTTTGACACCTCCTCATCCTCTTGTTCAGTATTGTTCCTTCATGGGCTTAGCTTTCCTGGGCTGCTTGGGATTTCACTCCCAGGCCAGGGCTGCTCTTTTTTTTTGGGGGGGGGGGTGTCTAGGAGTTGGTCTTTTAAGGCTGTATCGTTGTGTGGCCCATGAGAGAGGAGGCAGGTGAGATGTGCACAGGGCAGCATAAGCCAGTAACCAGTATGTGGGAACAGGGCCTCTGCTTTCTGTTCTTTGCAGAACTAACCATGCCCTGCCTTTGCACAAGAAGGTCTTCCTGAAGAGGGACTTCTGTTGCTCTTAGGGTTGCCCACAGCTAAGGGTTTGGAGAGGGCTTGGCTATTGCTCCCTCGCCCTGCCCACCCCACCCCAGGCCTCTGTCCTCTCCAGGGTTTCTTCTGCCTCACAGCTGTCCCCCTGCCTGTGTGTGGGCTGTGCTTTCCCTCTTCAGTTTGAGACCATCTTGCTTTGTGTCTTTCAAGAGCTGTGATAGTTTCCAATGTACTAGTGATGTGCTTCATTTGCTCCCCGAAGTGGTATGGATTTATATTCTGTGCTGTTGTTTTTATTGCTGTTTCTTTTCATTCTCTGCATTTATAGCTGCTGCATATGCTTAAAGCGGAAGTCCACCACTTCCTTTTTTTTTTTTTTTAGCAACACCAATCAGCTGATGGTTGTAGCTGTGTGAAGGAAGTGACAATGATGGGGGAGAAGAGCTTGCTGGAACAGGGGTGGATCCCAGGATTGGGGCTTCTCTGGTCTTCTCTGTTGCCCTGGGAGCTGGGAAGAAAGTATGTCTAAGGAGAGGGCAGCATTGCCAAGTCATTCAGATTTTTAGAAATCACCAGTGCAAAGTCATTAATTTCATAGGAGTGTGTTTAAGGATGCACGGAATGTTGGAGGTGGAAGTGATCTGGGAACCATTTCATCCAACCTGAATATTGCTGTTAGTTGAGGCCTCACACGGAGGTGTTTCTAATTCAGAACCAGAATGCACACCCACTACACCAATAAAGAGTGAAAAAAGGTCCACTGCCGCGCTTAGTGCTAAGGAGATTTAAAGTGGTATGAGTGGACATGAAGAAGCTGAGGGCCGCACGAGCCTACGAGCACAGTGGGTTGTGTCAGTCTTACTCTTCAACCAGTAGTCCTAGAAAATATAATGTATTTTTATGGCTTTGTGCTGAAAACTTAAGCCAATTCAATATGAATTGGACAAAAAAATTCCAAATCCATAAGAGGTTACTATGACAACATCACTTCAACACAAATTGAGCTGAATTCCAGAGTGCACGGAGTACTGTGGGAAGCACGCACTGAGCCACCCACAGAGAGCACAGCTGTCCTCTGTCCTCCGCACAGCAGACTGTCATGTCTGTGCTTTCCTTGCATTGGAAAGAAGTGCTGCCCTCTGCATACACTGCTGTCCCAGGGTTGGGAGGGGAAGTACAAGGTGCCCTTACGGGTTGCAGTAGGGCAGAGAAGGAAGGACAGTTTCAAATTCATTTCCATTCTGCTGCAGAAACAGTTGTGATACAGGTGGAATTTTGACAGACATTTATTGTTTCACAGTCCTGGAGGCTGGAAGTTTGAGAGCAAGGTGTCAGAAGGGTTAGTTACCTGAGGACTCTGTTTGGCTTGTAGATGGTGTCTTCTCCTGTGTCTTCACATGGTCATCCCTCTGTGTATATGTGTCTTATCCTAATTACCCCTTTTTATAAGAACAGCAATCATATGAATTAGGGCCCACCCCAATGACCTCATTTTAACTTAATCACCTCTGTAAAAACCCTGTTTCCAGAGTCCCATTCTGCGGTATGGGAGTTAGGGCTCAAACATACGGATTTGGGGAACATGACGACCCAGCCCACCACCAGTAGTTACATGGAGTCTGGCCTCTCCCTGTGGTGGCCTCATTGTGCACAGTGGAGACCTATCTAGGCTAGGCTAGCTGAAGTGCGTGTCGGATGGTGGTAGAACGCTGTGTTTGTAAACAACAAACAAAACTAAGCAAATTAAAATACCTAAGATACAATTTTTTCTACTTTAGATTGAAAAAAGTTGTAAAGCAACTTATGAGAACATCCACAGAAAAGATTGGAAATAGGAGTGATAAGGAGAGACAAATTCTACAAGATGCTGTGGCAAAGCAATAATGTATGTATATACCTGGAAAATATTGCAAGGCAAGGATGCCATTTCCCAGCAGTCAGGGAAGACAGAATGAGTTACTGTTAATTAATGGTCTTGGGAAACTGGCTAATGATTTGGAAAAAATAAAGCGTTGCTCTTTATACCAAAATAAATTCCAAGTTGAACAAAGAATAAAAATAAAACTGAAATCATAAAAGTTTTAAAAGAAAACTTAGGTGAGTTTTTAAATACTTGTGGAGTGGGGAAGGACTTTCTGAATATGATAGAAAATATGAAACCCTAATAGAAAAAAAATTGATGAGTGTGACTTACTAAAATTTTAAGCAAATACCCATACAAATGAAAAATATATATAAATAAGTGGGGAAAAACTGTAAGACATATTTAGTTTTAATGTCTGTTGTAAAGTATCAATAGATTTAATATGCAGTGAGTTCTTTCAAATCAGTGAGAAAAATAACACAGTCCAATAGAAAAATCAATCAAGGACACTGACAAGCAGTTGAAAATGGCAGGTGAACCTCAATTGCATGGACATGCCCTACTTCCTTCCCTGCAGGTGAAGGTTTGCTGTGTGACAAGATGTGGGGAAAGGCACACTTGGACCTGTGGACAGAGACTGGCCCAGCTGATGGGCAAAATCTTCTGAAATTTATGATGATCCCAGTGCTTTGACTCAATAATTTGTATTTTAGGAACTTATTACACATATAAATTGACAAAAGTGGAGCAACATGTGCACACAGTAATTCATTGCAACATTTTATTTTGTAATAGCAATAAAAAGAAGGAAAAAGAAATACATGTCAGCAGGGGGACTGTGAAATAAACTATGGTATGTTCATACATTGGAATCCTATGTGGTCTTTTTAAAAGTGTGCAGTGTTGCCCCTGGCAGGTGTGGCTCAGTGGTTTGAGTGCCAGCCTGTGACACAAAGGGTCACTGGTTTGATTCCCAGTCAGGGCACATACCTGGGTTGCAGGCCAGGTCTCCAGTATGGGATGCATGAAAGGCAACCACGCATTGATGTTTCTCTCTGTTTCTTCCTCTCTCCCTCTCACTCTGTCTAAAAATAAAAATAAATAAAATCTTTAAAAAAATTAAAGTATACAGTCTTTATGAGCCAAAATATAAAGATATCCAAGTTATAGTCAGTTAAAAAGCAAGGTGTAGTATATTTTTAAAAACACATACATGCTCTTAATGATGTAGGCTACAGTGAATATTATTTACTACATACAGATGCAAGTCTGCCTATACAGCTTTGTGTGTGTGTGTGTGTGTGTGTGTGTGTGTGAGTGTGAATATGCAGAGAGATCTGGAAGCAAAGGCACAAAACTGGTAGCAGCAATTGAGAGAACAGTGGAGTTGATTAAGAGAAAAAGGTGAAATATACATTTTTATTCAGCACATACAAGTTTGTAGTGATCATAATAAAATAAGAATCTTTGCTTGGGGTGGGGAGAGTACACAGGATGAGTGCAGGAAGAGAACTAATTTAGAACAAGGTATCCATCATGGCTGTTGGGACCATTTTGCCTCTAAGCAAGGACTTCGGCTTAGAGAAGGTAGGTGACTTGTCTAGAGTTGTACAGCCAGGTTCTTCAGCTTGACTGCACATGGCCATCCCCCATGCTGCTCTCACCCACTGGTGCACAGGCTGCCTCCCCAGATTCTGATGTGGTCTGGCCTGTAAGCTGCCTTTGAACTTTAATTATTAAGACTTCTTACCACCTCCCCTACTAAGTGGAGCCACCAATGTTAAGAACTGGTTTAGAACTATTTAGTAGAGGTTTGTGGCACACAAGCTCATCTTTAAAGCCTAACAGAATTTCCACCAAATTTGAATTTATTGGTATGCTGGTTTTAGTGGCAGCTGTGCGTGCCCTTGATTACAAAGACTCTGGGTGTGTTAGAAGTTAGAGTGGGGTATGTGTGTGAGAGGGAGAGAGAGGAGACAGATTGAGAGAGGGAGAGAAGGATCTCAGATGTTTTTATGTTGTGGACTCTCTGTACCTTGGACACTTGTATTCATGAGGCCAGGAGTCTGTGGAAGTTCCAGAGGAAGACTGCTGAGTGAGAATGACCATGGGTTCTCATACATGCTGTGAGACCTATAGGAGATGAATGAATGTAAAATGATCCCAGAAAAAGAACATGTGTACTGGTCTGATAGAGAAACCCACATGTAATGTTTTCTACACAAGGTCATTTGAATGGTTTCCATCTTTAAGAATAATGTTTAGCATTTTTCTACTGTACATATTTTCTGCCAGACAATTTGTGGTCTGTTTCATGTGGGCTCTTTCCCATAAGGACAAACACAACCTCAGGCTGAGAGCAGGGCAATGGTTTCTTGGTGTATGTGGCTTGGCTTTCGGCCTGTAGGGACTGCTGCAAATGGTGACCTGAGGGCCATTTTGGGATGCTCTGTAGCTGTGTACTCCCTGGTTCTGACTCTGTCTACACACACACACACACACACACACACACACACACACACGCACCATGTAGCCCTCACATGAGGAGCCCCAGGGCTCACCCATGCACCTGCATTTATCCTTTGTAATAAAAACTTTTAGGAGCAGGGCCTTGAATTATAAATGTCTAGTTCCAAAAAGTGGCTCTAAAGCCTCTCTCTGGGGGCTGCATGGGTGGCAGGAGCAAACTTGGCACATAGCTCTGGATTCCATCATTTGTTGAAAGGGCTTAGGCTCTGGCAACCTCACCAGCACAAAGAGGCTGCAAATACCTGCCTCTGGGGGGTCACAGAGCTCAGAGACATGCTGAGCAAAGACTGAGCCAATAGGCAGGCAAAGAACAGGCCCCTGCAAGATGGCCATCGTTAGCTGCAGTAGGTCAAAGAATGGAAGAACCTCTGCTTACCTGGGGGTTGTAAAAACAAGTGATTTAAGGACAAGATTTTAGAAGACTTAGTAGGAGGGTCACAGAAGCAGTGGCGCTTACCCAACAGTGTCACTTGACTCTGAAGCAAATCTATTTGTAATGATGCATTTAAGAACTCTGCTGAGTTTTAACAAATAACACCTAGGGAGTGCTTTCCTCAGCCATCTCCTCTGTTTTTGAACATGGACCCCCCTCCCCGGGGGTCATGGCATCACTCTTACCCTGAAGCACTGAAACAGTTTGTGACATTATTTTGGCCCTGGTCATGCACTTTTAAATGTGCAGATGAAAACTATGGTGTAGAAACTGTGTGCTCCCTGCCTCCATCGTGGTGCCTGCTTCACACATGTTGGCGCTCTTAAAGTTCCTTCCTTGTATTTTAATAATTCAAATGTAATTTGGATACAATAAATGGGGTGGTTGCAGTAGAATGTGTCTCCTTAATAAAAAGAAAACCCAAGACCTCCACATTTGGCCCAAATAGGAGACATGTCCAGAAAGGAGAGGTGTCTGGACCACACAGCCTGTTCCTTGGGAGACTTTGTCCACCTGAAGCCCCATCACATTGGTCCTGCTCTCCTTCTTACACCTGGTCCAGGTGAAGCCAGAGACCTTTTCCCAGCTTCCCTCCCAAGAATCTAGTACTGTGATGTATCGCCACCAGCCACTTATGGTAATTTACATTCAAGTGCTTAAAATGAAATAAAATTTAAAATTCAGTTCTCAGTCACACTAGCCACATTTTGAGGGCAGCAGAGAACAATCATTTCAGTCATTTTAGCACAATGTGTGGGACAGACCCAGATGGCATGTTGTACTGGAGCCATACTTGGTACATCTTGGGGAGTCAGGGAGGGAAGCCAGCTTCTACCCCTTCCTTCTTTCCTAACTTAATGCCACTGTGATCGCATCATAATGCTTGCCACTTGTCTACCATGTGGACCCTAAGTGCTTCCATTTCCTTAAGGGGGTCAGACCACAGGAGGTGATGGCAGTTCTCTGAGTTTGGTCTACAGGATCTGGCCTGGACTTCACCCTCGCCATAGTGCCAGTCTCCTACTTAGCATGACAGTGTCACACACACTTGCACACGGCACACATCACACAAGCACACACATGCACTGTTACAGTCTGGCTCCCTGACAGAAACTGAAATGGTTCCAAATTTTTGCCCTGGAGCAGTCTAATGGGAGCCCGAGCTTGGAGGTCACTAGCTTATGTATCCCCAGGTTAAGCACACTTGGTTCAGTATGGCTTCAGAAAGAATAAATTAGTTTTTGTTCAAGAGAATTTAGAGGTAACAGAGAAACCTCAGTACTTACTCATTTCTCTTCAGTAAAAACAAGTCCAGAGTAATTTTTGCCAAATATTTGGGATCTGAGATTCTATCCATTTAAAAGAAAGATCTGAAGAGGGAACATGTCCCTCATTAAGGTAAAATGGAAAAGGTGTAATGCTTACTGCTTGACCACGTCTATTATTTCAAATACAAGAGAACAAGAGTTCCGTTTCTGGGAATGTGTGCCATGTGCTCATTGGAGAACCCTGGGAGCAACAGAACATGAGGGGATGAGAGGCAGGTGCACCTGTGAGAGGCAGGAACACCTGAGGAGCCTGTGGCTGGAAGATGTGATACAGTGGACTTCTCCCCTTGGCTGGAACCCTTGCTTCTCATTCTGGGAAGTGGGTGAGAAATGCGGTTTGCCGTCTCTGGAATTCTGGCACTGCTAAATTTGAGGAAAGATAAAGTACCACAGAGAGCAGCTGGAAGGTTTGAGAGTTACAGAACTTCCTTTCATGACTCATCCTGACATCAGGAAGTGGAGTAATACATGTGTTCTTCCTTCAGGAGACCTCAGGCATGTGCTGTCAGCCTAAGGACATGTGCTGGGCCCTCCACCTGAGTTACTATGTTAGAAAAATCAGAATAGCTAAAAAT
This sequence comes from Tonatia bakeri, assembly GCA_004024845.1. Taxonomy (NCBI): domain Eukaryota; kingdom Metazoa; phylum Chordata; class Mammalia; order Chiroptera; family Phyllostomidae; genus Tonatia; species Tonatia bakeri. The sequence continues at coordinate 128,184 of PVIA01001945.1, forward strand.
TAGTGTGTTGGGGGTGGTGGTGTTTAACTACAAGTGTTTTCTTGAATTGTGGCTTTAATATTACTTCCTTCAATTTCTATGTGAAATTTCAAACTCTTCACTCTGTCATTCCCCTCAGTCGCTACTGCCTATGTTGCTGCCCACTTCAGTGGTCAGCTCTGTTGGGTGCATTTGAGTCCCTAGACCTTCACTGCAGAGGCGGCTGTGCTAGAGCAGTTATTCTGCATCTGGGCTGCAGGCAGGTATCAGTGGAAAGCTTTAAAAATACTGAGGTCTGATGCTACCTCACTGTTTTTAAAGGCAGGAACAAGGGGAAGTGGAGAATGGAGACAACTGTACTTGAATAACAATTAAAAAATGTGAAAATGAAAAAAATAAAATGACTGAGGTCTGGGCCTTGCCCTATAGGTTTTGAGTAAGTTTGGCACAGGCCCTGTCACCAGTACTTTAAAAAAACAAAGCACCCACATGATTCTAACCTATAGCAAGAGTGGAGAATCACTGTTCTGGACTAGAGTTTTCCTTTTTTTTTGTCGTGAATTGAGTTGATGATGAAAGCAGTCACTCTTAACAATTTTATGTGTAGAGGAAACACTTGGGAGCAGGCCAGGCCTGGTGTCTAATGTTTTAGAAGCACCTGGAGTGATTCTGAAGCAGGTGTCCAGGTGTGATAAAACCCTGCTTTGGCCTGATTCTCTTGTAGATCAAAACTACTGGCCACAGTTGTTTTGGTCAGCATGCCGAGTTATGTGCTCACCAGCCCTCAGCACACACTTACCCCTGTGGGGATGTCACTCTGTCTGCTGGCTTGGCTCCTGGAGAAGAGAATCCAGGAGAAAATTCCTCTTTTACTTCTGGACATTTAATTATAACTCTGAATATATGTCCCACTCCTTTACTTAAATTCCCTACTTCATGGATATCCATCTTGCGTATTTTGGATCTCTTTTGTCCTAATATTTTTCTGTTGAATTCTTTCACTCTTTGTTAATTCCATTTCATTTTCTCAAGCTACTCCATCTTGTCCACCAGGTTCTTTACAGTCTGTTGTCTGTGCTCTTTTACTGTTGAATTAACACTGTCATTTCTCTCCTATTTTATTTCCTGATCTCCACCAGCTTATTTCTGATGGCTTTTCTTGCCTCTCCCTGTCATCCCCCAACTTCTATATCTGTAGTTGGAGATATTGTTTTAACAAAGTGACTACTGTCTTGAAAGTTCTTGATTTCATGCTGTGTGGGTGGTCTTGATTTTATCTTTAATTGTAACTCTTGAAATGGTTTTCTGGAGAATATGTTTTATGTGCCATATGTTTCTCTTATTGCCTGTCTCCTTTTATCTAGTGTAATTGTAGACTTGCCGTAGGTTCCACATATTGGAAATGACTCATGTTAGGGAGGAGCCCAAAATATTCTAGTCTAACAGTGTTTTCCTCATTCTTACTAATGCTGTGTGTGAATGTGACAGAGAGAGAATTTGTTGGATATTTATTTCTTCCCAGGGAGGCTCCTAGCCATTTAAAATCTCCTCTCCACCTTCAAGAAAATGTTGGCTTCCCCACTGCTGTGTGGAGCCCTCAGCTCTGCAAACTTTGAGGTCTGCAGCTGCTCCCCTCCTTGACTACCTTCTCTAAGGATCTTCACACTCCCAGGTCCAGCCTTTGTTGCATTTGGCTCTGGTCACTGTAGGTTTTGGGTTAGGGGTATCTACTAGTCCCAAGGCAATTCTCTTTCTTCTTCTCACAGTGGGTGATTTCAGAGAAAATGGGATTGTGAAAACTTTACTCTGTCAACACCCAAGCTATCTGATATTTTGATATTTATTTTATGGAGTAACTTAGAGTCTTTGGTATTTTTCTTGAACAACTAAGTGTCTGCAGGAACAATTAAGAACAAACAAAGACAAAACAACTTCAAAATAGCCAAAAAAAAATCATACATCTCTCAGCCTCTTTGATCACCCTGGCCAAACTGGGCCATGTTGTTAACTGGTTCTCCGTTCTGTTCAGCTCATGGGTTTATCGTTGCCTCCCACTAGCCAGGATGGGGCTGAGTGCTGGGGTCATACCAGTAGTCAACACCCTTCCCTGCCCTCGAGTTGTTCACAGTCTGGTTGAAAGAAAGAGTAGGAGCCCGGAACCGCATCTTGATCAAATGTAACTTCATTTATTCTCCACAACCAACTTCTTTGGAACAAAATTTTTCAAGTGCAGAAAAGAGCAGTACCACACATCATTAACAGATGCTGCATTTTTCCATATTTGCCCATAGTTCTTCTAAAAGAGGAACAATCCAAATAAAGTAGAAGCTGTACCCTTTTTGTGAAGAGTAACTTGTCAAGGCCAGAGACCTGGTGAGAGCAGGTCTGAGTTTCATGCTTAGGCCCCTTTGGGTACAAAGGTTATGTATTCTCTTATTTCGTAAATAAAGCCTGGGTTTCTGAGAGTATCAAGAAGCATTTTGTTAGAGACCAAGCAAGCATGATGAGACATGGTTATCAAGAGCCAAGGTCAACTAAGATTTGAATTTTCCAACATTAGTACCTATTCACCATGGTATTGATTTTTATAATAACCTGTACTTTCCCATCATGTTTGTTTGTGACCAACAAGGCCCCATGTGAATATTCTTAATGTCACTCAAAATGGCTAAATCATGAATCTAAGATCTATGTTTAGCACTCTCATGTAAGATAATGTTCAGTCTCCCCTTAGTATTTATGCGTCTGTATTGTGAGTTTGCTTACTCACTAGAGTTGCTGTAAGATTGCACCAGTCCTCATGGTCCTCAGCTGCACCTCAGTGGATGTGCACAGCAGTAAAACGCCTGCGGCACCAGGTGTGCGTATGCCCAGCTGAGGGGGCACTAGGATGCTCTGCCCAGTGTCCTTCTCATGTCAGCTGAGTGCCACATTTGTCTAATTTGTGTACTTTTTGTTGGTGATTTTGCTGTTTAAAATTGCCCGAAGGCATAGAATTGTACAAAGTGCTGCTCAGGGTTCTTAAGTGAAGAAGGCTGTGATGTGCCTTATGAAGAAACTGTATTAGATGAGCTTCATTCATCCACGAGTTACAGTGCTATTAGCCGTGAATTCAATGTTAATTAAAGAACAATACATATTAAGTAAGTGTCTTTAAACAGGAGCACACATAAGAAGATGTGATGAATTGATTGGTTGATGAAATGTTGTAACCAGAGGCTCTCAGGAACCTAACCCTTTATTTTCCTAAGAAGCAATGTTTCAGTATTTACTAATTCAGTGTTCAGGACAGCATTATAGAACCTAATTATCACAAATAATGAGAATTGACTTTATTCTTTATTTCTCATACAAAGCAAGGAAATAATTTTAAAACAAAGTTAAATTTGACTCTTTTATGAGACATGGCCTTGAAACAAATTAACTATTTTATAACACAGTGCAAATCTCTTAGCCTTGCATTTCACATTAGTTAATTAAATTGGCAGATTTTTCTTGAGTTCTTACTTCGTGCCTGACAGTTTTCTGGTACGAGGAGGACATCAGTGAACAGGTGCAGAGATCAAATCACAGGCATCAGATTAAGAGCAGTATCCTCACTTGATATTTCTGTTTAATTGTGGTACCAAGCCCAATGAGTTCTGTAAGAATCTTCTAATTCTCACACAAGTGTTTTTCGTATGAAAGAATAATTTTTAATAGCCCATATTTCTAAATATTTTTCTCCTAAACAGAGAGTGATTTGATGGCAGGTATACTTCCAACTTCACAAGTGGAAACTGATCATGTAATATAATATGCCCCCACCAGGAGGACCCCAGAGCTCACAGTATTCAGACCTCCAGGTCATCGCAGCTCGTATCTGACCCAGACTGACTCAGAAGGCTGTCAGGCAGGAGCCCCTTCTGTATAGCAGGGCGACAGCAAGCATTTCCTTCAGTGGTTCTTTACTGCGTGAGACAGCACAGGTGCAAAGGGACAAGTGCACACTGGGAGTGCTCCCAGGTTGCCAGTGTTTTAACACAATTGAGGCAGGGCTTCCATGTCTCACCAGAAATAGTCCCAAAGCCCTGATTTTTATCAGATATTTATGGTTCCTTCAGTCCAGATGCAATTTGTAAATGAGGGGTCATTTCTATCATAACCAATGCTGCCTGACAGAAAGCAGTGCCACACAGTAGGATGAAGGGCAGGGCATCCTCTGGTTGGGCCAGCACCTGCTCCTTCCTGGAAATGTGGAACCCAAGCCATGCTTGTGAAGAAGCATGGATGTCCCCTGCAAGGTAAAATACTGGTCATTTTAGCAGTTGGAGGTTTTAGTGAGCATAATACTTTAGGTAACATCATTAACAACAGAGAATGTTTTCCCTAAGGCTCTGTGTTTTCAAAGTTTCTTACACACTATTCTTTGATCATCTCTGTCACTCATTGTGCTTGGGGGGTTGGAGCTAGGGTTGGTGTTCACCCCCACTTCTTCAATAGGGTCCATAAAGCACAGTGTCTTCCTTGCTCATTGGGCCCTGCTCCCTGCAGTTAATGTGCCTGTGAACTCACTGGGGCCCTCATGCAATCAGAGCAGTGACCAGTGGGGACCTTTAAAGCTCATATTATGTAGGGTGAGTTTTATGCTTTGTTTTTATATCATTACATAAAAAGAACTTACATTTCTCATAGTGAATATTTTCTAATATTCAGGTAGATAGAATTGTATAATGACTAAGCATATAGTTATGACTTAGATGGTTTTTAAGTGAATCACAGATTTCATAAAATTTCACCCCTTAAACACTTCAATATACTTCTCTTTAAAAAATACATTATAAGAATATAGTTTTCCCACCTGACAGACTTCTCATCAAGAGACTTATAATTATGGGCCAATCTCTGAGCGTGCTTGCAGCAACTGAATCAAAGAGGCTGGTGAGTGTGTGGACCTGCCCTCCCATGGTGAGCTGGTGAGAAAATCTACACGAGGGGTCCCTCAGCCAAAGAGTGAGGGTATGCACTGAGTCATCACTATGCCTGTCACTGCCAACCCAGGGCATTAACCAGGTGCCAGGCTACTTGCTGTGAGCACTTCAGGAGGCTTGGTTAGGGAATACCACACCACTGTTTGAGGTGGGCCTTACCATAACCTTCATTTTGCAGATGAAGAAACTGAGGTTCAGCTATATGGCTAGGAGCAGAAGAATCTGTGTTTGTACCAAGGGAGTCTGTCTTGAGCTGTGACTCATGACCATTGCACAGACCACCTCTCAGACTTCACACACACAGCCTTCTGTGACTACAAGAAGGTTCTGCCTAAAATGAGGCATGGAAAATGTACCTTCCCCTTGAGATGAAGAGAAAAGTGAAGAATTGCCTTCACAGCACCAGGCCCAGAATTGGTAGAGCCATTCTGGGTTTAGACCTCAAATTTTGTTAAAGGTTGTGCATAGGGAAAGAAGACAGTAAGACCTATAGTCTCTTCATAATTTGAAATAGGATTATGCTTTATTAGTGAGCCTACTAGAAAATAACACTGGATTGTATCTAAATAGGACATGTCAAGGTTTGCAAACTGTATTGCCTTGGGGGGTGGGGGAGTATGAAAAATATATACAGAAGGGGCATGTGCTGCATATCAGAGAATGAGCTCTGGGGCCTTGGGGAATGTGGGGCTCTCTTGTGACTTGAAGTGAAACAGGGCGGACTGGACCCAAGTACTTGTGGCTGCCTTAGATTGGAGATGAACAAGTGGGGCTCCTGTCTGGGAAAAACTGCAGCCATATTTCAGTCACTGACTCTTTTATTTGTTACTCATTTGACAAAAATGTTTGTGGACCAGATAATCTCATATGAAGCAGTCATTCATTCATTCATGCATGCATGCATCTGACATGATTATGCACCATCCTTTATGGAATATCACATCTGGATTGTATTCATTCTTCACCTGACAAATTCTTATAGACCATCTCTTATAATCATCTAACTAAATGACCTTTACATACAGAAAAACAAGGTTAAGAATTATAGTAGACTTCTCATCACAAACAATGCAAACCTGAATTGAGTAGTGAAAGATTTAAAATGTTGAGGAAGGAAAAATAAGCACCAACCTAGAATCTTATCCAGCTAAATTTTCCTTTAAAAATAAGGAAAAAGTAAGACTTGCTTAGACAAACACAGAAAAGTATCATTAGTTGACTGGCCCTAAACAATTATTAATATTTAAAATATTATTTTATTTTAATTGATCTTAAAAGATAACTGTTTAAAGCAACAGTGTATTGGGTGATTATATCATATCAATATGTGAAATGAATGGCAGCATTGTCATAAGGGGTGGGAGGAAGGAATTGGAAATGCTCTTTTATGAGGTACCTGCTCTATACATGAAACAAGAGTATTATTTGAAAATGGAATTTAGATTTTAAAATGTATGTTGTAAACTCCAGGGAAGCCATTACAAATTTTAAAAAGATATGCTGGGAATATATAAAATGAGATCATATGAAATGCTTGATTAAAACCAGAGAAAGAAGAAAAAAAGAGGAGAAAAAGGAACAAAGAACAAATGCAATGAATAAAAAGTTACAAACATGGTAGATATTAATCTAACTAAATCAATAATCACTTTAAATGTAAATAGTCTAAGTACACTAATTAAAACAGTGTTTGGCAAAGTGAATTAAAAAACCCCAACTATATGTTGTCTACAAGAAACCCACTTTAAATGTAAAGACACATACAGATTAAAAGTAAGATATTCCACGACACTAATCAGTAGGAAGATGGAGTAACTATATTAATTTTACACAAAGCAGACTTCAGAAAATGGAAGATTATCAGGAATAAAAAGGGGTGTTGCACAACTATGAAGGGATCAATTATCCAGGGAGATATAAATGTGTATGTACATAACAAAAGTGCATAAAAATATACCATGGAAAGACTGACAGACCAATAGGAGAATAGGCAAATGCACTATTATAACTGGAGATTTTCATCACTCTCTGCCAGGAACTGATAGTGTAAGAACTGGAATATCAGAAGGATAGACGTGACCTGAGCAGCACCAGTGACCACGTGACACATTGACAGTATTCAACCCAACAATGAGAAAGTACACATTTTTCTCAAGCTCACATGGAACACTCACTGAGATGGACCATATTTTTGGGAAACATGCATAAATAAATGTAAATGAATAAAAAGTCACTCAAATTGTGTTCTCATAACCCATGTGATTAAACTAGAAATAAGTAACAGAAAGATATCTGTAAATTCCCCCAAACATTTGGAAATTAAACAGTTTCAAATTATAATACAACCCCTGTGGAGCAAAGAAGTAGTCTGAAATTTAAAAATATTTTGAACTGAACATAAATGAAAATGTAGCTTATCAAAATGTGTGTGATATAGCATAAACAGGGCTTAGAAGGAAATTTATAACATTAAGCACATATATTAGGTGAAAGGAAATTATAAAATCAATAACCTGTGTTTCCACCTTAGACAACGACAGAAGAAAACCAAATTGAACCTAAAGCAACAAGAAGAAATTAAATAATTAAAATTATAGCAAAAATCATTGACATTGAAAAGAGAAAGACAATAGAAAAAAATTAAAAATCCCAAAGATGAGGTTTTGGAAAGATCGATAAAATTAATAAGCTTTTAGCCAAAGTAAACAAGAACAAAAATTACCAGTATCAGAAATAAAAGAGAGATCATCATTACTGATCCTATGAACATTAAAAGGACAATAGCAGAATACTGTAGACAATTCTATACTCACAAATGTGATAACTAACTTGAAAAAGACTAATCCTTGAAAGATACAAACTACCATAAAGAAGTAGCCTAAATAGCCCTGTCTTTTCTATTTAAACCAATAATTAATACCCTCCCCCAAAATACAATGCCCATGTGATTTCATTGGTGAATTATTATGTACCATACATTTAAGGAGGCAATTATACCAATTTTCAACAATGTTTCCTTCCAGAAAATGGAAGCAGAGGGACAGAGATACCAGTGTGAAATCACATTTAGATGATGTAGATACAGATGGATAGAGAAATACATTAGATATGTGTATGTATATAGGTCGAGTATACACACATATATTTCCTTGCTCTGTCATCTGAGAGGATCTAGAATTGATGACTTCCTTGTATCAATGAGCACATCTAGCACCTAGATCTTGCTTTCTAATACCATTGTTAATTAAAAGAATTGAGAAATAAGAGACTCTAGGACTGGAGCACAAAAAATACAAGATGCACCTGGAGTATCCTGTAGTAAGGAGGTGCTCAAAAAGCAAAACCAAAAGATTCACCTTGCTGTAGCTATGTCATAGGAACATGGGAACTGGCTGTACATGCTCCCAGTGGCCAAGCTGGGACAGTTTCAACAATAACATAAATGCTATTGGACTGTAACCTACTGTATAAAATAAATACCCTTGAATTCATATTTACATAAGTAAATGATTACTTGGATGAATAAATGAGGGAGAAGAGGCAAACTTACTCTGCAGAAGAATTCCAAATAACTCAGGACAATATTCACATTCAGCATACCTCTTCTCTCCTTCAGTGTGGGCTGCACAGTTTCTTCCTTTGAAAGATGATGGATGGCAAGAGACTGGGGTGGGGAAGTAACTTTCCAGTGGGGAAACCTGGCAGGCATCCCCTCTGCCAGGTGTCAAAGATTAGCATCCACAGTGATAAACCACATTGACAGCATGCAGCCTTAATATGATTCAAGGAGAATGACCTTTCCCTCTGTCATCTTCCTCCCTGAACACAAAAGCTCAGTCTAACCAGGAGAAAAACATCAGACAGAGACGGCTGAGAGACATTCAACTGATTCCCAGACCAGTACTCATCAAAAACAAGGAGAGTCTAAAAACCTGTCCCAGCCAATAGGTGCCTCAGCATGTAATATAACATCTTGGGTGGGGTCCTGGAACAGGAAAAAAAAGTCATTAGGTGAAAATGAAGGCAATCAAAGTAATAAAGCTTGTGTTTTATTTAATGATAATGTTTCACTATTGGCTCACTAATTGTGAGAAGTATACCATAATAGTCATGTAAGATGTTAATAATAGGGAAACTGATTGACAGATTATGGAAACTTTGTGCTATCTTTGCAATTTTTCTGTAAATCTAAGTACATTCTGGAATTAAAAGTTTACCTAAAGAGTAGAGATGGATATGTATCATCTCTGCCTTTATTGGGGAGATGAGGAATTAATCAAATAATCACACAGATCTAAGTAAAAGTAAATTAAAATTAAGTCAGAACTGTAGTCAGTATTGAAAAAGAAAAGCACAGGGAATGTTGAGGGGGATTGGATAGTCTGGGAGCATCCGAGGTTGCTGTGCAGAGAAAGACCAGTGGGAGTGAGATCTGAGGGTGAACTGATATGCTGGAGAATGGCGTGTTTATCCTGAGGTCAGGCATGAACTATGGCGGATCTTTAATAGAGAAATGGAGTGATCAGGCATTGTTTGAAGAGAGAACGTGGTTGAAAGGTTGGAAGATAAGATGGATGGGCCTGGCGGTATGTTACTTATAGGTACATGGAGGAGGGAGCTATCTAAGAGAACCTAGATTTTTGTTTCTAACAGTTACATGGATGGCATTCTTCTGTCAAAGTTCTCAAATATGAGCTTGTGCGAACAGATTGCTGGTCTCCAATTTCAGAGCTCCTGATTCTGCAAGTCAGGGTAAAGCCCTGAGCATTTCCATTTCTTGCAATTTCTTGGTGATGCTGATGTAACTCGTCCCAAGGCTGTGTACGAAGAACAACTACTCTAAGGTGACAAGGCAGGGACTCCAGTTTGGCAGTAAAGCCTGAGCTTGCATGTGCTAATCAAGGTGCCTGTTCACGTGAACCTGAGGGTGTCTATAGGTTGTGACCAAGAAAAGTGCTTACTTATGGCTTCCAGTAAAGATGGTGGCATAGGTAAACATGGTTCTCCTTGCACAAACACATCAAAATTACAACTAAACTACCGAAAAACCATCATTCAGAACTGCTATAAATCGAGCTGAATGGAAGTCCTACATCTAGGGAATTGAAAAAGAAACCACATGGAGACTGGTAGGAGAGGTGGAGACAAAGAATGGGCCATTCCACACCCATGTGTGGTGGAGAAAAGTTGGGAGGGATATCTCAGGAGTGAGAGGTCCCAGACTCACACCAAGCTCCCCATTCAAGAGTATTCAGTGCCAGGAAGAGAATTCCCCATAATTTCTGTCTGTAAAAACCAGTGGGGATTGAGGCTGAGGGAAACTTCTGGAGTCTCAGGCAGTGCCTCTTAAAGGACCTGTGTGTGGACTTATTCTGACTCACTCCCTCTGAGCTCCAGCACTGGGGCAGCAGTTTGAAAGGCACCAGAGACACATGGGAAGGAACTGAATTTTCCGACATTAGTGCAAGAGTTAGGGGACAGCTTTCTCCTAGACAAAAGTGCTGGCAGAGGTCATTGTTCCTTTGAGAGCCTTCTCCTCATAGAGCTGGCAGGCAGGTGCCATATGTGAGATTCCATCATCCTGGCTGACACTGTTTGCCCACCCTGGTGATTCCCCAAGACCCTGTCCCACTCCATTTCAGGCCCACCCAAGCTGTTTCCAGTGGCTTTTCTGTACAAATGCCCTGTTTTGGCTCATGCTTCAGATTTTTCTAAAATCTCTCAAACGAGTAGCATCTGGCCTCAGCATGCTCTATACCTCTCACTAAGTGGCCCTACGCCCAGCAGGAGCAGCAGCTCATCTTGGTTCACAGCTTGACTTCACCTGGGTACCTCCAAGCCCAACACAAGTAGTAGCCATCTGCAGATAGTTTCGTAGCTCATGCTGGGTGGCCCCAGGCAGAACACAGGCAGTGGCTGACCTTGGCCCATACTTCCTGAGAGTACTTCATGAATGCAGTGGACAGCTTCACACCACATCAGAGCACTACTACCCAACCACCTACACAAGTGATACACTCAAGGGGCGGACTCAGTGGGCACCATAGCCCTGCTGAAGTAAGTCTGGCTCTGTGGAGTAGGTCTGTGCATACCTGATCCCCTATGGTGGTCACAGGTTGGTGCTCAGTGGTCACAGCTAGTCCTTAACAGCTGATCAGCCTGGGTAAATCCCTCCCATTGTTGTCCCAACAAGCAATCAAGGCTCACCTACAAGAGGAGAGTGTACACAGCCCACACAGTGGGCACACCTTGAGTACCCACCTTGAGTGTTAGAGGAGGCTGTGTCACTCAACTCTACAGGACACCCACTACATTAGGCCACACTACCAAGCCTGGGAGACAGAGCAGCTCTACCTAATACATAGAAACAGACAGAGAGAGTCTGTAAAAATGAGGAGACAAAGAAACATAGCCAGTATGAACAGAATACAACTCCAGAAAAAGAACCAAATAAAATGGAGACAAATAATCTAGTTGCAAAATTCAAAACCTTGGTTGCAGGATGCTCAGTAAACTTAATGAGAACCCAACAGCATGAAAAAGAACCAGTCATAAGTGAAGATACATTATTGAAATAAAGAATAACCTACAGGGAGTCAACAGTATAGTGGATGAAGCCAAGAATCAAATCAGTGGTTTAGAATATAAGGAAGCAAAAAATACCCAATCAGAACAGCAAGGAGAGAAAAGAATCCAAAAAACCCAGGATAGTGTAAGGGGCCTCTGGGACAACTTCAAGCATGCCAATGTTTGCATCATGAGGGTGCTGGAAGGAGAAGAGAGAGAGCAAGAAATTGAAAACCTATTTGAAAAAATAGTGACAGGAAACTTCCCCATATTGGTGAAGGAAATAGACATACAAATCCAGGAAGCAAAGGGAGTCCCCAAAAAGATGAACCCGGAGAGCCCCACACCAAGACACATCATAATTAAAATGCAAAAGGTTAAATACAAAGAGAGAATCTTAAAAGAAGCAAGAGAAAGACAGTTACCTTCAAGGGAGCTCCCATAAGACTGTCAGTTGATTTCTCAACAGAACCTTTGCAAGCCAGAAGGGATTGGCAAGAAATAGTCAAAGTGATGAATAGCAAGGACCTACAACCAAGATTACTCTGCCCAGCAAAGCTATCATTTAGAATCAAAGGATTGAAAGAGTTTCCCAGACAAGAAAAATCTAGAGTTCATCCCCACCAAACCAGTATTATATGAATTTTTAAGGGTCTTCTTTAAGAAGAAGAAGAAAAAAATTATGAACAATAAAATGACAATAATACATATCTATCAACAATTGAATCTACAAAAAAAACAAAATAAATGAACAAGCAGAACAGAAACAGTATAATAGATACAGAGGATGTTTTTGATAGTTGCCATATGGGAGGTACGTCAGGGGGATGGGTGAAAAAGGGGAAGGGATTAAGAAGTGTAAATTGGTTGTTACAGAATAGTCATGGGGGTATAATTTACAGCATAGGGAATATAGTCAATAATAATCTAATAACTATGGTTTCATATGGGTGTGAGATTTATTGGGATGATCACTTAGTAAGTTATGTAATGTCTAATGACTGGGGTGTACACCTGAAACTAATATAATACTGTGTGTCAACTGTAATTGGGAATAAAAATGATTAAAAACAAAACAAAATAAAATCAATAAGCCAAAAAGAAACCAAACTAATAAGAAAGAAAGAAAATGCTGACTGTCAGCACTGCCTCTGCCACTGACTCCTGTGTGTTCTTCAGGAGGTAACCGACATTCCTGAGATGAATATCTGGTCTGTCAATTGGGAGTAACAGTAGCCATTACTTTTAGAGTTCTGTGCAGATCAGCTGATACCCTGCAAGTGAATGTTTATGGAATAGCTGCTTCTTGTTGCCATCCTTGTCATCTTTGTCACCATCATTCTCCTGGCTGTCCCAGCGTTTTTGGCTCAAGTTTATTATATACAAAATACTGATGCTTTTATCATAGAGCTATCACTTTTTCAGACTTGGGATGCAGATTGGCTACTGTTACTTTTTGGAACACATCCCCTTGCTCCATCCTAGTAAACCTATCCACAGGAGTCCTTCCAGTTTCCTGTGTCTGTAGAGGGTTTCTCTCCAGTTTGTGTCTCCAGGGATGTTTCCTTACCTGTGTGGAGTGAAGCCTGGCTGGGCTTCTCCCGGATGCTTTTCCAAGTGTGGGAGACTGACACATCCTGGAGTGAGAAATTCAAAAGCCTGCTTACTGTGAAATATGCATATGTTTAGTAGCTGCTTGAAAAGCACCTCAGGTATCAACCTGAGGGATTTCACCTACCAGAGCCCTCTGTAAAGTTGTGTCTCTTGCTGGTACCATGAGCAGCTGTGTGCCAGGAGATTTGGGATCTGAGTCAGAGAGAGCTGGCATATCAGCTCTGACCTGCACATTGCCATCCTGACATAAAGGTCATGCCTGCTCAACCTTACCAGGCCCCACTTGAGTTAGCATCCTGAGATCTCAGATAAGGACTTTATAGGATTTTCTCATATTTGGAATTTGATATTACAGAGTCCTAGGTCTTTTTAAAAATATGAAATAACCAGAGAGTTATTTCTCTTTGGTATGTTCCACCTAGCAATTTGAGATAAAGTTCATTTGCTAAGAACTCTTGTGAAAGTGTATTTCAAGTTCATTGACATGCTTTTAGACTTGAGTCTGTTTTGTGGGATCCACATCCTTGTCCTTATCCTTGGGGCGTCCTTGTTTCATTTCAATGTGAGATTAAAAGAGGTCCTTTGTGTGGAGGGAGATCTGCACTTCTGCTTTCTGGCTGGCTTCGCATGCCCGCACTGGGGAGGAGCCTTCTTCCCCAGTCACAGGCTACGTGGCAACAGGGAGTGTTCCACTTTGTAGGGGCTCATCTGCTGCTCTCTCTGTTTCCACTGGTCTTGTTTTAAATACTTCTCTCCACTTTGTAGGCTTTTTTCTTCCCATACTCCATGCTGTCCTGGGCTTCTAATTCTGGGCCTGCATTTGGGTCCAGGAAATAAAGGTAGGTCAAATGTTTAGGAATCAAGTAAATACAGAACCATGACACCAGAACTTTGTATCTCATGGGAAGGATACTAAAGTCTCAACAGGTTCATAACTGTGTCCCTGGGTTTTTTCCCCCTGTGCAGCACTCCCCTAGTGAGCACATGCCCGTAAGAACTAGGGTTAACCCTTTGCCAGCCTAGTTCTTTCTTTGTGTCATATAACCTTTACCACTTATTTATGTCACAGGTATATGAAATCTAAGGACACTATCATATGATTTTGTAATATCTTGCAGTGAGCCATCCACAACTATCCTTTAACTGATTAGAGAAAAATTATGGTGATTTTTAAAATATATATTCAGTAAAACTTTTCTGTAGATGTCTTCATCCACAGTCATGTGTCCTTTTTAAGTCGGGAGGTTTGCTTTCTGCAGTGGCTGCAGGGTCCCTGCAGAGGTTTTGTGAATAAGGGGAGGGCTGAAGCTAAAGACCGTAGCATAGTGCATATGGATCTGACAGGGGAAGCCATATCACTGGGAGGGGACCCAGGCCTCCCAGGAGCCTCTGTTCTCTGAGTGGGAAGGGGTCTTGGAAAGTCATTGAGAGCAGGATCCTGGAAGCTCAGTCACTTTTCTGTCTGTCCACCTTTCCTGTGTGGTTTGCCCAGATGAAGAGAAAGCCAGTAAGAGCTGTCAGTGGCTTTCAATGTGTGTTCTCTTGTCTATTTTTGTCTGTTGTTTTTATCTTTTCTCAGAGGAGAGTGAGTGATGAGGTGGCATTTGGGACACAGTGTCTGGGTGAAATTCACTGGGGAGATGTCCTCACCTCACCCAGGATCAATGCCACCTCAGCCCACTAGATGAAACCCCACTGTTCCTCTTCCACTCAAGGGGGACATTACCAAGTGACACATTGGACAGACTCCACGTTCACTGATTATTCACTAAGCCCAGTGTTCTTTTTAATAACCAGTTGCTTCACAATGGACATGCTATGTGATGTGACTGGTGGAGAAGCAGTGCAGAGGATACAAACCATCTCTGCCCAGCGCAGAGCTGAGTCTGTTAGTCACATCCCTAAAACTTACCAGCCATCCTTGACCAGCCCAGCAGACTCACTCTCTCTATGGGCTGGGCTCTTTCCTCTTTTTTATGCAAATTAATTGAACCCACAGATAATAATTTTCATTTTACCCAAGTCCTGACACTTAAATTTTTCAGCTTCAAGCTGCAGAGGAAATTCCCAGGCAGATTTTAATGAGGCTGCTTTGCATTGAGGTGGCTTTGTGGCTTTGGGCATGAGAAGGTCAGATAGCTTTTTGCATCTTCCCTACTTTGTTTCCCAACCTGGTAGGATATAGCAGAAATTATCCACAGATATTGTTTCCCCAGAGCACCATCCACTTCTTCTACTGTCACCTCCGTCCATGTAATCTGGGAAGGCTGAATGGCCGGTGATGTGAAAGCAGCCACCTGAATGTGCTGAGCACCATTGGAAATGTCCTCTATAGCAGCAGTCCCCAACCTTTTAGGTACCAGGGACCAGTTTCATGGAAAACAATTTTTCCACAGACTGGATGGAAGTGGGAGATGGTTTGGGGATGATTTAAGCACATTACATTCAAGCTTGCCTCCTACTGGGCAGCCCGATTCCTAACAGGCCCGGACTGGTACCTGCCTGCAGCCCAGAGGCTGGGGATCCCTGCTCCACAGCAGGGAGAGGGGGCTGTACCCTTTGGTTTGGTGCCATGGTTCAGTGGGTCTTAAGAAAAGCAGAAGCCTTGAATCACAGGTCTTGGCCTCTGATAATCAGGACAGATAGTGTTAATAAAAAGACAGGCTACTTCTTCTGGTTCTATGCCAAGTTTAAAAGCACTGAAATGAACACAGATTTAGAGAACAAGAAAACTGCATTTGAAAACAGTCTTATACCAAAGCAAAATGGTGAATCCTTATAGATAAATTCTTGGGTCTTTTAAGGAGGTGGAAAGAACAGAAGAAAATTATTTATAGTTGACCCTCATTAAATATGAAATCCACATTTACAAGTTTACCTTCTCCCCACTATGTATTTGAAGCGCCAAATCAATACTCACTGCACTTGTGTGCTCATTTGTCAACATGCACAGAGAAGGGAAAAATCTGAATCACCCAACATGCACATTCCCAGATGAGGTGAAAAAGAGGTGACTCATTCCTTCTTGTCTCAGCTCGTACTGCAAATAAGTGTCCTTTCCATGGTCTACTTAGAACCACTCTTTTTTTGCATTTGCTGTGCTCTTTGTTGGTGACATGCTATTTGAATGGCCCCAAGCATAGCACTGAGTGCTGCCTGGAGATGCTCAGTGCAGGGAGGCTGAGATGTGCCTCTTGGAGAAAACATATGTGTTAGGTAAGCCTCACTTGATCCTGAGTCACAGCACTTTTGGTCCTGAGCTCAATGGTAACAAGTCAACAACACACATGAAATAAGTTTATTTAAATAGGAACACACATAAAACAAGGTTATATGTTGACAGGTTGACTAAAATGTCATGACCACAGGCTTGCAGGAGAATAACTCTGTTTTTCCCAGGAGCAATGAATGGTTCAGTATTTGAGAATTCAGTGTTCACAGTGACTTCATAGAATTTAAGTACCATGAATAATGAGAATTGACTATAGATGCAAAAGATGACAAGAATAGAGACAAGAGAAGTAATACTGATAAAATGAAGACAGAAAAAAAGGGAAAGAAATGACACTGTGGTCATTGGTGATTTATAATGTTAGTGACAGTAAATTAATCTGAACTTTGGATTGCCTCTGATCCTGCTTTCCAGATTCATACATTGTGGCCCTTGCAGGGTTTAGGGACCAGTGCCTCTGACCATCTTCCAGATAGAAGTGAAGATGAAGGAGACGGGTGATGCCCGCAAAAGGAGTGTAGGGGTGATGCAGCTGTCTTAGTGTGTAAACTGAGCCTTATTTGGAAAGGCAGCTTTTCATTAGCTGAGGCCAGGCCTGGCTGCTGGGGAGCTGAGGCCACCTGGCCACATTTGTGGACCACTGAGTGTGGACACAGGAGGGTTGTGTGTCCATGTGTCTTTAGATCTCAGTGGCAGCAGCAGGATCAAAGCTGCTGCCTTTCTAAGAGGCTCTAGGGCAAAACGGAATCATGTGGGGTAAGGTAACCAGGATAGTGAATGCACTGGAATAACATTGAGTGAGGAAGGGTGTGTGAGCTTGGAGCAGAGCTGGGAGCAGACCTCTGAAGACTGTTTGCAGGAACTTAACTGGAAGTTCCATGCATCCTGTGGGCAGATGGAGGAGCAGGGCTGGAGGAGGGGCAGGGCTTCAACTGAGAAAGCCTCTTCTGCCAGGTGTGTCCATCCTAGGCTGGAACAGGTCCACTTAAGAGATGATGGGCCCTGTGTAGGTGTGTTGCTCCATCAGCTGGGGAACCTCAGAGGATCGGATGAGTGTCCAGGGTACTCTGACTCCAGCACCATGCCCACCACATGGGCAAAGCATCCCCTGCATATTGAGAATTTCTATTGCAAAAGCAGTGTGCATTCACTGTAGAAACACTGAGAAGGAAAGATTTGTATGTTTGCACTTTGCAGGTATTTTGTAAGCACCCGGGCAGTCCCTAAGTGTTGAGGGTATAGGTCAGTAATTCCAGACATTGGGGCCAGAGGGAAGGCTTGTGTTTAACAATGAAAGAAATAGACACTTTGGTGAGATAAAGATAAATAGGGGCATGAAGCTATCTCAGACACGGTTCTCAGAAGACACGGCTCTGAGGTGACAGATCTGAGACCACACGGCTGAGAAGGAGAAACCAACCAGATTCAAGTGAGGCAGCTGGGGTCAGGAAAGGTCCCATCACATTAGGACAGGAAGGAAGGCTGTGTGGCTGCACATGGTGAGCACGGGTGTAAGCGGGCAAGATGAGGAAGAGGCTCAGGCCAAACCATGGGGGGAAGTAGGGTCCATAGAGAGTTTGGGGTGTGATGAAGTGGGAGATGGCTTGGCAGCCTCACACTGCCTGTTTTGTAGGGAATGGACCACAAGGGCGGCTGGTGGAAGGGAGAGCTGGAACAAACTTCCATCTATGGGAGTAAGAGGGTAGAATCAAAGAAGACAGAAGCCGGGGCTTTGGGATATATGTTAAAGAAAAGGTGATGAGAGCTCCCTGGGGACCAGCAGGATTAACCTCCTCAATACCCAGCCTCTGATGCAGCAGGTCCCTGCATGGAGCTCACACTACCTAAGGGAACCCACTTAGGCATAGAATGGTTACATCTGGTAGAAAAAATGTCTTTTCTGACTCTGTGGATTAGACTCGCACAATGAGTGAGAGAGGAATCCTGAAAGACTCTAGGGTCTCATCCAAAGCTACTAGTTAGGGTTGGTGTCATTTCCTGTTAGGGGGTGCTGAGAGAGGGATGTTCATGAGCCACCGGAAGCTCCATTCTGAGGTGTGAGGGCTGAGTTGTCTGTCAGACATTCTGATAGAAACATCAGGTAAGCAGTGTCTGGGTCAGGATCACAGTGGAGAGAGGAGCATGTGAGCTCCTGTGCATGTTATGGGTCGTGGGCTGCAAAGAAGAGAGACTCGCCCACTGAAGTGGGGCACTGCAGGAGGTCAGGCAAACTAGGGCCAGAGAGGTGACGTTGGGTTTGCTCACTTGGAGGTTGGTGACCTTGGGAAGAACAGAGGACAATGGGTGGAAAGAGCAAAGGGGCAGTGCAGAGGTTTCAACAGTAAACATAAAGAAGTCAGTCAGACTACCGACCATCCTTTCAGACTTTCTCTGTCCTTCCTCACTCTCAGTGTGTATTTTATCACATATGTGTGTACATATAACCTTTTAAAAACAAAACTGGATTCTCTGTACCCCTTATTTTGAAATTAGTTTTCACTTAATCCTAAATCTTTTGACCACCTGCCATGTACAGGAACTGTTCCAGGACCTGAGATAGATAGGGCAGCAAGCAAAGGCACCCTCTCCTCGCCTCCTAGAGCTGGCTTTCTGCTGAGGGACCCAGACAGGAAGCAAGTCAGCAGTAGGTCACAGTGTATTAAAGGGTTGTCGCCTGTGGAGAAATGCTGTGGAGAAGGATGCTGCAGGGGAACGTGATTTGCTGCACCAGGCATCACTAAACATTATTTCATGTCACAAAGCATTTTTCCATTATGAAATGCACATTTAACCTGTGTCATAGGAAAGCCTCAGAAGAGCAGCTGATGATGCAGTGTGTTTAGGAACTCACCTGACAACCAGCTGAAGCCTCACCTTACTGACAAGCTACCTGTGCAGATAGGTGCCTCTTTTGTTTCTCAGTATCGAGCTTTTGAATAAACTGGTTTCACGCGTGTAGAAAAATAACTGGAAATGTTGAAATAGACAAAAATAAGTAGGAAGTTCTAGGCACTGTTGAGGAGAAAATTATCCTGGTGAGTGTTAGAGTTTGGGCTACAGACTTTCCCCGGGTCCATGGAAAGGCATATTTAAGCAATGCCTCTAAGTGAGTATCAGGGGGTGGTCCAGGTGATGGGCATGTGAGGAAAGCCCACAGCAGGAAGCTGCTGTCTATACCAGTCCTAACAGTGGCAGAAGCAGTCAAGATGACAGTTGTGTCCCAACTAAGGCTGAGTGCAAAGGCAAAACTTGGGATTTACCATAGTGAGTGACAGCTAATGCCTAAAAAACAGGACTGAGAACCACAGTATGGTGACAGGCCCCTATGGACAGTGGCTAGAATGAAAGTGACAGTCCTATCACCATGGTCTGTGTTGTAGAAAAGTAGTTGGAGACCAGGCAAAGGCAGTGAGTGCATGGGCGCCAGTGGGAGTTAGTCCTAAGAAGCATAAAAAAGGCATCACAGATGTTATTTATCCCCAAAATTAAATAGCGCAAGAGTGTGCCCTGAGCTGTCCTTGCAATACCCCATCTCTACTGTCAAAATCACCTTCAGCACAGAAGGTCATACCAGTGGCCATGGGGCTGCTACCACCCAGTGAAGCCAGACCTCCACACTCCCAGGGAGGCCCCCTGCTCAGGGATGAATCTGAAATGTTCCCTCAGAGCCGTACAGATATGCCCCAGTGTGCCTGGAGGATAGGCCCTGGGCAGGCTACCTCATCACAGCCTGTCTTTGTCTCATGTAAATTTGTTTTGGTGTGGAACTCACAGCAGAGGCCAGTGCCGATATAAGTGTTAGTGACAGAGATGAACTTAACAAATGATATTGGTGTTAAGATTTATATAAATTAAAAAGTATGTTTTAACTCTTAAAATATTGTTCTTGAAGACTTACAATTTTAGTTGAGGCTCATGGTAGGTGGTAGCTATGTCAAGGGCCCTGAGAATAGGGACAGCTAAGAGCCAGGATGCATCTGAGGCAGGTCTCAAAGATGACCTTCCTCCTGCCCTGCCCTTCTCGTCTCCCCTCCACCCCAGCCAGAGCGAGTGAGTGCAAGGACCTGGGGAAAGCAGCTGTGGTCTGGGGAGTTGAACCTGCTAGGTATAAAGCTAGCAGGCATGGAAGGACAGTGATGGGAAGATGGGCACATGCTGCGGGACACTGGGGGACCACAGGCAAATGGAGGAGGAAGAGGACGGGAAGGATGGAGGCCAGCAGCTGGCAGGCTTATGGCCATGAAGCTAGGGTGATGTGGTCAAACCAGACAGCAGTAATGGATACTGAGAGAATGGAGCTCACACCTAATCCATTTTCAACACAAGCCTGAGAGAAAGCAAGGACCTCGGAAGGAGGCTGGCTCCTGGCTGGGCAGCACCTGGGCGAGGAAGGCAGTCAGGTGGCAGTGGAAATCTTGGCTGCAGGTGCAGTCAGGGACCAGCATGAGTATCCCCAAGATTGTTGGCCCTGAAGTCCTGCAAGCCACTGCGTTTTCAGAGTCCCGGCGATGTGCACAGATGGAAGTTAGAGAAGTGCTGGGCTGCAGGGGAGGAGAGTTGGAAGTGCAGGTGGGGCTCACAGAGCTAGGGATGGCTGAGGCTCTAAAAGACCCACTGCAGGGACAGAGCAGAGTATAATAAAGGAATATTTAGGGCCTCACTCTTGAGGGGGCAGGGCTGAATCTGCAGTGCAAGCATCCAAGAAGGATTGTCAGAAACGCAGAATGAAGCCAGAAGAGAAGTAGTGATTCCAGGAGATGTATTGGCTCACTGTCTCTCCAGAGATGTCTTCTTGTTAACAGTGTTCTTCAACTTGAGTGCAAGTGTAGACTACTTAAAAGAACCTTCTGGGAGATGATGTTTTAGAAATTGAATAGACAAATGAGTCACTGATAGTCAATGTTAGGTGTTATTAGGGCCTTCATCAGAAGCACTGACTTGGCAATTGCCTAGAGAAAAGTCTGTTGCCTCTATTTGGTAGGTATGCTTATGTTTACAGCTACTTGTAGGGTAATTCATGTTGAGAAGAGGCTGTTTCACATTACCCTGTGTCTATGTGTGTCTGTGTGCTTCTCTGTGTGTCTGTGTCTTTGTGCACCTATGTGTCTGTGTCTGTTTATTGAAGAAGTATCTTTTCTGTGACAGGTGCTTCATCGAATGTGAAACCTCCACTATTTCTTCAATGTGGACTGTTATAAGTGGGTGCCCAGAAGTGGTCTGAAAGAGGGCAGGGAGGAGAGAATGTACAGCCCATGGCCAGGGGTTTTGAGTGGATGTCACTCTTCTTGCCTCAAGTCAGAGGCTTGTAGGTCCCATCTCTTGGTCAAAGGTGTGTTACATGGTGTGTCCACATGCCTAGCATTTCAGCTCCCTGGTGTCTAGCTACCACGTATAAGACAATCAACTTTCAGTGTTTAGGTGAGGAGTATACAGCGACATCGTTACTGCATGTAGCTCTGACCAGCAGTGCACGTTCCTTACTGCTGTCAGCACCTTGAGAGAGTAATGGGCATGAGTTCATCCAGGCTCCATCCTGTGTGCCTGCTGACTGTCAGGACCAGCTCCTAAGCCCCACAGTGGGAGTTCTCTTTTCAATGTGTCTCTTAGAATTCTCTAACTCCACCAAAAACCTCAGAAGTTCTGTGGCCACGTTTGTCTGATGTTCTGTTTTCAGGTTTGAAATCGAATGATTATACATGCAGAAGGGTGGACAGCAGGTTAGTTAGGGCTGTAGGCCAAATCCCAGGAGGAAAGGGCCTCCCCTGATGGAAAGCCTGGCTCCAATGTCAAAGGTTGTCAGTTTTACATCTGTTTCTACTGTGTGGGTGCTGACTGATGTCCCTCTTTGTTTTGACAGGTAGACACTGTGTGCCCTTGGCCGTGAGGAGAAATAGGCATGGCCTTAGGTGTGGCTGACCACCTGCCCTTCTTCTTTGGCAACATCACCCGAGAGGAGGCTGAGGACTACCTGGTCCAGGGTGGCATGAGTGATGGGCTCTACCTGCTGCGCCAGAGCCGCAATTACCTGGGTGGTTTTGCCTTGTCGGTGGCACATGGGCGCAAAGCACACCACTACACCATTGAGCGGGAGCTGAATGGGACCTATGCCATCGCGGGTGGCAGGGCACATGCCAGCCCTGCTGAGCTCTGCCGCTACCACTCCCAAGAGTCAGATGGCCTCATCTGCCTCCTCAAGAAGGCCTTCAACCGGCCACCTGGGGTACAGCCCAAGACTGGACCCTTCGAGGACCTAAAAGAGAACCTTATCCGGGAGTATGTGAAGCAGACCTGGAACCTGCAGGTGGGCCACACTGGTCCCACCACTGTATAGAGTCTTGAGCGAGCCCTGCAGTTCCATATCCTAGCCTGTGCAGCAGAGCTAAGCATTGCTGCCTCCGATAAGCAGCCTTAGTCATCAACTTGAACCAAAAAATGCTTTGCTCCAAGAAGGCAGCCTTTCCTTTTTTGTGGTCACAGTTCAGAGGGCGTCCCCTGCATGCCAGCGATGTGGGTTTCTCTGCCGCAGGAAACCACTGTCACCCAGTTCATGCTGAGCCCTTTCAGAGAGACTTCACAGGCATCTCTTGGTCCTTGTTTACCTAAGGGGGTCATACTAGACAAAATGGGCACTGGATTTTATAGCTTTGTAGCCTCTCTTGCAGAATTTTCTGTGTCGGCACACATATTTATTAACCTATTTTGGCTACCTGATATTCTTTCCTATGCACTGTAATTTATCGAACCTTAATTATTTACAAATAATGCTGTTAGTAAGATCTCTCCATACCCATCCCTCTGAGCTGTCAGGCAATATCTTCAGGATACCCTTGAATAGGGTGGGTTTACCACAAAGAAGGGGATGTGTGTTTAATATGTGTGTATTGATACCTTGCCATCCAGAAAGGTCCCATAGACTGTGGCACCTTATGTCCCTATGGTCTCTGACTCAGACTTCTGTGCTCAACCATTCCTCCTGAGCTTCCTGGATGTGTGTGCCCCACAATTTGCTGTTAGCTGAAATGTACAGAGTTATGACTACATAGGCTTTTGAGGATTATATTCTGTGACTCTCTTTTTACTCCTTTAATATATTCTGTACTAAATTGAATCTTACAGACATATAGTAGTACTACTGTGTGCCCAGTATTTTTCATTAGCATTTTTGGATATATGTTAGACCACCCTTTTACTCTTTATAAAGTTATATAAATCAGATTCATTGAGTTGTAATTTATGGGTATAAGATTCATCCTTTTTAGGTGTATAGTGCTATGAATGTTGACAAACACATAATATAAGGTAGCCCCTGTCACAACCAAGGTATGTAGCAGCTCTATTATCCATCAAGCACCCTTGTACCACCCCAACCCTAGCCCCGGAAGCCCCTCATCTGATTTCTGTTCTATAGTTCTGCCTTTCCAGAATGCCATATAAGTGAACTCATACAGTATGTAGCCCTTTCAGATGGGCTTCTTTCACTCAATACAGTGCCTTTTCTAGTCAGTTGTGTGGCTCCTCTGTCAGCAGATCTCTTTTTCATGGGTGAGTATTATCCCACGCTCTTTTCACTTTGACCTCTGCTTGCTATGCTTTCAGGCCTCTCTGGTATGCAGCCTGTCACTGCTTTGGTTTTGTGTTTCATTTGTGAGGCATGAGAAAATTCTCATATTCCCTCCTCCGTTCCCTCTCCTCATTTGTGTTGGTTATATTTTTTAATTCTTGTGGTTCTTTTTTAAAAATTTAACTGAATTGAATTGAGAGAGAGAAAAAAAATTGTCAATTTAATTTTCCACTTATTTATGCATGCATTGCTTGATTCTTGTGTGTGCTCTGACTGGGGACCTAACCTGCAACCTTGGCTTATTGAGATGACACTCTAACCAACTAAGTTACCCAACCAAAGCTTTTATGGTTCTTTTTATAATTTCAGATAATCAAACTTTGGTTGATTTTTTTCTTACTGTACAGAATATGTATTTCTCGCCCATTCCAAAAAATGATAATGCAAATTCACTGAGCTGTCAGCTTTTCTGCCACTTGTGTTTTCACACCAGTCATTCCTGAACTTTCTGTGATCATGGCACCTGCAGTCCCAGGCACCAGTGTGTGTGGGTGCAGAGTGCATCCCTAATTGTTAGTAGACAATCAAGCTCAATACAGAACAGTAAGTTCTACTGGACGACTAATCCAAGGAGGGCAGCAGGCATGTTCTCTAGACCTCGTGGATTGTGCCAGGTGGTTTCTAAAACTAGTGTAGCTTTTAGAAGGCCAATAAATCTCCATATTGTAAAGTCTATTTTGCTGTTTACACATTGAAGGTATTGAAGTAATCTATAAGATCTTATTGGTTTTATTTATTGAGTGAATGAACAAACACATTTGATTGTATTTTGTCATGTCAGGACTTAGATTGGAAATGATTTCACTGCCATTTTTCCTTTAACGCAGTGTTGCTCTGCTCTCCCCCATCGTGGCAGGGCCAAGCTCTGGAGCAGGCCATTATCAGCCAGAAGCCTCAGCTGGAGAAGCTGATCGCCACCACAGCCCATGAGAAAATGCCCTGGTTCCATGGAAAAATCTCTCGGGATGAATCTGAGCAAATTGTCCTGATAGGATCAAAGACAAATGGAAAATTTTTGTAAGTATTATGTCTTTTTCTCTCACTCATACCTCCAGGCCTGCTCGGACTATTGGGTAACTCAGACTTTTTATTACTAGACCCATGCAACTCAGGAAGGAGCCACACACGCTAGCCTGCCAGGAGATGTTTCCAGTCAAAGCTATCCCTTGTAATTCAGTGTTTGTTTTGCCCCATCAGACCCCAAAGTGAACAGTTTTCTTGGGCACTGAGGGACATAATTTAAAGGTACAATGTCATTCAACCTCATAGTCTGCTTTTAATGGCAAATACAGGATGCATAGCAATATTTCTTTAAGCCAAGCATACCACAGTTTGTTCACTCACATTTCCCTGAAAATCTTAGACTTTGCTTCTATTTTACTTGGAACTAAGTGCCAGTAGGGCAGATATTAAAGTTCACTGAGAGTAGCTCATGGGAAAGATAGTGCAGGCATTTGATCACAAGCTGGTTTATGGACTTCAGCCTTATCATCTCAGGGATGAGGTGAGCGTCCCAAGTCCTGCTTATTATTATCTTTAGCGGTCAAGGTAGACCTCAGTACTGAGGTCTTAGAATTACCAGCTACCTCCAGACAGGGTCTGTGA
The DNA here is from genome assembly GCA_004024845.1 of Tonatia bakeri. Classification (NCBI taxonomy): domain Eukaryota; kingdom Metazoa; phylum Chordata; class Mammalia; order Chiroptera; family Phyllostomidae; genus Tonatia; species Tonatia bakeri. The sequence goes on from PVIA01001945.1 coordinate 153,772, forward strand.
TCAAGAGAAAGGAATGACCTGTCTTGGACAGGTGTCCATCTCATTCCCCAAGGTGCCCTGGCTCAGGTGACACAGCAGCACTGCAGACAGGGCAGTCAGTTGTTGGTCACTGTTCAGTGACCCTCCAGAGATGCTCACTGGGTATTCCAGTGGACAAGGGTCCCATTCTCACATTGGACACTTAACAACGGGCCAAGTAGCCTCATGAACAGGCAGTCATACCCAGCTGACTTTGTAACCATTTCCTAGAAATATGTTGTCTTGAAGTATCTGTTTAAATAATTTTTCTTAGACTTTGCCATAATACTTACTATTTAAGAAATGATCTTAAACACATACTTTTTTTTTAAAACAAAATAGTCCTAAAAATAAGTGCAGAGAGCCAAATTGGTACTAGCAGTAAATGGATTGATGACATAGTGGATGCAGTAAGGGCTGCCAACAGAAACTGTGCTCTGAGAGATACTTCTTTCTTGGTGTAGCACCTCAGGTTTGGACTTTTACCATCCTCTTAGGAATAATTTCCAACACAAATGTCATGGGACTATGCATAGCATCTTGGTGTTTTATCAGCCCCAAATTGCATAATCTAAACAACAAGCATCTGCTGGTTCAGATGCCCACTCTCAGGTCGCTGGAGATCAGCTGCAGTCAAAGAGGGCTGCCTGTTCCCCATTCAGACAAGGGGTACTGCAAGTAGTACCTGCCCTGGGACCCCCCAGGGGCTCTGCTAGCTGTCAGTTCCTTCCCCACTAATTCTTCTCAGGCCTCATTCACATTTTCCTAAAGAATGTGTTACCTGCCTACTTTCCAACCATTTGAATTGTCCCTCTTTGAACCAATATTTACTGGTGCCCATAATTATGTGAGGCACCAAATGCCAACATCATTCTAGGCATGGAGACGTGAGCCACACCAGCATCTGCCTCATGGAGCCTGCATCGCAGAGGCAGAAACAGACACTGAGCCATTGAATGGGAACTTCACAGGATGTCAGTGCCTATAGAGAAGGGAACAGAACATGCTGGCCAGGGCACCTGGTTCTGTCTCATTCTGGGTGGTGAGGAAGGGCCTTGCTGTGAAGCAGAAATTTGACCAAAGGCCTGAAGGTAGTGGGAGTCACCCAGTGAGGGAATAGCATCTGTGGGTGCTCTGAGGCAGGAGTATGCTTGGGAAGCTCATTGAAAGTGGGAGGACTTGCTTTGGGCAAGTTGGTCTGTCCATTTTGAGACATGTGTTAGGGAAGATCCAACTAAAGTTCAATGGGACTTGTCTGGCTGGATGTAGGAAGAGACAGTGGGGAGTCTGGGAGTAAGCACACTCACTCTGTACATTCATGTGAACACCAGGCAGGGATTCCCAGCCCAGGTCCTGTGGGTGGGGGTCAGAGCTCTGCTGCATTAGTGATGCCAGGGACAGATGCTATTAGAGGTGTGTACCCTTGGCTCTCTGAGGCCTTGTGTGATTTTGGCCATTTTGAGAAATTGGTCATAACTCATGTGTGACTAAAATGCAAATTTGTTAGAAAAGGGAAACAAAGCTTATTTTCCAAAAATTATGAATTCCATCCCCCAGAGGAAGAAACCAGGATTGGTAGGGTTCAAAGCATATACAATTTGAAGATCCTCTTTTTAAAAAGTACAAAATTAGGTACAAAATATACTTGTAGAATAAGAAAAAAATCACAAATTTTTAAGGCTGATAAATACTACAAACACAAAATTTAGAGAAAAAATATATAATTTTTTACTTCACCTGTCAGTAGCACCTTTTCTTTTCTTTTTTTTTTACTACATAGTGTTTGGCTGCCTCTTCCTTTAATAATAATTTGTTAATATTTTTTTCCACTTAGAAAGAAAACTAAGCCCTCTTCTATGTTCACAACTCATTATAAAAAATACATGCACATTCTTAGGACAAAACCCTAAAGCCATGTGGCCACACTGCTGGGCCCTGCTGGGGCTGGCTGAGGCCCCTAACCCTCCCTGGCAGAAATACCTCCCTATGTGGCTCACACAGGGTAGCTCAAAGCCCTTGTGCAAAAATGTTTTTCCAATTGCATATCTCATACCCTCAATGTAATGTGCTCTGCTCTTTGTTTCATTATGTAAAGTATTTTACCATGAAAATGCTCCAAAAATTGTATGTCCTGTAAAAGAAAAAACAATGGAATTGTCACTTTCTTTGTGTTTAGTACCCAGAAAAATATTTTACTGTTTTTGGCTAAAGTTCTTATAAATCTTACAGAGCCAAGAGTGAGTTCAAGGTGCTGATTGCATATATTACTTTGGAAATGCTTGCTGAGTACCAGGCCAGTGTTGCCATGGAGACAGGAGGCGAAGGGGATTTAAGAAGGAGGTCATAGGAGAGTGGGGTTTCCTGGGTGGTAGCAGGATGGAGAGTGCATGCTGCCATGCAGAGCCTCCTGGGCCAAACCAGTGGGCCAGTCACCTCTGGGAGACTTGTCAGGTTCTGAAAAAGACCCTGACCTCTTGGATGGCTTTCAGAGTGTGGAGAGCAGGCAGGGGGCAGGGGTTGCGGTGGGCATGGCAGTGATCCTGCGGGTCCTGCCAGGGAAAGGTGGCTGAGAGGCAAGTCTTAGACCACGCACCAAAGTTTGCAGGAGTTAAGAGAAAGCATTGCCCATGTGATAGCTGGTCATGTGGGCAGGCAGGGATGGTGAGAAACTGAGGCAGAGAGGAAGTCCAGGACAGTTTGAAGTCAGTGACACACTTTGAGAGACACACGAGTTGAGGAGTGTGCAAGGTACTAGGAGCTATGACCTGTGTGTTTCACTGGTCACTCACAGTGCTGGCCTGTGGTTGTTGCACATAATGTGTAGGACCCCTAGACATGCTTTTTTCCCCCCAGACACGCTCCTTTCCCATGACAGCTCTTTATGTCAGTTAAGACCATCCCCAAAAGCCTCTGGTCCTTGTGTGCAGAAGCCTCTGGAGCAGGGACTAAGTACAAGTGTGGCTTACCCCTGAGAGGCACTCAGTAGTCCAGCCCTACAATTGATTTGTCTGCATGGCCTGTGCTTACGTGCTCTGCATCTGAAATTCAAGTGCCCCCTGACCTTTCTTCCCCTGTCACTTTCAGGGAGAAATCAACATTTTGATCTTTGAGTCATACCGTCTGTATTAGCTCTCATAATTTTCTTTCTTCCTCCCTTCCCTTCCTTACCGTATCCTTTTCCATTCTCTCTGTCCTTTACACACACACACACACACACACACACACACAATTCACTCATCCATTTATGCCTCTTATTTTTGGCCCTGCTATTGAAGCAATGAGCAAGATACATAGATGGTCTAGCAAGAGTGTACATTGCTCTGTACACAACTAGGAACTAGAAGATTCAGTGACAAGTCTCTCTAAGGAAAAGGGATATGTCCACCCAGAATCAGAAGAGTGCAAATTAGAGTCATATAGTCCTTGTCCACGATGGACCTGGCCCAGGGGCACCAGAGAGCATACCTGTCACCCTTGACAATTAGAACAATACCTTCCACCAATGTCCTGCCCTCTCTCTGCCTCTGCACCAGCAGGTGAACTGGATTGCAGGTGGATGTGTTGAGCTGGAAATAGGGATGAGGAATGTTTTCCAGTGCAAGCGCAACTCAGTGTAAAGTAGCCATAAAAAAAGTATTCACAACATGGCACATTTTACAGAGACAATGAGATAGCTTATAAAAATATACACTTGTATTCCCTATGAGCAAGGAACAGATACAAATTAGGGTGAGAGATGAAGAATGAGAAAGCTACACCTTCCATTGTGTTTCACAAGATGGATACAAAATCCAGAGGAGACGATGTAAGCAGTGGTCTTCAACCTTCTGTGTGGGTGGGAACACCCTGGAGGCTGGTTAAAGGCACAGATTGCTGGGTCACCCCCTCCTTGACCTTTTAACTCACTAGGTCTGGGTAATGGCTAAAGAACTTGCATTTCTAACAAGTTCCCAAGTGATATTTATGCTGCTGGTCTGAGGACCACATTGGACCCTGTTAGAGAAGCCTGTTACCTACCTAAGTTAGATTAAGAACAGTGATCATTTGAGGTTTTCAGAGTTCATTGGACAGTCTCTAACCATATGTGCGCTAGAAAATTGCCACCTCTGAGAGTCCTGCAACACAACCTAAATACTGTATTATTTGACTTGTTAATATACGTACCTTAATACTACTTCTATGTGTAGTAACTTAAGTGCAATAGTGGAGAAACTCAGGCCATGAAGTCCAACAGGCCCAGCCACTTAATAGCTCTGTGAAGACAACTTAATTCATCTTTCTGACCTCAGTTTACTCAGTGATAAAATGGGGAAACTTAGTGTTTGATCTGAGTTGTCTTGGGGATGAACAAAGTAAGATATATAACTCAAAGCCAGTGGTGATCAGGTATCTGTGCTTCCTATAACCACAGGTGCTTTTCTTTCTTCAGTTCTGGAAAATAGCTATTTTTCTTCAAATATTACTGTTGTTTCTTTTTTTTACCATGTATTCCTTCAGAAGCTTCTATTAAACATATGTTAGACCTTCTCAATTTATCCTCCACGTTTTTCTAATTTTGTATTGTCTTTTCTCTGTGTGCTATGTTATGGTAATATCTTTAAATTTGCCTCCCATTTTATTAATTTTTGCTTCATCTATGTCTAAGTTGGTGTTAAACTCATTCACTGAATTTTTTTCCACCAATTACATGTTTGTTTCATTTCTAGCAGTTCTGTTTGTTGTTGTTGCCGTTGTTTCAAATATCCCTGAGTATTTTTGAGGATATCTTATTGCTTGCTATTTTTTGTGATTCCACCTTTTGTTTCTTTGAAGATTTCATACGTAGTTAATCTATATTCCGTGCCTGGTGACTACAGTGCTGAAAGTCCTTGGAAATACATAGAAATCTCTATCTCCCACTCTCTTCCTCTCCCTACTCCTTCTCCTGTAACTCACATTTCCTTATATTTTTCTTGACCTTTCTGAGCTTGTACTTGATTAATATTTATCATTGGGTACCTGGAGCACCCTACATTGAGAGTGCTGTCCTCCAGAGCTGAAGAGGCTATCTTCTTCACAGGCGTGCGCTTTAGTGTGGGAATCTGAGGTTCAGGCGCGCACCATGCTGCTAGTTCAGGACACTGCCTCTCTGTCCGGTGCTGGCACTGGTACTGGCCCTTAGGCCAAACTCTCTCTCTCTCTCTTTCTCTCTTATTTGCCACTCACTTATCACTGCTCAAATTTCAACTCATTTCTTGCTATATATTTAAATTTAAAAAGCAACTGTGTGTTTAGAAAATATTTTACCTTCATTCATGAATGAAACAGCATATGGCTATCTTGAGCCTCTGATGTGACAATAGAAGCTAAATTCTTCCAGCACCTTCATGTGCTGTGATCACAGTACACCATTTTATTTGACATGTGTGGTTCTATAGCCACAGATCAACATAAATGGTCCCAACCCATCTGAAGTAAAAAGTTCAAAGGTGTTTATGGGCTAATGTCAGTGTCAGTTCATTGGTCTGATCAAGGTTCCCAACTTCATTGGTCTGAAGCTGACAGAGAATAGTGACCTAGTTTCACCTCATGAACTAGTGCCCAGGAAGGTGGAGAGAGGAATTTGTGATACAATCTTTAAAAAGGCAGGTGTGGGAAAGAAGCTTGGCATGGCCCCAGATTTGAATCTGTATTCTGTACTGATCAGCTTTCACTATGTGTATGGAGTGCACATGTGCTTAAATTTTACTATCGTGAAAACAGTAGCACCCAGAAGTGGCATTTTCTTTTGTCTTTAGTGAATCATTAGGGCTGGTACCTCTCCTGAGTTAGGGGACTGTCATCCTTGTATTAATATGCACACTGTCCTGCATGCCACTCCCACAAACTGTCCCCTCCTCCCCAGCTATTCTTTTCTGTCTGCAGCAGACATAGTTCAATGTCCTATGACCTTGGTGGGTGGAATCTGCCTGGAGGGTCCTACCACCTCCCAGGTTCTCACTTCCTTTTTAGTGTCTGGGCATCACCACCACACATTCTGTCCCATTCAGGAGGGTATGTGGTTCAACCTCTCAGAATGACCACTCTCACAGCTCATCACAGAGCCTAAGGCTGTCCACCTTGGAAGAAGGTGGCTTCCCTTTTTTCTCACCAGGAGGAGTATGCATGCTACATGACATACAAATATCTCAAGGCTAGTTAAGGAAAATTCACAGCCTAGCTGTAATTCAAAGCACTGAAATCCCATGCTCTGTAGTAGCAAAACACAAATCTGTATGAGCTGGACTCTTCCAAGAGAATCACTGGGAAAAAGTATTCTAGGGCTTATGTAGACATGCCTGAGGCCATTAACACTGAGGTTGGACAGCAGCAACCCTGAGAGACATCGAAAAGACTAGACTTCACTCTTCCCCTCTCTGGGCGCCTGTGTGACAAACCCGGTGGGTATATGGGGCAGAGGGGCACTTTCCTGAGAAATGGTGAGCTAAAAAGAGAAGCTGCTTTAGCTTCCAAACCATATTTCCCATATTTCAGATTAAAAGCAGCCTAGCCCAGCCCAGGATCTGACTGTAGCCAGCAAACACCTCACAGTTGCTGACCGTTAATGTCACCAAGCCACCTACAGCTGTTGGGCCTGTGGGTTTCCCTTCTGTGCCCTCATTTCCTGCCAGCTGCCTGGGGGGCTGTTCAGGCTGCATGTCTGCAGCCAGTCCCTGTGTCTGCCATCCTTAGAGTGTGCTCACAGGGTAGTTGTCACCCCTGTTGTCCTGGGAACTGGCCAGGCTTTCTGGCTGGCACTGCAGGATGGAGACTGTCCTCCAGGAGGGAGACTCTCCTCTGGAACTGTGTGTGTCTTTGCAGCAGTCATTTGTCCAAAAGTAAAGACACTCCATTTCCACCTGTACCAGCTCTCTTTTTATACCATTTTTATTATGAAGTATAAAACACACAAAGAGTGTGTCACTTTATCTGTGCGTCTTAATGAATAATTATAGAGCCAACCCCACTGGAGTCAAGAAAGAGAACACCAACATCTCGGAAGGTCCCTACTAACACCCCGCCCTGGAGGACACCACTTCCTGGGCTCTGTGTCCAACATGCCCTTACTTTCTTCTTCTTCCTGTCTTAGGGGTTTTCGTATGTTACCACCTTAAGACCTGTACACATATGAACAAAACCACTTGCTTTTGCCTGTTTGGGAATTTTTGTATGGGGAATCCTGAGTAGATTTTATGTTCACGAAAGTCATTTTTTCTTTGGATCATTGCTGTTTGTTCATTCTTTGTCCTGTGACATTCCTTTGTATGAATATCTTACCATTTATTTACTCACTCTGAAGTCAGTGAACATTCAGGTTCAACATTTTTGGTGATCACAGATAAAACTGCTGTAAACATCCCAGCTTCCTTTCAGGGTGCAGAGTACACAAATTTTGTATAGCTGGGAGTGGACTGCTGACTCACAAAGGGTGAATGGATTAGAATTCAGTAGAAAATTGCAAATTGTTTTCCAAAATGGTTAGATTCACACTCCCACTGGCTGTATACAGAGGATCCTGTGGCCCCCATCCTCAGCAACACTTAATATGATAAGTCTTTTAATGTTCGCCATGTGGAACAGTATGCCATGGTTCCGTTTTCCAGTGTGGTCTTAATTGGCATTTCCCAGATTTCTAATGAAGTGACTGAAACCATGTTCCTGGGAAATCTGTGATTCTCTGCCTCAGTTTTATAATGAGAAAAAGTCAGTGAAGGCACAACACAAGATAGAGTGGTGGAGATAGGACATAAACCTGAAAATCAGAGTTCAGGTCCCATTTACTGTTCCACGCCTCTGAATTCAAAGGTGTGAAGGACTGCAAATCAAGGACAGTGACATTTAGAATGGCCTGTGAACTTTATGCTTCCATTATCCTTTCATGTGTATATGCATAAATTCTTAATGGTTGATATTAAGAATTTATACAGTTCCCTATACTTACAAACTATCATATTTGTTTTCCACTAATGCTTATGTGTTGTAATAAACAAAATTTAAGTAGTCCCATATTCCACATTACAAAATGGACTCAGTTCTTCCCCTTGTAAAAATGTTTTTCCTTTTCTGTATGGTCAGTTCTTAGTTTGATAGTGACCAACTGGCCTTCATAGGCTATGTAACCAGGAAGTGTAGCTTATGCTTCAGGGTACTGGTGACCCCTGAAGGTCGGGAGGAAGGAGCTGTTGTCACAGTGCAGAGGTTTCAGCACTGGCCCCTGCTGAGGCCCAGGAGGGCCTGTGCACATCCCTCCACCCACACCAGCTGCCCTGAGCCATGAGGCGTGCAGGGAACCTGTCCGTTGTGCACAAACGAGCACAACTTGAAAAGAACTTTATTTTTAAAACAAAATTCCTGTCCCACACAACACAGCTCAGCTCTCCAGTCTTCAGTTAGCTTTTTGAGGTGAATCTATAAGACTGAGGACAGGAAAGTATGACCATATCTATTTCCAAAGCCTGTCTCATGTGACCCTGTACCGGTGACCTCTTGCAGCTGGGAGGAGTCATCACAAATGTCCCCAAATACAGAAGTTCCTGGCAGCTCGGCACATTTGAACTCTTCCCTAAATATAGTGCATTTGGGCACCTAATGTTTGGGTTCCCTCAGTTCCCTCATTTAAGAAAATGCCAGAGTTGACAGCTTTGTAGGCCCTCCGAGACCCACCCTTTCTCAGATCTCATGATCCAAAGGGCCCAAGTTGCTAGAAAGGGAAAATGGGCTGAGGATGACTGTGACTAAGCAGCTAAATTGGAGGCGTCACACCTATTCTGTGCCTTTGTAGCACCCCCACCTGGCTTTCCCAGCAGGCCTCTCTTTTCCCTGTAGGTAGAAGTCCCCCCTCTTGTGTACTGCAGTGTGTGTTCCCTTCTGGTTCTTGGACTCAGAGTTACCGTTCCCTGGGATAAGGTGCAGGGCGTCTCCCATTGACCCCACCAGGCTGCGGACTCAGGGCCAGGACAGCCAGTGCAGCTCTGGTTTCGCCCGCCTTTCTCCAACTCTTAGTGGATGACATTTTCTTTCTTAATGACTTCATCTCACTATGTCATATGCAACAGAGGTTTAAATCTCAGCCCTGCCCCACTCCCTACAGAAGGCAGAGCAGGCCCTGGAAGTGGGAGCCCTCAGACCTCTCCATCTGTGGTCCAGAAGTTCCTAGTTAAAATGCCCTTGAAACTCCCCCACTCTGTACTTCCTGGGCTGGGAACAGCACTGGCTGGGACTCTGACCTTAGAGAAGAAAGGAGGTGAGTCAAAGAGCTCCACAGACCCCCACTCAGCCAGCTCCAGGACCCTGTGAGTCTCAGGTGCTGGTACCCCAAGAGGCGCTGCGGCCCCAGGAGAGCCTTGACTTCTCCTGGTGTCCAGCCAGGGCTCCTTTCTCCCTGAGCTTTGGCAGCAGTCCAGCCTCAGGCCATAGAATTTTCTTGTCCTGGGCTCTTGGTGTCGTTGAGCTGTGACTGGGGCCTGGCTGGTCATGGTGGACAAAGCCCTTGACCCTGAGATGGGGACACCATGGCCAGCAGCCTGCTCAGGGTGCTTCTGGTGGGGGATGGGTTCAGGAGTGATGGACTCTTCCTGTCTTCCAGGATCAGGGCCAGGGACAACAACGGGTCCTATGCCCTGTGCCTGCTACATGAGGGCAAAGTGCTGCACTACCGCATCGACAAGGACAAGACAGGGAAGCTCTCCATCCCAGATGGCAAGAAGTTTGACACGCTCTGGCAGGTACTCAGCACCCTGGGAATGAGGGCCACAGGACCCTTGGAACCTTTTAGAGAAACCCTCGTAGGTCTCTACCTGAGACTGCACAACCAGAACCTGCTCTTCTATGTCTAGGTGTCATGTACCAATGTCCACATTTAAGAAGTGCTAGTCTAGTCATCATACTAGGTTAATGAGCCTCCAGAAGGTTCTGTATCTTCTCCAGGGCCAGTCAGGACTTAGAACCTCAGGGTGGTGCCACTCAAGGCTGTGTTCAGAGTTCAACAGGAACCCTGTACTGGGGACTAGAAAACAGCCTTTAAGACAAATGCACATAAAATAAAGGTGTGTCTGGCTGGGAAGAAGGGGTGGAGATGGCCGGTCATACTGTCTTTAAGCAGTGAGAGGTTGAGTTGAATATAAAATGTTGAGGGTCATTCTTACTTTGAAAATGAGTCTCCATTGAAAGTGAGACAATTTAGGAAGTAAGGCAGCACTTCCTGTGCTCCCACCACCTCCTGTATGGGACTGTTCCACTCTGCTCTGAAGTGTTTATTCTTCACCCAACTATCAGTAACCCTGAAACAACTCACAGTTTGAGAGTCGCTTTAGCGGAGTGAGCACTAAACCCATGCTCACCACTGGTTTCCATGGGGCTGGCCCAAGCATAAGTAGCTTGTCTTCTTTTAAATCACAGGCTCTGTACAGAAATGAAACCACTGTTCATGACATTTTAGCACAGCATCCTATATACTATAGTGGGGCAGAGACAGAGAAAACCAAGGGACTCTGCCACCCAGAAAGCAACAACTACATTGAGCTTTTGTGAGTGAGGGATGTGTGCAAGCATCCACACCCAGGTCTGGCCAGGAACCTCATATGTGGTAACAAGAGGAAAGGTCCCAACTCAAAATCCCGTCTTTTTAAATACTGAGACCAGGGATCCTCCTTACCTTTAATGCACTTAGAATAACCACCGCGTGATTTATTTTGGTTCCTAATGCTATAGTGCGTAAAAAAAAAAAATGCTTCTTCTCCAAATGCTGGATATTACAATATTATTCATGTCAGTTATAACACCGACTTTGTCTTTTGGTTTGTAGCTCATTAGCATATCACTAATTATCGACCACAGACTTTGCTTTATTTTAATGATACAGATTTCAAAGAGCATTCAGCCTATCAAATAGTCCACTGAAAATTAGAGAGATGAATAGAGAATGCTGCCTTGAAGCATTAACTTCTCACCAAAGTCTCTTGACTCTTAGATGATGTGTTGATGGTATGCATGTAAAGGGTCCAAGACTCTTGACTCCCTCCCCTGTGCAGCCAACCAGCTTCTGCCCAGTGGTGGTTTCCCCTGGGAGCCCACTCACAGTTGCAGACTCTGTGCGCACCTGTGGTGCCACACATCCCTGGTTGTTGGGAAGTTCCTTCCCAAGACTCTGTCCCGTGTTTATTGATTTCTCTGGCATATGGTAATATTCAGCCCTAATTAAATTCTGTGCACTGTTTATTTTCTAGCCACTGTGTTTAAGAAAGAGCATCAAAAATGCTAGAAGTAACTTCCATTTTTACAGATGTGATTTCATGTGTTTTTTTCAACCGTAGTGTAAGTGACCTGTGTGCCCTAGCCCCACCCACTCTGGTGCTATTTTTTTCTGGGAGTTGGTAATTATTACAATAGCATTCCTTCCTTTGGTGCACAGGGGCTGAATCTGGCCCCTGGCCTGTTTTTGTGTAGTCCTTGAGGAAAGTGGCTTTTATATATTAAAAGATTGTTTTAAATAAAGGACTATGTAACAGAGATGGTGTGTGGCCTGAAAAAGCCTAAAATAGCACTCTTTGGCCCTTTACAAAAGAGTTTGCAGACCCCTGTTTAAGTGGGAAATCCCTACATGTACACCCACCTCCCAGCCACCCTTGTGGGATAGATTGTCTAAAAACACAAGAACTGAAGGAGATTTTTGAATGACTCTGGAGAAGTGGACGAGATGTCTCACCTGTTTTAGGGACCTCAGTATTATTGGCCTGAGAACATACTAATGCATTTAACAGAACAGGGAAACTTCGGGGTCCATTCTAGTAGCAAGTTAGGGCTGATTGTAACCGAAACATTTGTTAAAAGGGTAGATCTCATGTTATATTCTAACCACAATAATTAAAATTTCAAGAAAAGAATGTTACCTAGAAGCGTAAAATATATTCATTCTACAAACATTCACACAAGTAGGTAAGTTTTGGGACTGGAAAAAGTACCAATAAGCAGACAAGGGAGGATATCAGATATGAATATTTTAGATTGTCTGAAGAAAAAATGTCTGTTATGAGAAAAATATTGCATAATTTTGATAAGATATAAACAAATCCATTTGCTACTAATTTATTTTTAATGTAGAAATTAGACATAATCATAGTTTTCTGGGAGCCATTAGCCAAAGATGTTCATGCCCAGTGGATAGAAGTTTATTTTCCAAGAAGTGACCTTTCCCTATGTCCCAAGCTCCTACGTCACCTGTGCTGTGATGTCTTTTCTCTGAAACTTTTGGACTGAATGACTTGGTCCCTCCAAAGCTTTTGCCCATGGCACTGTAATAAGCATTTATCTGCCCCTCCAACAAGCAGGTAAGCACTTCCAGGGCAGGAAATATGTGCTATTCACATGAGTTTGCCTTGTCCTTACCCAGGGCCTAGGGAAGCAGAATGTTTGTTGGATGACTGAATGCTGAGTTCACCTTTGTAATCTCGCACAGATGTAGGAGAATACAAACAAATACTGTAAATGCAACTTGCTACCTAAAAAGAAAGTGAGACAGAAACAGAGAGAGAGAGATTGAGAGAGAGAAGAGAGAGAGAGAGAAAAGGGGTGAGTGGAGAGTAGAGTGAGATCGTGAAGGAAAGCAGCATGTGGACTTCTGTCCTGAGTCTGAGGGTGGGAAGAGAGACATGGGAGGGATCAGACAGACCAACACGGAAATTACGGATTGTCCTAGTTGTTAAGGGTTGTCCTTGAAACACTTCTAAAGTTCAAAAGGGGAGTCAGCTGCTCCAGATAGGATTCCCTTTCCTGCCTTATTATTTATTGCACTTTCTTACTTTCTTCTCTTTCAGCTAGTCGAACATTATTCTTATAAACCAGATGGTTTGTTAAGAGTTCTTACAGTTCCATGTCAAAAAATTGGCGAGGAAATAGGTGAGTGACTAAGACATTGGAATCTCAGTCTTTTAGAGAATAACAATAATAACCTGATAGTAATCAGCCTTGTTTTAGATTTGGCCTGTTGCAGTTCAGGTGAGATGAGGCCTTGTTTGTACTGATTGATTGTAAGTATCAGATTGCTCCAATTTTACATAATATCATTGATCAAAAAATAGCTGCTTACTTTAAAAAACTAGTGCTATTGCATAGTGAGAAAGTTGAGTAAAAAAATAAAAAGAAATGTATGCAGAAACTATACCTGCTTTTCAAGAAGCAAGATTTTATAATCACATTGATCTACTGTGGGAAGAGGGTACGTGACAGTTTCCACTGATAGAGCAGTAATCATCCCCCTTTCTCACCAGGATTTCGTCCACAACTTCCAAGTTCCCATCCGGCGGTAAGTGTTACTAGAAGTACCACTGGAGGTAAAGCAGTTGTATGTTAGTGCAATGGAAAGCATGTTTTGGCTAACAGGAGTAGTGGTGATTGTTGTTTTATCAGACTTGATAAACTGGGATTGCTGATATCAGCTAGAATCAGCCTGATTCCAGTTCCAAGCCAACCAAGTTAACTTTTTTGGTAGGTTAAATTCTCTCCATTTGCTAAAAGTATACAAAATGACCGTGAAACCCAATGTTAACTCAGGAATATGCTTCCTGGCAGATTTCAAGCTCAGTCTTGAAGACCTTGTGTAGGCACATGAGCATGATCCACATGACCTTGGTTGGTGTAACAACCAAGGTCTGGCATTATGATGTCTCAGTGATGTTTTCTGTTTGATTTGTTTGGTTACATCAACCATGACATTGTTATTAAAGGCCTTGCCCTTTCGAGGAGAGCTGGCTTGAGAGTAGCATAGCTAAGGAAGGCTAAGGAAAGGGTGGCATCAGAGAGGAGCCCTAGAGAAGTGTAGCTTCAGGCACTAGGTCAGAACCCACCTCCCCTGCCCTGTCAAAAGGAGGTAAGAATGTGGCCCGTCCATACTACTCCATGTGGGTTTGCCCAAAGTGGGCCTGGTGCCCCTACAGAGAGAGGATCCCAGCTCCTCCTCCCTCTGACAGTGATGCACTGCCGCACAGTTTTAGACTCAAAGCATGGTGTGGTTTCCTGCTCCTCCTGGAGGGCCTCACTGTGGACCTTCAGTCCCCGTTCATGCTATGCATGAAGTGTAGCAGTTACCTCTCTGTGGGCTGTGTGCTCTACACTTCACTTTTTGTCTACTAGACCTTAAAAAGTCTTCAGAGAGCAGAATGCACTTTCTGGCCCCATGGAGACCACGGACTGCTCAGAAGCTGTGCCCTGTGTTGAAACTGGGGTCTCTTCAGGAGCAGCACCTGTCACCAGATTGGGGGACCTGGAATTTGCTAAACTGTCAGTGAACTTTAGGATCAATGTCTAAAATATGACACTTTGAAGGGGTCATTTTATTTTACTCTTTTCAATGGCTCTTGGGCCTGTCAGCTCTACCATGTGTGTGCTTGGAGAACAATTCTTTGTTCTCAAGGATAAATTGGTGCTGAGAACTAAAAGAATATCAAGCCCTATATTTAGTCATATATCACCTATTAGCTCCAAGAAATTAGGTTTTTTGGGAACAATTTTTTATGGACTGATAAGATATATACGGAAAAAATAAATGCATGTGCCCTAAGTGTTTAACTCAGTGAATTCCCACAAGCACATGGGACTGTCACCTTGAACAAGTAAAAAAATTGAGCAAATAATCTTTTAGTTTCTTCACAATGATTTACTTGAGTTTTTGACTTAATTTTCTATGCAACATGGGCCATTTAATGTAACAGCTCTAGTTACATTAAACCCCAAGAGGTTTTATAGCCTATTGTGGGAAATAGTACCCAAATGCTCTTCCAGGTCCTCCTGCTCAGGTGCTCAGCTTTCCTTTAAATATTCCTAATGATCAGCTGAGTCACATCAACAAAGCTGGAGGGTCTGGCATTATGGTTATAAAGCAAGTTAAAATAGCATATTATGTACCTAGCCTTATTTGTTTTCTGAAACATTTACTGTTCCTCTTTGCCATTATGGTTTCTAGACTTGGTCACCGGGTGGAATAATCTCAAGAATCAAATCATACTCCTTCCCAAAGCCTGGCCACAGAAAGGTGCTAAAACATCCCCTGCTTGCTGTCCCTAAGTGGTAGGACTGACCCGCACTCAGCACTTGTGCTCCGCCCACTGGCTGCCCTCCATGTGCACTACCCTGCCCTTCCTGCTGCTCTGGCCCCATGTCTCTGCCGCGTGTAGCCCTCATGGGCAGCCCACCTGGGCACGCACTGTGCTTTCCATGTGGGTCCTGGACACTTTGCTGCAAAGTCCATCACTGTGCACATGCTATCTCCGCTGACATGTGTGCTTGAAAGTCATCTCAGTCAGCATGATAAGTGGGAACTGATTCTCATGTTGGAAAATCTTTTCCAAGTGAGCCAAGTTACTTTAGAGTTGCCAGATTGTGGGTTGCAGTGTATGGTAACTGATGATATAAATCATGTGTTGGTGGATGAAACACCAAAGTTTTGTGAGTACTGCACAGTGAAGGCCTAAGTGTGTATATTTCCTAAAGTGCTTCAATAACTTCATTATGGCTGTAAATTTCCAACACAGAACTTTAAATATAACATATATAAAGATGGGATGGGATTGTAGGATTAGGAATACCAGTTTTGTTTATGAGGCAGTAAGATTTTGCTGACATGGAAGAGGTGAAACAAAAAATGGCAGAAGCACTAAAAGGCATCAAAACCAATGAATTCAAAACCTGTTTTGAGCAGTGGAAAAAAATGTCTTAATATGTGTATTGCATCAAATAGAGAGTACTTTGAAGGTGACTAAAGTTTAAACATGTAAAAATACATACACAATTTTTTTTTAAAGATTTTATTTATTTATTTTTAGAGAGGGAAGGGAGGGAGAAAGAGAGAGAGAAACATCAATGTGCGGTTGCTGGGGGCCATGGCACATACACAATTTTTAATAAATAAATTCTGGGTATTTTGGGATGCCTGCTCATAAAAGCATAAAAGCCCTGAGATCTTGTTTAGTAAAAATGTTCCAAGAGGGTATTCATACTCAAGACATTCTCAATCTTGTTGGCCATAGAACATAGGCCATACAGAAATGAATTTAAGGTGGTGTTTGAGGGGAAAGTTATGTGATAAACCTAAATAATAATTTTATTTTAATGTTGCACTCCCAGTCAGTGTGGATCAGCCCACAGAAGGGTCACTTCTGGGGGTGATAGTAAGGGCTACCCATAAGGGGGCCAAATGTTAGGAGTAGGGAACCAGGTTGTCAAGGTGATATATTCTCTATGTCAATGTTCCTTTTGCTCCACAATTTGATATTTGTTTCAAGATCAGGGCCAGGAGGCGACTGAGACTTTAAACTTAGAAAGGTCTACATTCGTCATGATCTAAAGCAAACTCCTCAACTGCTGCCACCTCTGGCCCACCTGGCCCTGGCCTTATGTCAGCACTTGCCCCTTCCCTGGGAGAGGGCTCCACTAGGTGCCAGGATGGCACCTGATAGGACTATAATCCAGTAGGAAATAGGCTAGATGGTGCCCCATCAACTAAGGTGATTCAAAGTGTATTCTGATTTAGGGTGCTATTCTGTTATAAATCATCCTTTCAATGTTGTGATTACAAATTCGGTTTACATTAGTGACTTTCCACCATGGTGTGGCAGTCAAACCCAAGAGACTAGAGTTCTTAATCAAACGCTGCTTTGATAAAGCTTCACAGAATGACACAGGACAAGACACACAGTGTGGCTGGTGGCCCATCAGCAGCCCCCAAACCCTTCGCTCCCCCAGCTTCCTTGGCCACTCCATTCACAGGGTCTGCTTGGCAGCCACAGAGAAGCCCACTGTGGACAAGGTCACACCTCCAGTTAGTACCCTAGTTTATTCATCATGCTCTTTATAATGACCCAAAGCCTGTATGCCAATGCCCTCCAGCTCAGGTACAGTCCAGAGGTGAGCAGTTTCACTGTGAACAAAGTAGGCACAACATTCCACATTTATCTTACTTCTGTGGTTTGCAGGTGTATCATCATTCAGAGTTCAACCAGGGGAGCATGACTAGTGAAAGATTTATGCATATAACAGACATACCCTCCCACATACATACAGGTACATATATAATACACATGTACATGCATAACAATATCTACACACATGTATATGTGTAATATATGCATATACACCAGCACACACATATATAGTTTTAACACAAGGACTTACCTGGCACAGTTGCAGGGGCTAGGTAAGCAGACCATGAGGAAGGGACAGTCAGGACAGGATGGGACCCCTCAAGAACAACTGAAGTGTCACCCACAGCCAAGGGTCGACTGTGCACCTCCCTGCCTTTTTCTCTCTCAGAAAGCTGCAGCTCTCTTCTAAGGGCTCTTGACTGGGTAAGCCAGGCCCACCCAAAATAATCAACTAATTTAAATCAACTACTTAGGGATTTTAATTACATCTACAAAATCCCTTGCCAGCAATGCCAAGATCATGGTTTGATGCAAAAATGGAGGACTTCAGCTCAGGCTGGCCAGGTTGACATATGAAGAAGCTGGGATTGTGAGGAGACAAGCCCTTCTCCCACCCCCATCACTGTCCCAGGCGGTCTGAGGCCAGCTCACGTTACTCACATTGACCAAAGTAAAATCTAGCAAGTGAGTTTTAATAGTTCTTTAGAGTAAAAGACAACATGTCTAAAGAAAGTTGAAGAAAATATTAGTAAGGCTACATAAAAATAAGGAATCATGGATAAGAATCATACCATCAACAAAACAAATAATAAACTGGGTATTATTTGTAATAATGATACATGTACGATTACTATCTCTAATATATAAGAGAGTCTAAAATCAATAAAAGTTTTAACTATTTAACAGGGTACTGGACAGAAAATGTCAGTAGGTTGATTATAGTAAAGCAAATATAAACAGCCCTTAAACATAGGTAAAGATGTTTCATTTTCTAATAAGATATGCAAGTCAGAACTGCGGTGCTCTGTTAAGCCCGCCTGTGAAACTGAAGCCAAATAAAACAGCACAGTGACACAAAGGGTGGCAGGGGTGTGGTAAATAAGCACATCCACACTTCGTTGAAGTGTGAAATGATGCCATCTCTCAGAACGGTATTTTCACAACACCCATGTAAATTAAAAGCACATATAACTTAAAAGCAGTTTTATTTCTAAGTATTTATACACATATTCTTGCATTTATGTGTAATCATGTATATATGTATGAATTTGTTTATTCCAGCTTTGTATAATTTACAATGTCTGGAAATAATTTAAAAGTGTATCAATGGAAAATAAATGAAGTTATTTACAATAAAATGAATACTATGGAAGGCAGCCAAGATCTAAAATTGTTTTCAAAATCCAGTGTTAATTGCAGACAGCAATGTCATACACATATGTTTGTGGTGATATAGTATAGAATATTCTGAGAGAATGCAAAAAATACTGGTAACAGTAGTTGCCTAGGGAGTAGCCAACAGGGGTATCAAGGAGACCCATTTTTCATTGCAAAACCTATTGTGCCTTTTTAAATTTGCACCTATTAAAATTATTTAATCAATTTTTAAAAGAATTAAAAATTAGTAATTACTCTGGTTAATACTGTGAAAATACTTTTCTGGCAAAATGAGGGGTTATTTTTAACAACTTTGAAGTATGAATTGAATTTTCATAGATGCCAAAAATATCAATAGTTAATAAATAAAAGAATCGTGTAATTTCAGCTATAGATTGAAAGTATTTTAATTGCTCATCAGAAATATTTTAGAACTAATATTTATGTTTCCGCAAGTAGAAGGGGATTTTCCATTTTTTAACCAGTTACGAAAAAAGACTACTGGGAATTATGTCAAATATTCTACCTAGTTAGCTAAATTATAAATAATACACATGTACTTTTATAAGTACGCATGTACTTATTCCACATGTACACACATTACTTCTATAAATAACTTTCTTGAATTTGTTAGTTTGATCAATATAAATAGTTTTTAATAATTTAGGCACAAAAATGTACATGTTAAGGCTTGAATTGAATGTAGCATGTGGGTAGTTAATGAAAAGTACATTTTATTTGAAAATGATTATTAATCAAATAATTTCAAAGCTTATAATACAAACTTAAAGGCAGATAAATTTTAAACTTTTCTTTAGATATTAGAAATTAGATGTTTCAATACTTAAAAATATAACTGAATTTAACTAAACACAAGCATGATTTACCATCTCCCTGCCCCACCACACACTTACTTTAAGGACTGATAGCACTTAACTTAATAAAATCCCTCTTATTAATACTGGAATATTTTTGTTTTCTACTACAAGTACATACTGTTAAGGGATCGTACATACTACGATTCTTCTGTTAAGGTAGATTGGCAGAGTTTGAACAGAATCCTTAAAGAATTAAGGACAGCGTTTGAGTCCCACATTTCCAATGCATATTCTCTGAGACACAGCATTTACATTTTAACCTAGTTGTGGAAATATGTTCCAGAATTACACAATAAAATCCATTTTTCATGTTTTATTCCAACACATACATTGATGATTGGAGTATTTTAAGACATTTAAATGTACAATTCATTAGGGTTCAGCTGGGAGAGAGGAAGACAGAAAAAGTTGTTCTTAAGTCATACCAGTTTGGTAATGCCAAAGCAGTGAGCCAGACCCTTGAGGAAATGTGTTTTTATATCATTACAAAGGGCAAGATTGTATATCTTTGCTTCTTAGGTGAGGGAAGATTAACTGTGAAGGTCAAGTGTTTATCTTCGTGGCTCTGAAGGAATCCCCATATTGCCCCATGCCTTGGCTGAGGCGAGGCTGCCCTCAACTGCAGGCCTCATTCCCCTTTGGGGCCACAGGCGTCCCACCAGAGACCAGAGCTGTGTCAGTTTATGGCAGCCAGCATTTCTGAAACCTGCTAGTTCTGTTTGCCACTGCAACCTTAGCAAGTATGCCTTTACCTCTATTACTGCTATTACCCGATTCAAAAATGTCTTTTGAAAAGTCTAAAAACTAAGGTCTAGAAATGGACATTCCTAGGACATGCACAGTATTGTCATATCAGGAAACTCTGAGTCAGCCTGTCAGCTCCATAAAAGCAGTATGTTTTTTTCTCTGGTGTTCACTTCTGAATCCCCACTTCTTAAAGTAGGCACTTAACAAATATTTGGCAAATATATTTTCTACTTGCAGTTGACCCTGGAAAAAAAGAGATTGGGAATTATAACTTATAACCTAACCTAATTTTTATTTTGTTGTTGTGGAGTGATCAGTTTTTGCCAGAATTTATAAAACTTAAAAATCACAACTTGTTTTTTCCAAGGTAGAAAGCTAAAGTAGCTAGTGCCATCTAGTGGTATCCTGCCAATTTGACTTCTGTTTTGAGTATTAGCAAAAATAGGGGGAAAAAGCAATTGTCAACATTCATTCATGTCTTGTGCTCAAAGCAGAAAAGGTGATACTATTGATTAGGGCAAAATAAATCATCAAATAAAAAAGCAGACTGAATGACTAGGGCTGTAGTAAAACAACAATATGCTTTTTATTAAATTAAAATTTCATTAAAAATACTAATCAGTACTGTTATAATTTACCATTATGCCTCAGATCTCATTCTTCATAAAGTCCTCAAATTCTTCTTTCCCCTAAACATTTTGATTTCAGAATGGTTTTGTTGTTGCTGCTGTTCTCCTAAGTGACATATTCATCCAGTACTTAAGGAAAGATGAAACGTGCTTTCTGCATTTTCATCTTCACCATGAAGTCACCAGTGCCCTTCTAACTGACACAACAGGAAACCTCCTGTGTATTCCACAGAACGTCCGCCCAAGCGTAACACCATCCTCTGTCCTGGTGCAGGCAGGAGCAAGGGGTCCAGGTGGCAAGCTGCAGTGGTCATTGAGGGCACTGTGGGGCTCGGCCATGCTCTGAAGGCTGTAACCATGTGGTGGTCTGTGTGGGCAGCGCTAAAATGAAGCCCTGAACCACCTCGGGTGAAAACGCGTCCCCAGCTTCCACAGGGACCCCCAGCCCATTTCCTGTCTGTAGTCCAGACAGGCTGGAATGCACACTCCACCTCCCACCCAAGTATGCATTACTCTGTCCAGGGCAAATTTGCTGTGTTTATCACTACACATTCTTAGTCCTGTGGCCCTCATATAGTTTCCAGTATTTTTTTACATCCTGCCTCTGTTTTAAAGTTCTTCACAGGAGTCATATGTCAGATAATTGCATTCTGGCTTAATTGTAACAGCTTTTATGAAGTCCTCCTGCCCTGGAGAACATTCTCTCTCAGGATGGAGAGGCAACAGCCCCAGGATATGATCTTAAGTAGGCAGAGGGCAGGAGGGGTTAAAGTGAAGGGAAGGGGTGCTGGGGCCCTCTTTGTGTCCTGGTATCCTGAAGTTTTGTCTGTGCATCTCCTAACTTACCTACATGCAGGGAAAATCAGAAAAGTTGAAATGATAGAATGTGAGCCAAAAAGAGGCTTTTTTAAAATTTGCAAACTATTTCTATCTTGGAGTTTGATTGAAGGAAGAAACCAAGCAAAGGTGGGAATGAGAGCCTTGGGAACTGCTAGTTTCTCATAGGACATTTCTGCCAACACAGGGTGATTATATAACAAGTGAGACATGAACTCACAGCACATCCAATAGTCCTGTAATCATATGAAAGTTTCTGAAAGAGGTAGATTGTCATTTGGAATCACGCATGCCTGTTTCCCTCTGTTAGCATAAAGACTTGAAAGAGAATTTTAAATCACATGAATTTACACTTCACATCTCCCAGCTTCATTATTCCTTCATGTGTCTGTTTGGCACATTTTATTAAGCATGAGCAGTGGGCCTCACAAAGCTCTAATGCCATGAATGAGTTACTGTGTCCCCTGGAACTTAGGTTACATTTTCACACCTGGTCTATCATAGCTACTTCTATTAACAGTTCAGTTAGAATGCTGAGATAGTCATGAGAAAATGGGTCCAGTGGCATCCTGTTGACACATGAAAGCAAGTGTCCTTTAGCCACATCAGACAGGCCTTTGTCACTGTTAGCAGTGGCTCTGTAGTGCACAGTAGACAGCATGAAGAAGGAAGCCAGGCTTAGGAGACAAGGGCCAGGTGGTGGCTGTGGCACATTGTGACATCATTATTGTACCTTTGGTTCCTGGCACTGTGCCATCAGGAAGGCCGTCAAGGATACCAGTGTGTGCCGAGAGATAAGTGACTGTGTACAATTCAGCTTAGTGTCTGTTTCTTTAAACAACTCCAAAATCTGGCAGTATCTCATTTCTTTGTGGCCACTGCTTGGGCAGTAATAAGGTCAATGGATACTTAAAATTTATACTCAACTCACACCAAAAACAAATGGTTCAAATTGTGGTTCTCCTATGAGCCAAATTCAGTAGCAATACCCTTGTGGGTGAGTAAGGCTGACTTGAGATACAGACTTTGAAAGGGTAAAGGTTATAAGAATATCAAGATTAGATTTACCCCCCATGATTTGATGATGCAAATTAATGCCAGTAATAACAGCCAGTAAAGCTTTGCTTTGATATATTTCAGTTACCTGCTCTGGGTACAGGAAGAATTACTTTTCTCAGGTTAGCAAGAGACTTTCACCTCACGGAGTCCTTGATGATGATGATGACGATGATGATGGTTACTGATTGTCCAGTGCTATCCTCTGGCATCACCCAAATGTTGCTAGGTCTCCACAGAAGCTAAAGGCAGGGGCCAAAGCTCCAGCTGCATAGACACTTTGGAATTAGGGAGTGAGTAGAGCAACAGGTGGATATTTCATGTTTGTTTTGAAATAACCTCCATATAGTATAGTTGAAAGAGTTAATGGGGGAAAATGAATCCAAGGGGGTAAAGAATACCTGTGGTGTGTTTTGGGAGGTGCAGATAGGATTTGAAAGAGCTGTAACAGGGAAGGAATTCTGCCTGAATGATTGGGCGACTCCTCCCGGCAGCATCTGAGACCCTGGCAGGCCCTGCAAGTTACCACAGGGCAGTCACAGGATCTAAGCAGTTGCCTGAAGAATGAGATAAGCCACATTGTTTTTTTCCTGTTCTCTTTCTCATTCCTCCCTTTGTCCTCCCTGCATATGTTAAATGTGATTACTTGAAAATTAAAATAATTATATCAACTCAACAGTATCAATGAAGAAAAGTGACATATTATTTGTGTGCTTCAGGGTGCCTCGTCTCAGGGGGCCCGGCCAGAGAGTTCCGTGACGTTCAACCCCTATGAGCCAGACCGAGGCCCAGAAAGAGGTGAGAGATGCTCTTTCAGTCACTGTTTTCTGCTGGATGAAGCGGCCCGCACAACCTCCCTCACAATGAATTGTCCACAGTGAACGTGTTCTTCAGTGCTGCTGCTTCAGAACTCATGTCTTGCAGTACAATACTGCTCAAAGTTCACATTTTTGATACTGTGTTCTTGCAAAGATGTTGTGTGCACTAATACATTTCAGCTGAGTGCAGTAATGGGTGGCTGGGAGAATCGGAACAGACATCTGAGCTTTTGGAACTGTAGACATGTTTAGGGAATTGTGCTCTATGAGGCCACAGAGGCTGCAGCTCAGGGTGACTGCCCATAGTAAACTCAGTAGCCCTCTACTGGACTTGTTATCAGAAGTGAAACCTCTGGATGACCTTCTTGGGTTCTCTAGGTGACCTCAGATCATTTTTTATTGGTTACTTGGTCTATTCATTGCTATAAAAACCACCCCAATACTTAGTAGCTTAAAACAACAGCAGTCATTTAATTGATCTCTCCTTATCTGGTGCAGGTCAGGGATTTGGGCAAGGCTCAGTTGGGTGCTTGTGGTTCAAGACCTCTTGCAGTCAGATTGGGCCAGCAGGGGTGGAGGCCATGGTGAGGCCGGGGGCCCGGGGTTGGCTTACATCTATCTGCCCCTCTCCATTTAGTGTTGGGGCCTCTCAGCCTGGTCTTTCCATATGACTTGGGCTGTCTCACAGCATAGAAGGTGCCAAGGCAGTTGGATACCTTGTATGACATCTGAAGCTTCAAGAATCAGTTTCTAGAAAATAAGCCTTTTATCACCTCTCCTGGACATGTCATCAGCATCACTTCTGATAGGCTCTGTTAGGTGACAGAGTTACAAAACCCACTAAGGCAAGGTGATATAGACTACACCTCTCAATGGAAGGAAGGTCAAAATTTTCAGACACAGTGAAAGTCACCACAGCCTGTGAGGAGGGCTCATCTGTCTTTGCCTCTGGCATGAAAGACCCTTTCTTAATAAACATTAATGCAAGAATGAGAGGTACAGTGGGCATGAGGGGCTTTTTACCGACCCCCTGCAAACTGGGTGAGACCATACCTTGAGGACTCACTGGCACTCTAACTACCCAAAGTGGCCAAGATCTTGAAAGAGAAGCTATGACCACACAGGAGGTAGGAGTGGTAGATGCCGGGGGTTACACTAGGGATCCAGTGCCAGGATTGTGTGTTTCTTGAATTCATTGCAGCAGCCCACAGAGAAGCCTTGCCCATGGACACAGCAGTATATGAAAGCCCCTATGCAGACCCCGAGGAGATCAGGCCAAAGGAGGTCTACCTAGACCGGAAGCTGCTGACCCTGGAGGACAGAGAGCTGGGCTCTGGTAACTTTGGCACTGTGAAGAAGGGCTATTACCAGATGAAAAAGTAAGTGAAAGCTTTGCACCATCACATCACACTTATTCTCATGTGAGCTGGCATACTGGAAACATGCATATATTAAGTTCACCTAATCCGAAACACAAAATGTAACCCACCATAGCTAAATCTGTTTTTATTAACAATGTAATTTTTGTTCATTTCTGATAGAGTTACCATGAAAATACCCACTATGTGGATATGCATAGAATAGTTATGTTAGTTTGGGCATAGTACATGTGTCGTGTAGAGAATTAGAAAATAGAGACAATCAAAACATAAGAATACAAAAATGTCCTATTTGTACCACCCGACTACTATTGTTAACCAGCTATAGTGTATGTGTGTATAGGATCTCTGTATGCACACACATACTCCCATGTGTTATTTAACTAAAATGCAGTCATTCAGTAACAGTGTTGTCTACTCATTTTCTTTGATTTTTAAAATTGTGTCTCAGTTCTCTTACCCAGAAATGTCCTAATTCCAAATATTATTAGTATAATTATTTACTTGCTTTATCCTGTAATCTCAAGTAACAGTACATATTATAACAATTAGAATTGCTAAACTACTAAAATCTCTTCATACTTCTTTTGGTCTTTGGAAGACTACCCACATGGAGTGTACAGTAAAAACACTGGTTTCTAATTGTTTGAATTAGTATGTTACTAATAAAGCTGTTTTTCTTGTTAGATGATATTTTAAATTTAAGGAATTTTTGTAAATTATTTTTAAGTAGGTAATTTATATAATTCAAGAGTCAAAAATTTAGATAAAAGCACAGAAAGTCTTGCTTTCAATCCTGCTCCTTTCGTGTGTGAATCTGTGTCTGTTTTAAATATGTGTGTGTATATTTTTGAATAATGTACTTATTTAAAATGTGTGTATATATACCACGGTCATTTTGTAAGATGAACTTAAATTATCCTGTATTAAGGTATACATTTTCACAACTACTTTGTGATAGTTAAATTTCTGGCTTAACTATATATGTAAATTAACAAGCATGATTATAGATAGCAAGAGGGGGGACACCCCCAAAAAACAGAATTATCTTCAGGAGGGTGGCCCCTTGTAGTACATGCTTCCCCAGCTAGGTGAGTGTTCTAGGAACCCATCTGTATCAGTGTATCAACTGCCATTGCTGTGAGAGGTTGTGTTCAGCTTCAGTGAATTTTTTTTGAAGATTCTTTCCATGTGTTTGCCCATTTCATGATGGGGGATTTATGAGCACACCTGCCCACACTGCACTGAGTATTCAGCAGTTTTTGACCAAAAACAGCATGACACCCATGCCTACCCTCCCTGTTCACCCAGTCTCACCCCGAGAACAACTTTATTTTGTTTCCCTGGATGAAAAAAGTCCTCAGAGGGAAACATCTTGCCAATGTGGAAGAGGTGAAACAAAAAATGGCTGAAGCACTAAAAGGATTCAGAATCAACAAGTTCAAAAACTGTCTTGAGCGGTGGAAAAAACATCTCATAGGTGCATTGCATCAAATGGAGAGTATTTTGAAGGTGGCTGAAGTTTAAACATTTAAGAATAAATGCACAATTTTTATAAATAAATTCTGTTTTTGTGGGGTCCCTCTTGTACATAAATTCAACTAGAGGGTTTGGGATGAGAAAAGGCCTTACAGGTCAGTTTGGGGCACAATGAGGTCTTCCAGTCAATAAACATGACCCAACTCTCCATTTCCTTGAGTCATCTGTAATTTCTCTTAGGTTTCTCTTAGCAGAGTTATTTAGTTTTCTATGTTGCAGTCTTGCAAAACTTTTTTTGTTGGATTCATTTGTAGGTATTTAGTACTTTTGATGTTAATATACATGGTATAATTTTTAGCTCTGGTATTGGTTTGGTATAGAAATATAAATGGTTTTGACTGTTAACCGGATACCAACAACCTTGCTGAATTTACCTATTATTTCTAACTTGTTATTTCTAGTGCTTATCTGTGTAGTCTTTGACCCAGAGTATATCATCTATGAATGACATTTCATTCTGTTTAATCCTTATACTTGTCATGTTTCTTTCTTGCCTTGTGGTATCATCCAGGGACTGTGGTTCAGCACAGGATGGAAGTGACTGTAGCCTCCCCCTCCTCATTCCTGATTTGAGGGGAGAATTGTCAGTGTTTCACTGTTAGGTTTATAGCTGCTGCTATCAGATGAAGAGAATTCACCTTCTTTCTTTTTTTTCTGAGAGATTTATTTTTAATCATGAATGTGTATTACATTTTATTGAATACTTCTTTTCCTCTGCTGAAATAAATATAAGTTTAACTCCTTTATTGTATAATGTGGTAAATTACACACTGACTGATTTTCAAATATAAAACCCACCTTGAATTCCTGGAATAAAGTCATCTTATTTGTGAATTATATATTCATAATATATTTTTCAGAATTTGCTGAACCTTCTATTATTTCTCATGGAATTTTTGCATCTATGTCCATGAGGGCGATCAGTCAATTACATTCTTGATTTCTTTGTCTGGTTTTGGCATCAGGGTAATGCTGGCCTTGTAAAAATGAGTTGTAAAGTTTCCTTCCTCTTCTCTGTCCTGGAAGAGACAACGGGTGTTATTTTTTCCTTAAACATTGGGAAGAATCAAAAGATTTTTTGCTTGTTAATTTTGACCCCTACTTCATACTATATACAAGACAAGTCCAGAAGGAGAGTTGAATGAAATGTGAAGGCAAAACAATAAACTGTCTAGAGAGGGCAGTGGGCAGTCGTTCCGTGACCTTTGGAGAGACCCGAGGGGCTCCCGCGGCGCCCGCCGTCTGTGCCTCCCTCTGTGTGGGAGTTAGAGCGTACACCCAGTGTGGAAGCCCACGTCCAGTTCTCCACTGAGACTGTCTGTGCTTGTCTGCATGCATGTCAGACTTAATCTGCTCTTCTATTATTCTCCCTGTTTTATTGGATAGTTCTTGTTTTATTCTCGCATTTGGAGTTCAGCAGAACAGCTATACATCCTGCACTTGTGGAAATTGTATGACAGAAAGATGCAGTTTTTCAAGTCATTCATAGTTAAGTTCCATTCACTTATGTAAACTCCACTATATTAGAATGTTTTCAAGAGTTCAAGCATGACCTGTGTGACTTTTTATTCAAAAATAAAAAATAAATTTTTGTGAACTCATTGAGGCTTTCTTAAATTAACAAAGCTCAGTTCAAAAGTGCTTTTTAAACTATGAGCTTTAACAACATATGCTTTTTATTTTTGCATCTGTATGTTAACAGGATGTTGTATTTACATACATTACATATAACGTGAGATGGTCAATCTCAAAATGCTATAGGACTCCATTTATGTCATAGTTTGTGAGGCCTGTTTGAAAATTATTCAAATATTCTGTTGTATTTAGGCTTTCTACTTGGCGGAGATATTCCTCAGCTCCCCTCCTACCTCTTTATTTTTAACTGATGGAGTGTCGCTCTCTTTGTCTAGAACATTGTTGGAAAACTAGTCATTGTAGCACAGTTCCTTACGATACATGTCCATTCTGTTGCTTTTATTTGTATAACCCTATTTCTAGAAGATATTTATCTGGAAGCGAGACACTTTGAAAGTGTCTTATGCATTATGATTTCTTTTGCAGAGGTGCAAAAACAGTAGCGGTGAAAATCCTGAAAAATGAGGCCAATGACCCGGCTCTGAAGGATGAGCTGTTAGCAGAAGCCAATGTCATGCAGCAGCTGGACAACCCTTACATTGTGCGTATGATCGGGATCTGTGAAGCTGAGTCCTGGATGCTGGTCATGGAGATGGCAGAACTTGGTCCACTCAATAAATATTTACAGCAGAACAGGTATCTTTAGGGACCCCTGAAGTTTATACTACGAGGGGCAGGACCCACCCGCTGGCGCACATAGTAGTCTGGTTTCTTCGGGAAGCCTCTGTCCTCCCATGCTGTCTAAGAACCTTGCATGAGGAGGGGAGATAGTTTTAGTCTCTGGATCAAGTGTGTGTGTGGGGGGAGGTGTTTGTTTTTGTTTTTGTTTTGCTTTTCTTGGAAAAAAACTAATATCAAAATTTGGTTTTCATTCTCCTTTGTTCACTCGGTATTGGCCCACTGACAGAATCAGCACTATCTTGGTGGTCAGTATCACCTCACTAGGAAAAACCTGCTTTTCCCAAGAAATATTTAACAAACATTTTATAGGGCAGAGCAGTGATAACTTACTTGTCTGGCTGACCTCTACATTCCCACAAGAAATTCTGAAAACATCTGTCGCTGTGCTCTCCTCTAAAGCCATTGCTGAAACGGAAGAACTGGTGTGAAATATTAATGGGAATTGCCACTGGTTACTTAATCTCATTTGCTACATTATGTTTATACTTCACTTAGATTGTGTCTTTAATCTCCATAGCAGGAAAGTGTTATCCCAACCTCAGAGGTAAAAAACTGAGACTCAGGGTTGGATTTGTTTTCTGTCCAATTTTGGAGCAAGGATTCTGACTGAAGCCTGGCTTGCTTTGAGCCAGGTCTCACCACCCTATTATACTGCTTTTCATTGCAATTGAAAGTAAGCCTTGAAAACTGGACCAGTTGAACACTGGGAGATTGGTGTCTACTTTTGAACAGCTGTAAGTTAACAAGGTTATTTGTCACTGCTTCTGAATCTTGCTTAGGAAGAATAGGAAATAAGTGGACTTGCCTTCTGTATCTGTGAGGAGCACAGTTGGTTGTTCTGAAATGGACTACTATGCACCATCACCATCACTAATGACATACTTAACTTGCAGGCATGTCAAGGATAAGAACATCATAGAGCTGGTTCATCAGGTTTCTATGGGAATGAAGTATTTGGAGGAGTGCAATTTTGTGCATAGAGATCTGGCTGCAAGAAACGTATTGCTGGTTACTCAACATTATGCCAAGATCAGTGATTTTGGACTTTCCAAAGCACTTCGTGCTGATGAAAACTACTACAAGGTAGGAACAACTTAGCCAGTACTCAAAGCAGCAGGTGGTAAAAATCTGAAATGAGAATGTGTCTCTTTTATATTTCATTATAGTGAGGTTTCAAGAAGCAATTTTCCTTGATGCTCTCTAGGTGTCCACAGTGTTGTGGATGTGACAAGCAAATTCACATGGACTACAGAAGTCCTGTGGAGAAAAGGGACGGCATAAGTGAGAGCATGTGCCGACCCTTACCTTGACAGGCTTTTTTCTGCTTTCTAGTAGCATTACATCAAGGGAGGTCCTCATTCATTATGCACAGGTTTGCTTTAGGTGATTACCTTTTACAGATAACAAAGAAAAGGATGTTTCCTATTACTTCTTATGGATAACAAAGAAAAGGATGTTGCAAATGCAAGGGAAAAAGTGATCGAACTGATTACACTCTGTCCTTAGGAGGTTTAGCACAGACTTTAGGAAGTTACTTCAAAGATATGCATTAAACATTTACTGTCTTAACTCAGGGAGAGGGATTTTTAGCAAAAGCAAGCCTCAAAGCAGCCTAGCTATAATGCAGGCCTGCTCCCCCATGGGAAAGCTGGACTGTGGGCCTGGCTCCTGTGTACTGCCTCACACCTGTTGGTTTTCTGAACCAGGGCTGAGCTACATTCACCATTGCCACGTGGACCAGTTTCCTATATTCCCTATTTAAAAATAACTATGTCAAAAATGTTCTTCTTAAGTTTTCATTTATTGTTAAAAATGAAAATATTCTAATATATCACATTTTAGATTTATTCAGAATAATACCCTCCAAACATTGTTCATTGGAACAATAGGGAATCAACAGTTTAGTATTAGAAAGAGAAATCAAGGAAACAGCCTCATTTATAGTTACATGAAAAGAAATAAAATATGTAGGAATAAATTTAACCAAGGAGGTGAAAGACCTGTACTCAATGAAATAATACCTCATACCTGTCAGAATGGCTGTGGTCAGATGACAAGAGATAGTAAGTGTTGGAGAGGATGTGGAGAAGAGGGAACATTTGTGTACTGTTGGGGAGAATCTATATTGGTGCAGCCCCTAGGGAAAGTAGTATGGTCACTCCTCAAAAAATTAGGAATAGAGTTGCCATACAACCTACCAACCCCACTTCTGCATATTTTTCTGAAGGAAATAAAATCACTATCTCTAAGAGGCCTATACATCCCATGGTCACTGCAGCATTATTTACAATGGCCAAAATTTGGAAACAACCTGAATATCAGTGGATAAATAACACACACACACACACACACATACACACACACACACACTCTTCAGCTTTTAAAAAGAAGGAAACACTGCCATTTGCAACAACATAGATGAAACTTGAAAGCATTATGCTGAGTGAAATAAGTCAGACACAAAAAGACTAATATGTTATCATCTCACTTATATGTGGAATCCAAAAAATAAAATGCACACATTGAAACAGAGTAGATTGTGGGGGAAGGAAATGGGTGGAGGTGGTCAAAGGGTACAAGAGTAAGTTCTGGGATCTAATGCATGGTGATTATAGTTAACAGAACTGTGTTATATCCTTGGAAGTTAACAAGAGAGTAGATACTAAATATTTTTACCATAACAACAACAAAAATGGTAATCATGTCAGATGAAGGATGTGTTAGCTAATGTTATTGCTGTAAACAGTTCACAATAGATCTGTGCATCAAATTATCACAGTGTATAAAAAGCTAAAAGCTATGTCAGAACCTGTAAGAGACTGAACACTCAGAAAAGATGGTGACATGGAGGATTTTTCTTAAGAAATCACAAACAATGAGATGGAAAAGAATAAAAAGTTGAAGAGGATTGAAGAGAAACGATAGCAAAGGAAGCAGCTGAGCGTGGCCCCCAGAGATCTGTGCACGCCGCAGCTGCACTGTGCAGCACCCGCCTGTGAGCCACACGTCCTCTGATCCAGCAGCTCCTCACAAGTGCCTGACATCCCAGGCAGACACAGGGACACTGTGCTTTATTGCACTTTGCAGACAATGTGTTTGCTGCAGATTGAGGGTTTGTGGCAACCATGTGTTGCACAAGTCTGTGAGCACAATCTTTCCAACAGCTTTTGCTCACTATGTGTCTCTGTGTCACATTTTGGTGATTCTTGGCAATATTTCAAACTTTTTCATTATTATTTTTGTTATGCTGATCTATAATCAGTAATATTTTATATTACTATTATAATTGCTTTGGGGTGAGATGAACTGTACCCATATAAGATAGAAAACTTAATAAATGTGTGTTCCAATTGTCCCAGTGACCAGTCTTCCCCTCTCTCATTCCTTCTCCCTGACCCTTTCTACACCCTGAGACACAACAGTATTGAAATTAGGCCTATTATTAACCCTACAATGGCCTCTATAGCTGTCATTAATAATGATTCTTCTGAGGGATCTGGGCAAAGTATTGGGTTGGCAAAAAAGTTCATTTAGTTTTTTTCCATAGGACGGTTCTAGTAGTGCTTAGCTGTCTTCAACTTCATTCAGAACAATTTTGTTAGATTATATTGTGACAGCTGTCATATCAGCATGCATTAAAAAGAAAACATCAAAATTGGTGAATTTTTGTAGTCATTTTAATATTGAAGATGGAAGAAAACATGCAACATTTTCAGCATATTATGCTTTATTATTTTAAGAAAAGTAAAAATGCAGCTGAAACACAAAAAAAATTATGCAGTGTATGGAGAAGGTGCTGTGACTGAACAAACGTGTCAAAAGTGGTTTGCAGAGTTTCTTGGTACTGTTGACATTTTGGCCAAATAATTCTTTGCTATGGGGCTGTCTTATGCATTGGAAGATATTTAGCAGCACTCCTGGCCTCTACCCACTAGAAGCTAGTAGCAGAAGGTAGTCAACATACTCAAAATATACAAATCAATAAAGTTATTAGTGAAAATGAAGAATGCATCTTTTATTTTGTGGGAGAAAAACTAAATGGATTTTTTGGCCAACACAATAAACTGAAAACCTTCTGAAAAGGATTCCCATTCTAGATGCCTTTAAGAACATTTATGATTCATGAGAAGTCAGCATATCAGCACTCATGGGAGTCTGGAAGAAGTTGATTGGAGGACTTTGAGGTTCCAGGCCTCAGTGAAGGAAGTAACTGCAGGTGCGCTAGAAATTGCAAGAGAACTGGAATTGCCAGTGGAGCCTGAAGATGTGACTGAATTGTTTCCATGTTGTAATAAAACTTTTAAGGGATGAGGAGTTGCGTCCCATAAATGAGCAAAGAAAGTGGTTTCTCGAGATGGAATCGACTGCTGGTGAAGATGCTACGAAGACTGTTGAAGAGACAACAAAGGATTTAGAATACCACGTAAACTGAAGTTGATAAAGCAGTGGCCGAGTCTGAGAGAACTGACTACAATATTGAAAGAAGTTCTACTGTAGGTAAAATACTATCTTACAGCATCCCGTGCTACAGAGCAATCATTTATGAAAGGGAGAGTCAATCGATGCATTGAACTTCACTGTTATCTTATTTTAAGAAATTGACACAGCCCACCTCCAACCTTCAGCAACTCTGATCAGTCAGCAGCCACCGGCATTGAGGCAAGACTTTCCACCAGCAGTTGATTATGACTTGCTGAAGCATTTTTTAGCAATAGAGTATTTTTTTAATTAAAGTATGTACATGTTTTCTAGACTTAATGCTATTGCACACCTAATGGACTACAGTATAGTGTAAATATAACTTTTATATTTCACTGGGAAACCAAAAAAATCGTGTGACTCACTTTATTGTGGCGATCTGTAACTGAACTCACAGTGTCTTCAAGGGCTGCCTCTGCACACTGTCAGTAATCTCTAGCGTGGTGTGTAATAACAAAACTCAAGAAACTACTTAATGGCCTCTCAGAAGGAGACTGGTTAAATTAGCTGTAGAAGATTTACATGAAGCATACAATTAGCTCTTCTGAAATCAACTTTATTTACATATACTGACATAGAAATATATCTAAGACTCGTGGCTAAGTAGAAAAATTAAAAAGGACAAAAAGAGTACGCCTCTAATTTTATTATTCTCCTAAAAGTATTTATTTTCTATTTATACTTGTATATGCATTTTTCTGGAAGGATCCAAGAAAAGCTATCAAATGCATTTATCTCTGTAGACAAGAATTTGGAGTTGGTGGTGGACAGAGACTGATCTTTCATCACATTTAAGATTTGTCAAAGGTTTATTTTTTTATCAGTTCAAAGTTCAGAATAAACTTGAAATAACACCCATGACTATATTGTTCACAACTTTAGAAATCAAAATCTATAAATAACACATAATGTGAATGAGACAGAGGTACAATCAGTTTGTCACACGGAGAAATACCATGACACTTAGGTCTCTGCTTGATGTCCCAAGTTGCCTTCTCCTAACCCACCTCAGGGCAATTCACCTCCCTCCCCCTGCTTTGGGAGACTTCGTCCAGATCAGAATGACATCCACAGCGGGCAGGCAAGACTTACCCACAACACACTGAACCCCAAGCTCCAAAGGAAAGGGTTTTGGTAGGCATGATTTTGATCTTTTTACTAACACTTTTGAAATTAGTTTAAACCAGTTTAAAATGATACCAGTAAATAGTCTATGCCCAAGTAATTTGTGTTGGCTTAAAACTGTAGACAAGTACACTTAAAAACAGTCCAGTGCTTCTTGGAGCATAATCATGACATAATATTCAGGCTTCAACAACACAACAAGCTCCATGAAATGTGAGTGGCAAGAGGAAGAGGTGAGAGAAAATGATTCAAAGATAGAAGAAATTCGATCTGAATCTTTTAAAAGATGGATTTAAAATGTAAGATTTTAGGATTTAATCATATGTTTAAGATTCAGACCCAATACTTACACATGTGCACACACACTGGCATTTTGTGAGTCATGATTTTATTCTTTTTTCTAATTGTGATAAAATATACTTAACATAAATTTTACCATCTTAACTACTTTCAAGATTACAGTTCAGTCCTGACTGGTGTGGCTCAGTGGGTGGTCATCATCCTGCAAACCCAAAAGGTCTCCAGTTCTATTCCTGGTCGGGGCACATGCCTGGGTTGCTGACCAGGTCCCTGCTCGGGGGCGTGTGAGAAGCAACAGATCCATGTTTCTCTCTCACATCATGTTTCTCTCCCTCTCTTCCTCCCCCCTTCCCCTCTCTCTAAAAATAAATAAATAAAGTATTTTTAAAGAAAGAATAGAGTTTAGTAGTATTAAAAACATTCACTTTGTTTACAACCAGTCTCCAGAATTATTTTCACCTTACCAACTGAAACTATTATCATTAAGCACTAATTCCCTATTCTTCCCTCTTTACCCAGCCCCTGGGGTCCCTTATTCTACTTTCTGTCTCTATGAATTGAACCACTCTAGGGCCCACGATGAGTATCACACAGTATTTGTCCTTCTGTGACTAAATTGGCTTATTTCACTTGGCATTATGAAAGATAACCTCATGGTTCCTCCATGTTGTTCAATGTGTCAGAACCCTCTTCCTTTGTAGGGCTGGATGACATCGCTTTGTACGAGTTGACCCCATTTTGTTTATCCAGTCATGTGTCAGTAGACACTTGTGTTGCTTCCACCTCTTGGCTCTTGTGAATAGTGCTGCTATGAACATAGGTGCACACAATTTTGTACTTAATAGTTCTCTGTTTGCATTGCTTTCAGGCCCAGACCCATGGGAAGTGGCCCGTGAAGTGGTACGCTCCGGAATGTATCAACTACTACAAGTTCTCCAGCAAGAGCGACGTCTGGAGCTTCGGGGTGTTAATGTGGGAAGCGTTTTCCTATGGGCAGAAGCCATATCGGGTTAGCCACTACTGTGTCACATCCTAATTAATTACTCGGCCCTCAGAACAGAGAAGCACCGATTATCATGGCAGCACTCTGAAAATCACAATCAGGGCATTCTTCTTGAGTCTTTGGCTGTCTTTTGACAGTGGGCAGTTAATATGACCTCAGTTTATTCACAACTGCAAAAGAAATTTTTTTTTTTCCAGAAGAGGGATTGTTGGGTCATACGGTGACTCTGTTCTTAAGTTTCTGTGGAAGCCCTATACTGTTTTCCACAGTGGGTGTACCAGAGAAATATTTCATGATAACTGAAGAGTGTGTCTTTTTTTCACTGTATATGACACATGTAGATATATATAAGATATAACCAAATCAGCATTAAAGTTGAAGTAGAAATAATGGCTATTTCCATTATCAAATTGGGAGCTCATTACATTTTTTAGATTTTTTTAAATCTAAAATACACGTACCAAAATGCACAAATGCTTGTTGAACCTTTACAGATGGGACACACCCATGAAACCAGCCCCCAGAGCAAGAAAACAGAACCCCAAATCTTCTGCCAGCTGCAGGCATGCCTCCCTGCAGGGCATCCTTATCTAACTTCTAGGTCATAGGTTAGGTGCTGCTGTTTTTGTACTTTTTATAAATGACATCACACTTCACGTACTCTTGTTTCTTTGGAGAGAGTGGGATGTATTTATTGCTTTGTTTTGCTGAATACTATGTTTAAAAAGCTAAAGTATATTTTGCATGCTTTAGGGGATGAAAGGAAGTGAAGTTTCCGCTATGCTGGAGAAAGGAGAGAGGATGGGGTGCCCTCCAGGGTGTCCGAGAGAGATGTATGATCTGATGAACCTGTGTTGGACGTATGAGTGAGTACCACCCCTTCCTGTGATTTATCCAGACGCTCTGTCTTTAGTCTAAAAAAAAAAATTTTAGATAACTACTCTAATTTCAGGATGTCAAAATTTAAATGTATATAATATTGGCCAGGGTGGTAGGGTGGTCAAAATAGAAAGATGTTCCTAAGAGTCTGGTCCAGTGCTGTGTACAATTTTTGCTGACAGGAGATGGCAGAAGCACTTAGAGGGAAATGTCTGCTTTCCTAATTCCAACCACCTTCCCTAGTGAGGCACAGCCATAGATGTTGGCTGGCTCACAGATGAATTGGCTAAGGTAGCACTTCCCGAGAAGTGACTCAGACCTGGCAACAGTGGCCCTCAGAGTCTGCCCTGAGCACTCTAATGCATCCTGCCTGAAGCATACCTGAGCTTATGGAAGTTCAGCAGGCAAGGAAAACCCCATCACACCTGGGAATCAGGGACTTTGCCCTGGTGGGGCAGCCTGTGAGTGTATTGTGGGGACCCCAATCCGTGGTCTCTGTACCTCTGGTGTTGCCTTGTGGAGCTTGGCAACTCTACAGGTCTGTCGCTGGGAGGAGCTCATATCCTTGAAATAGATTTTAATACTTCGGGGATCAGTTTTGCTCTGAGGTATAACAACTGGAAATGCAGGAGCATACTAAGAATGAAGGATAGTGCAAGCGATCTTGGATGCCATTTGGGATTCCACCACACCACAGGGAGTACTCTTCACCCAGCACAGTGGGGAGTGCAAATAAAAGTTCTCATTATTGTCTAGAGGCAACATGGTAAGCCCCAAAAAGAGAGGACAGACATTTCCAGTTGCTGGTGCTGACCTTGTTCAGAGAAAGGCCCTTTCTGTAGCAAAAGTACCCATTTGGGCCCTGGGGAGCTTCCTGAACCCAGACTATCAGAGTGGCAGCAGGAAAGAAAGGCTAGAGATAGATTGTAGAAGACGGGTGGGTGTCCAGTCTTTGAAGTTTTGACTAATTCCCACATCACCATCCCCGGTGCCCAAACTGGAACTATAAGAATCAGTGACAGGTAGATCCCAACTATTTTCAAAATGGAAATGAAAGGTCTAGCCTAGAAGTTGGGGTTGGGGTGGCATCATATAGGAAACAGAAGACTAATGACCCCCTTAGTGATGTTACAGGTCTTAATACAGATCTTGACCTTGTCACCTTGCACCTGTGCTGAATCAAACTCCAGCTGTCCTGCTTTGAGGCACCTCTGAAAGGCAGGAGCAGGAAGACAGAGCACCTCTGAGACTTTCCCAGAACCCTTGAATGAGGGCAGACTGGCAGTCTCCTCTTCATAGCACCTGTCCCTACAAAGCTGCTGAAAACAGCACAGGCCTTCCTGGCTTTAGTAGGTATTGTGCACCATGTACCCGGCCAAGTTTTGGGGACCTGGTGGCCAGTGAGGCACCACTGGGAGCAGAACAGACCCTCAGATCAGGAGATGTGCGAAGCCCTAGGGAGGGCACACCCTCGGGTAGTTCTTCTGCCTGCCTGCGGCTGCAGTTCTGCCTGCCTGCAGCTTCATTTGGAAGATTTCACTTCCTCTGAGAAAAATGAACTTTAAATCACTCTGAAAAAAAGTGAAAATAACTAGAATTAAAATGAACTCTCAGGGAGACAGTTGAAGTTAGTGTTTTGCTCTTAATGTGAACACTGACATGTTTATTTCTGTCTGCTGTTTGTGGTGGATGCTGACCAGTGAGGAGGGTTGGAGTGGGCAAAGGAGGGACTCAGGGCTGCAGGACAGGTGTTAGGCATTGTGCCAGGCAGAGTGAACCATGTTAGGAGCCGTGAACCATGGTAGGAGGAATGATGTAGCCAAGACACACCCCCACTTGGTTGGGTGGCCGTGGTGAGCCTTGAATACTGATAGCACTAGAGCATTCTTCCTGGGACAGGATTCCAGACCACGTCTGCCCACCCACCTTTGTCCTCAGACACACACAGCTCTTGGTGCTGTGATTGCCAGGATGGCCCATGAGGGGAAGACAAAGGAAACAGTTCTTGGTATTCACTGGAGGCGGAACAAGGTAGAACACCCCTCTTTCAGAAAACACTGTTTCCCAGTTTCTTTTCCCACCTGGAGGTTTAAGTCACAGTCTGAGTAAGGTTTACAGGCAGTGCTATCTTTCCCATCACCTCCAACCCCAGGAATGCTTTCCAGTGAGTTCTACACAGATGTCTAGGAATTAGCAACAGTGTTTAAGTGTCAGTGGAGTAGAAAAAGTGACTGTGGATCATCCCTAAAATTATTAATGACAACTCCTTATCAAATTTTCTTTTTCCAATAAGCTATATTTCCAAGGGCTAAAGGTTTTCTAGTAATGGCCTGGAATGTCGGGGGCCATCCAGGGAGACACAGTCAGAGACCATCTTAATATAAGTAGTTAAATGATGTACAGTTGAATGGGAAAAAAGAACAAAACATTTTGGGGGGCATGGCCAGCAAGGAGTACTCAAAAGCACCAGGAGCTGATCTGACAACCCGGGGACCTAACCTCAGCAAACCTCACAGAGACCCTGGCTAGGTCCCCTGTAGGAGTCTGCCATTGCAGAAGGAGCAGCAGGCAATAAATGGTAAGCTATAAAGTAAGTGCATTCTGTTGTGTGTTCTTGGAAGGAGAAAAGCCCAGTGGCAATTCTAAGCCAGAGGACATAGGGCCTGGAGACTGCTGCACATATGTATGAGGACCTCTCATATGCAGGTAGTCATTTGCAGAAGGAAATGAAATAGTTGCCTGGTACATGGAAACATGTGGGAACATGGGGATTCCAGAACCTGGTGGATTCAGTGAAGCAAATACAAATGATCCCTGTCTCCAAGATTTCCTCCATTGTAAATAGTCAGCCACCTTTACCAAGGTGATAGATTTTTAGATAGACAGGTAGATAGGAAGGTAGATGGATACATAGAATATATATACATACACATATACATACATAGTAGAAGGAGGAAAGGAAGGAGGGAGGGAGGGAGGGAAGGATGGAGGGTAAATGGATGGATAGATAGATACATTGATTGATGATGGATGGATAGAAAATGGGTAGATAGGTAAATAGATCTATAGATAATAGGTAGATAGATGATAGATGCATCAATCAGTACATGATAGATAGATGTATGGGTGCATTGATGGATAGGTGGGTAGGTATGATAGATAATAAATAACAGTTTAGACAGAAAGACATACACATATTAGATTTATCAGTGACATACCCACTGACTGCCCTCCAGTTAGTGAGGGCAATCAGTAGGTGTGAATGAGCAGCAGTTGGCACTTCCCTCATGGAGGTCACAATTTTGGACTAGATGTTATTAAACATGAAACAAATTAACCCCCACGTGCTCATATGATGGCATATTGCAGTGCAGGCAATAGAGCAAACGATGGGGAATTCTGGATGGAAATAGAGGACCATGGGGGTCATACTACTGTTAGGGTCCATATTGGCCTCTTTTGGAAGGATTTCTCCACCTGAAAACTTTAGGTTGGGGAGAATGGGTGCAGGAAATGAGAGGAGAAGAGGTACATTGGGCACAAGAGTAAGTGTGGAAAAGCATTCTGGGCCGGGTGGGCAGAAGCGACCCACCACGAGGCACTTAGCCACCTCCTCTGCTCAAGCTCTGGGTCATCCTAGGTTCCTCATGGTAGCCTCACCTGTGGAGTAAAGGAGAGGTTCTGTAAGACACCTGTCCAGGTGTCTTCCCTGAGGCCCCGTCTGTATTCCTGTTTCTCTGCATTAGTTTTCTTGGTGCTCAGCTGCTGGATGAATAAAACAGGCACAGCAAGATTTAGACAGGCTCTTTGTGCATTCAGGTCCCTGTGGTTAGAGTTTGTGCTCTCTTTGTAGCAGGACTAAGGCTGTCTGTGTGTACAGAGCTTTCTATGTATATTTCTGTACCCCAGGGCTCAGCCATTACATTCCCTCCTAGAATACAACTTGGCATCCAAATACACAGCCCCCCACAGTGAGGTCTAAGTCGCCAGCCATGACCACAGATGGCTGATTTTTTCAAGCGGTTTTTGCTTGTTCTTGAAAGCTGAAGATTCTCAAATAGGATCATTTTGTTGTGACACTGGTAAGATGCCATAGGAACCTAACTCTTGCATACATCAATTAGCCAGTGTTCAAATTGGTTTCATTATGTGTTGTTTTGCTTAAAGTCATGGAACTTTTTGAGGACTTACTATATTTTGATGCCATTTCACAAAAAAAAAAAAAAAAGAAAACATTTTGCTTCTGAAGAAGCCACCCTGCCCTTACATTGGTGAGTGATTCCGAGGCCTCCTGCTGTTCTCTCGAGCCTTATAATACTGTAGCTTCAGGTCAAAGGTTGAATGTGGGCAGTTCAAAGTTGGACCTCAGCTCTGTCTCACTTACTGGGCAATTTTATCCACTTGCAATATAGCCAAAAATTGGAGGAAAATGAGAAAACTTATTTCCAAACAAGGATAGATTCTTAGAGTCTTAAGAAATACTTGCTTATGACAGATCCAATTCAAAGATGTCTTTAAAAGTTTGTTTAGAGATTGCAAATTGTGAAAAACTTTTTCCTATAGTTTACTTACATTGCTCACTCCCCTGAGAAGTCACAGAAAAGTGAGGTCTTGTGTGTTAAGATGGATAATAGACATGCCTGTGTCTTTACTTCTGCCATGACAGGTTTTAAGTTTTAATAAGAACCCATATGGGGACAACTGTAATAGAATAGCAATAAAGTATTTTTAAAAATAAAAAAAACTCACAACAGCACATTTTTAGAAATCCAGAGCCATCCAGTTGGAGTGTGGAGAGGGAAAGTTTAAGCTGTGTTTATTTTTTTTCTTAACAAGGTTATAAATCGTACATTAAGGGTATGTCTGCAGCGTATTCACCAGCTAAGATCACAAGGAAACAGTCTCTGGGTTAAAAGGTCAAGACTTTGAGTGCAAAATTTCTTTAAGGGGGACATGAGTCGCCTGGGGTCTTGCTGAGTGCATATGGGGTTCTGTAGGTCTGGCATGGTCCTGACGCTGAGTTCTGTACAGGCTTCTGGTAACCCCTGGAACTGGGGAACAGACACATGCTATGAACTGCAGACTTTAGAGGAGACCACCAGGGGGCGCAGCCATTCGCACTCGCCCTGGAAAGGCTCCAGGGGTGAGGATGTTTTTTTCTCCAGTGTGATGACAAATAGTAATGCATGTCTTTCCTTTGTAGCGTGGAGAACAGACCCGGATTTGCAGCGGTGGAACTGCGGCTGCGCAATTACTACTATGACGTGGTGAACTAAGACTTGTGGGCCTGTTTGTGCAGCCCCTGAGCAAATGAATCATCACAGGCAAACTTACTACAATGCATGGATTTTGAGTCTCCGCCTCCCACTGCCCTTTGGGAGAGCAACTCTCACAGGCACTTGCCTGTGCCTCTGGTTCCCCAAAGCCAGTTCCCCTGAGCCTGTGGGAGAACATACACTCCACAGAACAAACCTGCCGGGAGGAGCTGTGGGAGAAAGACAGACAAGAGGGTCAACAGCAACTGTGAATTCCTTTGTGCTTCTTGTCTGAGCAGTTTTCATGGCAGGCTCTTTTCAGGATCTGCTTTCAGCTTTCCTTGCTGTCTTTCCAGTTCTCTGGCTCCTGGGCTGTTCTGACCCCTGCCCCCACAGCCCAGAGCTATCACCATGTGGTACCCAGCCACTGGTCTTGCACTGTCAGCGCCCAGCGGGCACAATGA
This sequence comes from Tonatia bakeri, assembly GCA_004024845.1. Taxonomy (NCBI): domain Eukaryota; kingdom Metazoa; phylum Chordata; class Mammalia; order Chiroptera; family Phyllostomidae; genus Tonatia; species Tonatia bakeri. The sequence continues at coordinate 195,802 of PVIA01001945.1, forward strand.
CACCTATGATCCCTGCAGTGGAGGACTGGAAGGGAGAGGAGAATGGGGATTTGGCTTAAACAGGGCCTTGTGACTGGCCTTGCCCCTGAAAAGCTTTCCTAATAGTAAAAGTGCCTCAAGGCTTAAAAATCAAGTTCTACCAGTGTGGCTTCTAAGGTGTAGCCAGTTAAAGGGAATGAAGTCTGGGTACTGCTTTTGCTCTGTGTGTTCTGAGCCAGAGTCTTGTGTTTGCATGAAAAGTGTGGCCTGCTGGAAGGATTGGCTTACTGGCCCCCTGAAAGCCTCTCTCTCGCAGACTCTCTGAAGACTGTGCCTGACTGGAGATCCTTTCTGGAGAAAGGATATCTGTCATCTTGAGCACATGGCAGACAGACCCTAGGGCTCTGTGGGCTGTTGCTGTTGTGTAGTTAGTGTGGCCATGCTTCCTCTCCCTTGAAGAAAGGGTGCGGACAGACTTCCTGTCTTTTTCTGTATTCACAAGGAGACACCCTGGTGGCCAAGGGCATGTAAAGATGAGTTTGTGAAGAAAGTATTAATTCATAATAAAGTCACAGACCCTGATGCTTGCCACAGATTGGCTTTATCGAGTGTGATGTGGGGGTGAAAATACAAAACTCAATATTTATTTTCTAGTCTCCTAGTCTTAGTTAATCCTCAACTAATGTCTGATCTTACACAAGTCATCAGACCACTGATAATCAGTTTTGCTGTGCCTCCTCAAAATTAGAGCTATTTAGACATCATTCTTAGGTCAATCAAGGCATAAACTTGGACCATCTGGAATTCAGCTATGCCTAAGACAGTTTAAAGTGTACTTCCAGCCCATGAACAGGAAAGGAGGCCCTGCTTCTAACAGAGGGAAGCTAGACATGGAGAAAGCAGCAGTCAGCATGCTTGCTTGGCCAGAATAAGACATCACTTGCTCACAGAACTCCTGTTAACAAATTTTTAGAAACCATCCATGCCTTTTAGAATTGTGCTACCTGGTGGGTTAATAATTTTGTTAAATGGAGATTCCATGTGTGCTGAGCAGATACTCAAAATAGTAACAATACAGATTTAGAGTCCCAAAAATTAAAAAGATTAATGACAGCCCTGGCCGCTGTGGCTCAGTGGATTGAGTGCCAGCCTACAAACCAAAGGGTCACTGGTTCAATTCCCAGTCAGGGCACATGCCTGGGTTGCAGACCAAGTCCCAGGTTGCACAAGAAACAACCACACATTAATGTTTCCCTCCTTTTTCTCCCTTCCCCTCTAAAAATAAATAAAATCTTTAAAAAAAAGATTAATGACAATCTCTGGTCAGATGACATGTAGATTTAGAACCGTAAAAGGAAGGATTGCACACATCGGTGATGGCATCTGAAAAAATGGGTGTACTGTTGACTCTTGGTGTCTTCCCTCTTCTGTCCCCAGAGTGTCTGTGTGAAAGGCCACACTGGCAGGAATCTGGGGGCACACATTGCGCTCCCTCCTGGGGGTATTTCCCTCACTCTCCAGCAGCTTTCTGCCACTCCCAAAACTCTGGTGATGAAGACCATCTAGAATGTGAGTTGGCAATAGGGAGGAGGGGCCTGGCTCCCTCAGAAGCCTAGCCTACAAGCTGTGGTGCCCCTGTCTTCCCCTGTGACTTTCCTGGTGGCATGGGGTGTTCCTGTGTATAGAATTACCACTGTGGCAGTGTGTGGAAGTCTTTCCAGTGAAAATGTGTGCTTTCTCCAGAGGAGGGCACAGAGGGAAAGGCAACTTCATTGAAGAGGGACTTACAATGTGAATGAGCCAACTTTGGAAGGTAAAGACTTCGTAGGGGCATCTAGCCTATCCTTGATTGTCACATGGGTGCTGCCCTTCTTGTGGCTCTAGCCATGTCTTTACACGAGTCTGGGCTTTACGTGGGTCATGTACCTTCACCTTCTGGTCCTTGTTTAGTGGGAACACCAGGGCATTGTGGACAGATATGCTGCCCTGGCCAGGCCAGCACCAATTGACTGCTGAGGCTATGACCTTGACCCCTTTGGGGATCAAAATTTTTCATAACAGAAACACAGTCTATTCTGTGGTTAAAATAATCATGTGTTTCACTGGAGCATGTCCTTCCTCTGTACTCGGTGTCATCAGCCTTGCTTTTACTTGTTGGATGCTGACTTCACATTTATAGCAACCAACCCAAGGACTGCAGCTCCACTCAGATTTTCACACACAGGGGTGACCACTGGATTTTCAGCCCCTCACCCCTAACCTCCCAAAGAGCGCATTTGACCAGTTAAGCAGTATCCTCCTTCTATTTCAGGAGAGCTACTTTTTGTCACTGGACTTTTTAAAAACTATAATTATTAATAAAATTTTCAATTGTGATCATTTTCATAGACATTATTAATGTGATAGCTCACTCTGTCACATAAACAGTGTTAAGTAGCATTGTCAAAGCAGTGTTTGTTTTTAAATAAGTCCCAGCCATGTCCTGACACGATGGATGTATGCAGTCCCCTCAGAGCTGGTCTGCAAGCTTCTGCCGCCACAAAAGGGAAAGGCTGGTCGAGGAGGGCCCTGGTCACCATGGCCCTCCACTCATGAGCATGGGATCTGCCCAGGAGGGCCTGACAGCTCAAGTTGTACTCTAATGGAAGGTGACTGATGGGACCCAGTAATTCCAGAGAGCCCAAAGCAGGACTGTAGGTTATGAGCTGTTGGGGACCACGCTGCCTGGTCTCAGGAAGCTGTAACCCCCTGTGACTTAGACTGAGTGAAAAACCTCCGGACCAGGAGCCACTAAGGAGACAAAACTTATTTCTCTGGCATGAACGCTGCCTGTTCTGTGCCTGACCTCCTAAGCTTGATCAGTTAGCCAGTGACGAGTAAGATTTCCCATGGAGGGAATCACCAAAGATAGGCATGATCACGTGGAGGCCTCAGGGAAGAGACTCACAGGGCTGTGGAAATGAAGGGGTGATCGACATCAACCCCTGCCCCCTCAGCTTTGTCAAAGCCTGAGTCTTTGTTCTTAGATGTGAGAAATCCAAGTCTCCTGGCTGCCTCTGTCTCCTGCCCAACTCAGGCCTGTGGAAATAGCTAAGGGGTGCAGCCCAGACCAGAGACGGCAGACCCCCGGGGTAATCAGGCCTGGGACATAGAATATGCAAGATCCTGTGAGATCTGTTTGCTGGAGGATGTTATTAACTTGGAATTCGAAGGCACAGACAGGAAACCAAAAGTAGCCCTTTGAGCCATGTAGTCTTTTCATATGTTAACACTCCATTCTGTGCCCAGAATCACAGCAGGAATTCTGTCAGCATCTTTGTAAGTCACCTGTTCCCTTTGATCTTTTCTGCTAGACTGTGAATCCACAAACTGAGTCGACTTTCTTAATAAAAACCTACTTGGGTAGAGATACGGGCACTCTCCACTAGAGAGAGTGGCAGTTTTGTCTATTCTCCCACAGGACCTGGTTGTCTCTGTGTATGTTTTTCTTGTGTTTTCAACAAGCATCCACAGCAGGGATACATACTGCTGGCTGGTATCCTCTACAGTGAGCTTCCCTTTGCTTTGTAAAGATAGCATACAGAGTGCTGGGACAGTCTGGGAAAGAATTCCAGAGCTTCCATCACCTCCTTTAAAAGAGGTTACACACACATGCCCACATACTCAGATGTGTACAAATACTATGTGTACACACACACACCACACTGAACCTTATTTCAGAGGATAACTTAAATGCCACTGTGGGGCAGTTGTCCTGCCTGGGAGCGTGTGCTAGTGACTGTACTCATTTCTCTCCTGCCCACTCTGTGCCTGGTCACCAGTTCTTCCCACCTCCAGGCCCATTGGAGGTTCCCTGGCCCCGGCAGGGCAGAGGTTTGGAGGAGACCTGGGTTGGCTGGCCTCATACTCCCATTGGGAGCCCTGAAACTGGGACAGCACAGAAATGGAAATGACACAGGCTGCCAGACAGCCACTTGGCACACAGCTCCTATAGCAGTGAGAGCACGTGTTCGACATGGAGTACAATACAGACAGCTGGGCCTCCAGCACTGATCTGCGCGAGTCACAGGAATTCAGCCTCATCTGCACAATTGCAGGTGGAGGTTATCTATCAACCTGTACTGATAAATGCAAGGTCAGGAACAGAAAGCTGGGGCCATATTCTCACAATGTCAGTGGGAGCCTTGGTCTGGACCCCAAGGCCACTGGTGGTCTAGCCGGTGGGGATTCTGCAGGCCAGCAGATGGCACCATGAGATAGCTCAGGAGAGGAACTGACCTTGGACTTTGGAACATTCAACCCCTGGGAGGGGCAGAAACCACCACTGTTCTATACATGGTGATCACAGGAATCGGTAAAATGAGGTGGGTTTAGCATACAATGAGCTCAGGCACAGGGAGATATTAAGACCAATGCTTGTCTTTCCAAGGTTAAGAGGGGGTCAGTACTCATAAAAATGTTCTTCCCAGGAAGGAAGGAAGCATTTTGAAAGCCAGAATGAGATTTTTCTCTTCCTAATTCTCTTTCAGTTTGGGATCTTCTGCTTTAGGTGGCACTTGCTTCCTTCTTGCCATAGGCTTGTTGTCTTAGGATGGAAATTCATGCCTGCTTCAGGGACAGCCAGTCCCTTAAATGGGGGCAGTTTCTCAGATATGAGCCCAGCAGAGGTCCTTAGGCCCCTGCCCTAATCCTCCTCCTTTCTGCCCAAAGAGAAGCCCAAATACTACCTCACAGGTGTCTTCCAGTGAATGTGAGTGAAGAGGACAGAACCGAGCTGTGCAAGCAACAGGCTCCCTGATCAAATAACTCCAAGGGCCTTCCAACTAGGGCCTCAGTGCCCATTACCCACTCCGAATTCCAGGAGTCTCGCAACACTTCTGTTCACGTTTTGCTACCTTAACACTTGTCTGACTTCTTCAACCACAGAACCACCATTTTGCTCAATGTCTATTAGCAAGACAGACTGATTTCCTTACACACTGTGACACACCTCACTTAACAGCTCATGAAAGAGGGATCTCTACATTGGGAAGGACACTGGGAGCTTCTGGGAAAGTAATATTGCCCTGTCCTTGAACTCAACCAAGGAAACAGATGGAAACTTCTTGTCCATTAGCTGAAAACCCAGCACATCGGGTTCTCAGATATTGATTGTTTTGCATATTATGTGCCCCCCTTCTCTCATGCCCCCACACAAATACCTACATACACACAATAGATTTTTTTCTTTAAAAAAAGAAAATACGATAGCACTGTGATATAGCAGGGCCACCCAGGGCATTTGTTTCATTAAAAAGAGCTCTTTTTAAGGCCAGTTACTTACTATTTTGTAGTTTTACAATATTAACCTGGAGGAAGAAAGAGCACTTCTCCAGAGCCACCATCCCTCAGTCCAGTGGACATCCACTTGGACACCAGCATGGCGAGAGCTGCTGTTCAGCACACTTGTCTGCACTCACTCCTGATGCTGCTGCCTGTGGAAACTGTTCTTCTGCATGATCATGAGGAAAGCGTTCCACAGACCCACACACAGGAGACTGTAGTGTGGCAAGATTTATTTGAATGGCAATAGAAACCTTCCCCTGGTTTCCAATGTCCCGTCTCCATCCTTTCCACCATGGAAAAAGTCCAATTTTGTCTTTATCAAGGCCACAATAAAGCCTAGGGTCCAGAGTTTCTGTTTCATATTACAGCTTAGTCCTTTGGAGCCCACATGGTCTGACAGGCCCCAAGCAGTGCTGCTGCACCCCCGTGGTTGCTATGGACAGAACACATAAATGAACGGGACCAGAATGTGTTATTGGCAAGAGGGAAGGGCTTTGTTCCCTGGAATTATGTTAGGCTTGGGAAGGACCAGGCACTTTTTAAAAATACCCAATCAATTTCTCAAGCTTTCACAGGCTTTTAATGGGTCCACCCACTACAACAAATCTATTTCCTTCTATGGTCAAATTTTGGCTCCCAATGTGCATGTGCTTCCCCCCACCCTCTCCCCCCAACAATCCAGTACTAGACGGTGGGCTGCTCCCTACCTAGGGGAAGGAACAGGTGTTAATCCCCTTGGAGGGACATGCTGCACTCCCCTGGGGAGTGTGAGGCTGTAGCTTCCTGGTGAAGCAAGCTGCTCCTCAATATCTGATTCCCTTTGCTCCCTTCTTTTATTAATAACTAGCGACCTCCACTAACAGTGGGGCACCTGCTGACCAGGTAATGCCATCAGCCCATGTGTTACTCAGCTGGGGACACTTCCAGAAGCTATTTTTCTCAGTAGGTGTAATTGAGCCAAAGTCATGAGTCATGACTCTGTTTTCCATGACTGTCATTAAACTGTAGAACAATGAGTGAAAAATGCATGTTGTTTGTAACAACTCTTCCTCCTTTATACAAAGACCCAGTGTCTAGGACTGTTTTTTTTTCCCACAGCTTGTATCAAATGACATTGTGATTTTCTATAAATCACAGAGATGTAAACACTCCTTCCCTGGTCTGGGGCAGAGGAGAGGCCTGGGCCTCACAAGGAGTGAACAGCAAGGAAACATATCAAGAAAATCATTTTGCTAAGTTCAAGTCCTTATCAAGTGGATTGTGCCAGAAGACATGATTTCTTTGGATGATGCAAGTCACCTGCATGCAACGCTCAGGAAGCTAGCTTCAATTTCACAATGCAGGCTCTCAGAGAACATCAAGGGCAGCATCTGCGCCCATGCTGAAAGCTCCTGGTAGGGCATGGCCTCTGGTCTGAACATGCCCCAGAGCAGCATGCTGCTGCCCTAGAATCCATCAGCTGCCCAGTTGGCCCCCATCCCACCACCTCCCCGCTTCTGTCTTCTGTCAACACTTAACTGAACAAAAAGAAAAGATGCTTGATGAAGCCAATCCAACTACCTCAAACTTGTACCTCATGTGACTCTGTGCAGAAAGGAGGTAACACACAGCAGAGCCCAGCACACCAGGGCCCCAGTGAGCCTAGCGCAACCAGACATGAGGCCGACCTCCTGAGGTGGATGGAGGGCTGAGGGGGTTCCTCTGAGTTACGCTCAGCAGTGAACAAATAGGCATTTTAATCAACTTTTCTCTGCAATCAAAATGTTTAGACATTTGTTCATTCTGGGACACTCTTCTCTTAAAGTCAGTAGGATATATGTTCCTTAATGCTCTGCACTTTATACTTGTGTACTAAGTAATGGTCTCCCACAGACTGTTTTCTCATTTAGGGCGAGGGAGTACCCTAACGTGCCACTAAGTTCTTTGTATTCAGAGCCCCTACTTCTGTGGGTCATAATTTGAAAACACAGGGCCCAATGACTGGTAATAGGGTCTGTACTTTTTTGTAATAATTCTGTGTGTGTGTGTGTGTGTGTGTGTGTGTGTGTGTGTGACTCTGTTAAACAGGCATCTTTATCTTTTTTCTCAGATCTTCTTGTACTTCTGATACTCTTTCAACATAAACATAACTTTCTACTATTAACCCACTTGGTTTATAGTGTCCCCACTTGCTAGCACTCATAGCACTTAACTGTCCCCAACCTCATCTGGTGAGTCTAGACCTGGGGCATGATGTACTTTTACTTAAATCTTCCTAAGAACCAAGTACTCCCACTCACTTCAATGAAAGGTCTGCTTTTCCTGTGCTCATGGAGGACCCCTGCCCTGGGCCCTCTGGGAGTGCAGAGGGCAGGGTAGGGCTGGGCACAGCAGCCTCCTCCACAGCTAGACGAAAGGTGGCACACAGAGAGCAGGAGAGCATGGTTGGCGGGGAGGGCCCTCTTCAGACCCACAGGTTCTTTCTCAGTGGAACTTGAGCTTTTGCTGTGGCTGCCTACTCTTCCCCCAGAAGAGGTCTAACCTGCAGAGCAGGCTTTACAGCAAACATTTCATCCCTCACTGGTTCCCTGAGGTGTGAGTGGCCTAAAGGAAGGGCACAGGCTCCATGGTTCCTCACACCCCAGTCAGCCCTGGCCCAAGTGGTCTCAGACCTTAGGCCACTGGTGATTCTTGGAGGCTTCACCAGGAGAGAAAACAGACCATGCCACCTGAGAGTGACATTAGAATCTGTGGGTATGAGTCTTTTTCTCCCCATTCTCAGCCTTCAGAAAGCACCCATGGAGGAGGTGGATCAGAGAAACAAATGCCTATATGATGCCACCATTCACTGTATCTCTGACCACTGGGCTGACTGGCATGCAAAGGGCTGACTAATAAAAACACACAACAGTATGTGAATGCCCAGAGCATTGCTCGCACATGTAAATGATTTAGCTTGTTTTGGGGGATTAGATCTGTGCAGTGTTATTCTTGAACATTCTGTAATAGAAAGTGCATTTGCAAAGCATTTTCAGGTATATTTGCTATTTTAAGTCTAAAAACAATCAGTTTTTGAGATCACTATTACTATTGATTCCTTACTGTACAAATGAAAAGGCCATGGCATGGCAAAAGGCACCCAAAATAAGGACGGCCCACCACTGGTTCTTGGATCTGATTTCCAGTCAGTCCCTGGGCATGGTTTCAGTGATCTGGAGTGGGCACAGGGAAGTCAGGCAGTGAGAATTTTTAGGACTGAGCCAGGAGGTAAGGCTTGCAACTCATTGCCCCTTGTGTGGTTTATCACTTGGGCTCCTTCTTATCAGCACTGTGACATGGGTTACTTGGAACAATTTGTGGACCTGGGACAGGAAGTTGAGGGTCAGAGCCAGACCTGAGTTCCACCAGGTTGGGTTTCTCCCATCAAGGTCAAGTGGTGTTGGCTTGACGTCAGTGGGTCACTGAATTCCCCTGTAGTTCCACTCTGGCCCCTCAATGTGGGCCTTGAATTCTCTGGGCTGATAGGAAAGCCATCTCTTTTATCTTCACTGTGGAACATCAGCTTTTCATCATTGGGGTTTCAACATTCCATGACAAAAAACAAAACAGGGAAATCTATAGCACAGAGGAGTCAGTGTCATGAGTAGCCCATCCACATTGGCTCAGCAGGTGGGGGCAGACCTGGGAACAGGCTCCTTTCTCTCTCTCTCTCTCTCTCTCACTCTCACTCTCACTCTCTCTCTTTTTCCCTCTCTCAAGTCTGAAAAATTGGGGATAGGTCAGCAGGGACCTGAAGAGGACCCTTGGTCAGCCCAGGGGGACTCAGAGAAACTTGTAGGGTCCAGTCCTTACCCAGGAGAACCAGAAGATCCCAGCTCAAATGCCACAACTAACACCTATGTCCCCAATGGCTTGGAGGTGCCTGGCAGTGAGCAAAACCCAAGGTATTTTTGGCCAGAAGTAAATCCCTTATAGATACCCAGCAGGGTTCCACATGAGTCAGTTCAGACATCCTGGGAGTCTAGGATGAGCTACTCCCTCAAACAAGGAACTAAGCATCTCTCATGCTGTCCCATATTTCTAAGACTTGGCCCAGATGTTGGGAGCAGACCCCGTATTATTAGTGTTAGCTCAAGAGGACACAAACCTGTCACCTGCTACCTCCCATCTCAAACTAGATGCTCAGTAAAGTGGGTGATGGTCTTCTTGGTGCACTAGACAGCTGGGGTAACTATGTGTGTGGAGGAGGGACTGGAAACCATGGAAATGCATCCCACAGACCAGCAATTAAATCTCTAGCTGGTCTTTTCTCTTCTAGAATCTTAACAGTTCCCTCAGCTTAGGTGGATCCTGGCCTGCAAGATCCGTGTGTGTTGTGGCTGCTAGTGAACAAATACACACGGACAACAGAAGTCCTATGGAGAAAAAAGGGACAGCATGGCCAGTCTCTGAGAGAGAGAGTGCAGCAGGGCCAGAAGCCCCTGCCTGAACAAACTTTTATTGTTTTTCTAGCTACATTACATGGAGGGTAGTCCTCATTTACTATGCACAGATTCACTGCAGGGGACTACCTTTTACAGAGAACAAAGGAAAGAATGCTGCTAATTACTTCAAAGAGAAGGATGTTGCAGACCAAGGGGAAAAGTGGTTGAACCGGTCATACTCCATACTTGGGAGGTTTAGCTCAGATTTTAGGTTACAGTAAGCACTTGCTGCCTCAATTCAGGGTGAGGGAGTTTTAGCAAAGCAAGTCTCATATTAGTCTAGGTACAATGCACGCCTGATTGCCCACAGGAAAACCTCTCTGTGGGCGTTGGCCTGTATGCCACTCACTCCCCACTGGTTTTCCGTGTGGAGGCTGAGCTACATTTCCATGCCACGTGAAATGGTTCCCTACACTCGGCTATTCCAGTGCTGCCCAGGAAATGGAAAGAGACAGCTGTCCTAAGAGATTGCAGATAAAACTTCTTACTCTGGGAAATTTTATTTTAAAAATGTAACTGTATTTCTAGGCCTTCTTACCAGGATCTCAGAAGAAGCCCGTGCAAACTTGGGCCCCAAGGGATGACCCTGCATTAGCTTCCTGGAGCATCTGCCTCTGCCAACAGCCAGTATAATGGAGAGAAGCTGGAAGAGAAGAAAAAGAAGGAAAAGGAAGATAAGAGAGAGACAATGGAGAAGGAAAGGGGGAGAGAGGGGTAGCAGAAGAGAAGGTTGTGGGTGGAGTGGGAGGAGGAAGACAGGTAGTGCCCAAAAGAGAGGTAACCTGTTAGGGACACACCGTAGTGTGAGTTCTGCCTGGATCCTCACTACTCCCTCTCCAGCCCTAGGCTGGTCCCCCATCCGGAGCTCAGCTCCCATCAGCACATCACCAGGCTACACAAAGGCCCTCCCTGCCCAACACATTGTCCACCTTCCTTTTCCACAGGCCTTGCCACCTGTGGGTGGAACCAAGGCCAGATTCATAGAGAGAATGGAAACATCCCTGTCTCGCTGCTACCTATAAATGCTCCACCCCACTGCTGAGTGCCCCAGGTCTCACATGTGGCCTGGAGGCCAGAGATGCTGAGAAGGCAGCCCACCCTAGAGTCCACACACAGACCAAGGTGAAGCCCACATCTCACAGGTTGTCTTCAGATCACATGTGCTGCACCTGTCTGCACACCTGTGTATGTCTGGAGCTGAGCATGACTGTCAGGTTCGACCCAAGGCCACATTTCACATGCTCTTCCCTGAGGCCAGTGGCACCCAACCTTCACCCAGTCAGCATCTCTGTGTGGCCATGTTCCAGGGCTGCCTGACAAAGCCCACAGCTTTGTATCCCTTACAAGGGATATAAACAGAATTTTATCATCTCATGGTTTTGTGAGGCTGGCAATCTGAGATCAAAATGCTTACAGGGCCTCTTCTTCCTGAGGCCTCTCTCCTTGTCATGTAGACAGCCATCTTCTCCCTGTATCTTCACATGGGCTTCTCTGTGTGTGTGTCTGGCTCTGGGTCCAGATTTCCCCTCTTTATAAGGGGCTCCTCTATTCTCCTATAACTTCATCTTAACTAATTACACCTGCAATGTCCTTATTTCAAACATGGCTGCATTCTGTGGCACTAGGGGTTAGGACTTCAGCACATGAATCTAAGGGTCATGCTCAGCCCCTTGACACTGTGCAAAGGATGCTTTGTCTTTCATTCACTGGCTCATCTCAAGTGCTTGGAAGTGGCTGAGTCCCCACAGGGCTCAGGCGACAGCCTTGCTCCCAGCTCACAGAGGTTTTAGCTGACAGCCTGACAGTTCTTCCTGAGTGGGACCCAAGGCCCTGTTGTGAGCTGACGAGGAGAACTTCTGAAGCCCACAGGACACGTTGAAGCTACAGCCTACTGGGAGACTTGCTCCGTTTGCCTAGCTATGGTGGCTCCAGCACATCTCAGGGCTGCGGGGCTAGCCTCATCCTGAGCACTCTGGGCAAAGTGTTCTTGTGTCCCCAGCAGGAAGTTGGAGCCCTAGCCAAGTACCTATGTGTCTGTGACCATATTGAAGATCAGGTATCTGCAGAGGATCTAGGAAACACGGCCATGACAGTGGTCTCCAGCTTCCTGAATTTATCCACTGAGGAGGCACTGAAGCACCCCATGACCTGTGGTTCTCTAGCTGTCATTAGGACCTGTCTCCCCAGGACCACATGGGTTTATCCAGACAGATCTGTGAGGCAATCATGCCCAGCCCAGCCAGAATATTCTGGTTTTACCCTCTGACTCCACAAGGCCCTGGAAACCCCAATGTGTTGGGCTCTAACCCCGCCAGGCAGGACATGGTGCAGAGACCCTGAGCTCCCCAGCCCCTTCTCATGTGAAACAGCCTGAGCCTGAAGGCTTTGGAGGTCAAAGGAAATGTTGCCAAAATTCTGGTATGCATCCAAGTGTGTGTGAAACAGTGATAAAGAACTAATAAAGACAGAGGAAACAGACAACAAGAGTCCTAGTGCCAAGGGAAGGACTGAACCTGTTATCTGAAGCAGTGCCCCATGTGATGTTTGCTCCAGTGAAGATGAATCCCAACTCTGCAAGGAAGGCCTGAGGTGGAGGCCGGAACCCAGAGCTGGGGTGACTCCCCCCAGTCTTTCTGTGGCTAGTGGAATTAGTAGTTCCCACTGTCCCTTCCATGAGTCCCGCTTCAGGTGTTAGATCAGTAACAGTCATGCACCTGAGGATCATGGGGAGGTGCTGAAAGACATGCTGTCTGTGAAAATTAATTAGAACCTGAAGAGCAGGGAGCCAGGCGTGGTCCCTCAGCTCGGACCACTAGGGGGCAGCTCTGTATAATGCCATGGCTGGATGTGGGGGGCACTGCCCGGCACAGTTCAGGGAGGCACTGCCTGGCACATACTGTAGGCCCCTCTGAGGCCACCATATGGCAGTTCAACATGAGGCTCAGTTCCGGGCCCTGAGGCACTCCCTTATAATAAACTCCTGATCCAGTAGGTGATGAGGCCAAATTCGACTTCAGCTGGAGCTCTGGGGGCCAGGGCAGAACTACTGGGCTGGAGGACAGGGCCTGAGTCTACCTGTGCGAAGGCCAACCTTGGGTAACCTCTCTCCACAGGGGGTTCATATATTTGAGTTCGGCCTTTTGTAGGCAGTGAGAGGGGAGGAAAAAGAAGAGAAATAAGGGAGAGACGACCATTACACCATGTCTCCAAAAGAAGGTTGGGTTGGGCTGGCCTGGCCTTGGCAGGAGGCAGAGGTCACAGTGGATATTTAGGTGCCCCAGAGCACCAGGATGGGCACAGAGCAGCTGCTCGCTAAGTGTCCACTAGGTGGCAGACCACACCTGAGCAAGAACTCCTCCGCCCTTGTGGCTGCTGTTCAGGTTCCACCTATTTTTACAAAAGCATAAAAGCCACACTAAGATGCACTATTAGAAATCACATGTTGACAGCTGTAAGAAGATGTAGTAAGTGATTTATTTCCAAAGTAAGTGGTTGGCAACTGCTTCCTCTACTCAGGGAAGCAATTTCCAATCTTTACCATTAGGCATTGACCGGTGAAGGGATTGGAAAAGTTCCTTTATGTCCTCTTGTTATGGATCTGCCTGGCACATGTTCATTCCTGTCAGCTGGACCTTGTCATGTGCCCATTTTAAGGCAAATGCTGATGATCTGAGCTGGTCAGGCCCCTCATCCAGGCCTGGAGTTCCTGGAAACTAAAGGATGCGTCACATGTGCCTGGATGTCACCCCCATAGCAGAGATATACGGGCTCTTTAAAAGGAGCTTGAAGAGCCCAGGCCTTTGATTACAGGAAGGTGTGAAAACAATGGATCTACTGCATAGTCCATGGTTTGGAGAATTAGACTTGTCAGGATATAGGTTCCCAGGATGTGACACAGGCCCCCAGGTCTAATGCACCCTCTGTCAGAGACCCAAGGTACTAAGATGGGTGTGGACCACAGCTGGGACCTCACCACCACCTGCTCAGAGGGAGGTTGCTCCTGGGCCACCCCTGGGGAGGAAAGCACACCCAAGGCCAGCTGCTGTCTCCTAGATTTCCAAGCAGGAAGCAAAGCCAAACACAAGTCCCCTCCTGACACATCCAAGAAAATATTTGAGAAATGTCAAGATCAGTAATGAGTGACACTTCTAGGATGGTGAAAAGATATGTATTTTCTACATGTTTGTTCTTTCATCTCCTTCCACTAACTGACAACAGGCCTAAGGACAGCACCACACAGATGACAGGCACTTAGGCCCAAAACCAGTGGATTTTGTCCTCAATTTCCCCATGCTTGGGCTGCACAGTCCACCAAGAGCTGTTTACAAAAGGGCTTAGGGACCACTCCTGCCCTGCATTTGGCCCTATTAAGTCACCTGTGGCTTTCCAGCTCCATTCACCATTGACCTGGGAGGTGTACCAGCTGTACTGTGTTAGAATCACGATGCTCCTGTTCTGTCACCTGCCTCGTGACCCAACAGCCTATTCCCAAGCAGTGTTTTTCAGACTGCGTTCTGCTTGTCAGAAAAGGAGGTGTCCTGTGATTGAATACACATAGAAATCTCTGTAGATTATATCCCCCTACCAGAGAACCATGAAACATATTCAAAATGCACACAATTCCCACAGCACAGATACCAGTTTTCATCCCTTTCCCCTGCGTGTCCTCAGGCTCTGTGGCTGGGAGCCCATCCTTCCCGCCCACCTGGTCTTACCCCTACTCTTCCAGCCCAAGCAGACAGCTTTCCTCAACACACTTCCCCTTGCTTCATAGCCACCACCCACGGCCTCACATCCCCTCCGCTTTCACAGTCCCTGGAACACAATGTCACAGCCAGTTAGAGGTGCATGTTCACAGATATTAATTAGGCTGTTGGCCCTTGGAAGGTAGGAGGCGGCTTCTGTCCCTTCCTTATGCGCTCCCCTCCCCGCCATGCCACATCCTGGACTGGTGCAGGAAGCTCGGTGGAGTGGGCCCAGCACTGGCCAAGGCACCAGCCTGTTGGACTTTGTTCCAATGTGTCGTTGCTATGCATCCCTCCTCCTCAAGGACTTGGCCAGGCTTACTCATTAGCAGAGGGACTGAGGGATGGGATGAAAGGCAGAAGCCCAGCTCCCTGGTCCTTTATCAGCTCCTAACATTGGCAGGAGTTTGCTTGGCCCAAGTGTTTGCATAGCATTTGAAGGGCCAAAGGAGAGATTACCATCGCTCTGTATGTGCCTGTATGTATGTTTGTGAGTGTGTGTGTGTGTTGTTCTGTGTGTTTGTGTACATATGTGGATGATGTATGTGTATATCTATATATGTGTATATTTGTGTCTGTAGATGTCTGTGTGTTTGTGTGTGCCTGCGTTTCTCTGTATATATGTACATATACATGTACATGTCTGTAGATATGTTTGTATGTTTATATATTTGTGTTGTGTATGTCTCTAGGTATCATTGTGTGTCTGTAGGTATGTGTGTTTACCCACGAGTGAACCCAGGGCACAGAGAATTGATCCTGACCACCTGCTGACACAGGCATCCTGAGTCTCTCAGGCAGCATGAATCTTGGTTAGTCCTGGCCATGTCTGTCACAGCCTGTGTTGGCCTTCTGGCCTCCAAAGCCTTCTGCTGGGCCAGGGTGTCCAGAGGTGGGAGTAGGGGACGCTGTGTTCCCACACATCCTTGAGCAGGGCCCACCGTCCACAGCCCTTGAGGAATAACCCAGCTTCTCTGCACATCCCAGGAGCCCTGCCTGGCTCCAGGGTTGCCCTGCCAGTCCTATGAAGAGACGCCCAGGGGCTTTCCCAACCTGCCCACCCTCTGCCCAGGCTGCTGTCTTCTCCACCTCCTTTGCTTTCTAGGTCAGACAAAGACAAGCCTTGGCCTGGGCTGCTCCCGTGAACCATTTAGGTGTTCAGAGGCTCTGAGCTCCATCCAAACTGCCTCCCTGAGTGGGAAGGCCTGGAGAGGTTACCCTCAGCTGCCCCTCTCCCTCCACTGCCAGGTGGCCCGGTGCTCCAAACCCCTGGGCAGCAACAGAGCTCCTATCCACACGTTTGTCCCTCACGGGTGCTCTCATATCCTGTAAATGAACTCTTCTTGCTCTCTCTGAAAACCTCGAAAAGTCTGCTTTACCTTTAAAGTTAAAAATAAATGTTTTGAAAATGTATTCTGCCCTGAATTTGCCAGGCCTTTTAAATTTCATTCACAGGAACCATGCAAAATTAAAATGTGGGACCCTTGTTCAGAAAGCAGGGCAACTCAAAATTACCAAAGAAAGCTTTTCCTCCTCTTGACTTGCCAGGTATTTTTGTTATTTCATGCCATTCCAAGTAAAGTTAAAATTTTCAATAACTGGCATGAATTTTAGCATTCACCTTTTTATGCAATGCCAGTTTTAAATTCAGACACAAGAGCATTTAACTTACATGAGGAGCTATCGAAATGACAGTTTTTATTTTGTACCTCGACATGCTTGGGTATTCCATTCTTACCAGAGCGGTGGAAATAACTAACTCCACCTTTTCCAGTTCACTTCATGACACTTTAGCTTCATAAGTGGGAAGAAGAGACGTCAGCAGGAGGCACGATAGGCCTTCCTGTTGTTCCCTTTTCTTCTGTACATTACTGTCAGAGCAAGTTTGGGGCAGACACAGGGAAAACATGGGCTAGAGAGGATGGACAGGGTGCCTTGATTGCTCGCATTTCTGAGAAGCTAATGCCTTCTCTCTGCATTGGAAGCACGTTCCCATTCGAGTGGAAAGTGTGGCTTTCCAGAGATTCTATGGCCTGGCTCACTCAGCTGCAGAGGTAATATGCTCAGTGCAACTTGCTCTGAATCTTACTCAACTCCACACTCCCTGGGTCTGAGGGGGTTCCGTGCTTGTGCACCTCGTGACCGTGGACAGGGCAGCAAGAACCTGGCAGATACCAGCACACCTGTCATCTCCACCTACACACACACTCCATTGCCACAGGGACTTCATCTAAAAAATAGGGTTCAAAGACCAAATCAACAATTTTAGGGTAGTGACTTCAGAGTGTTAGACCGAGCAGAGACCTTCTGTGCTTAGGGCCCCATGTGATGCAAAAGCCACACGGCTGTGAGGCCAGCCCTGCTTAGAGCTGAAACATTTCTAATAAATGTCCTTCTATTCATTAATTGATGGCATTCCTCCCTGGATGCTCTGTTCTCCTGGAACTGCTGGTTCTGCTCTCTGTGTGTCCATTTTTCTCTCTGTTTTTCATTCTTCTGTCCTTACAAACAGTCAGAAGAATCCTTCTAATCTTTTAGCTCATTCTTCAATTGGGTCTGTTTTGCTATTTAGTCTACTTATTGAAGTTTCATTAACAATCGTTTTTAAAATTTCAAAGTTATGTAGTTCTTTTTCACAACAAACTCTTCATTTTACAGATAATTTATATTTTCTAATCTCCTTGAATATGTTAATTATGATTACCTTTAACACTTTTCTGGGTGAGCTCTTTCCATTTGTTGAATTTGATTGTCAGTTGTTCATAGTGTTCATTTTACTCAGATGTTTGACAGCTCTTGGCTAACTGTTTATCTTTTTGTTCGGAAATCCCTGATCAGCATGTTTCTCTGTGCCCAGTTTTCTTATTTGCAAAATGAGGGCCTCAAGTAGCTCAGTGGTTTTCAACTTTTTAGCTTTGGCAAATGTCAAATCAGACCTTATTTGTGGAAGCACAGTGTGTAAATGGAGGGGGTGTGGCGATAATTGTAGCAGGTGCCGGCCCTGGGGATGCCCTCTTGGATCCTTCAAGCTCTGTCTGGCAGCCCCACTTCACAACAGGCCTGGGAGGCTCCTAAGCCAGGTGACCCAGGCTTCCAACAGCCTGGCCAACAACTAGTGGACCAGGGTGTCCAGGTGCTCATTTCAAGATCCAGGATTATGATTCCTTGTGGGAAGCAACCAGATTTGAACGTCTGTGAAATCCCTTCCTGCACATTCCTTCTGGCGGAGCTCTGGGAGTGAGAGGGTTCCCATGGCAGATAGACACACAGAGACTTGCTCATCGTCACACTCTGGATGAGAACAGAGCTCCTGTCAGTGGCTTCCAGAGAAATTCTCACCCAAGAAATTCGCAAACGGCGGTGGCGATGCGAGTTGCTGGGGAACACATGGTTACATTTCAGTCTTTAAGTAGATCTCCTGATTTCAGAGGAATCATTTCCAGAAAGACTGGGCAAAGCTCCAATCCTGGCTTTGTGTATAGTGCCAAAGTAGATGCTACAACTTAGTAAATTCCTGGCATTCTCTCAGAGCAAAGACAGAACTGCCTTTGCTGTCAGTCCCGAGCCGACTCTTCCTCAGCCACTGCGCAGTCAACACCAGGGAGAGTGGGCTTTGTGGAACTGCCGTCCAGTTTCTGATCTAGAAATAGGCCAAAGCACCAATGTGGAAATACCTGTGGCTCTTAAAATAGATCTGTGTGCCTCAGTGTGTTTGTCCTAAGTACACTTGAGATTCAGCACAGAAACACAGAAGTGAAAGTTTTGAATTGGTTTGTTCTTTTTTATCTGAGGAGAATAGTTCTTTTTGTTGGGTTTCAGACAGAAAAAAAAAATTATATTCTTCCTCTTAAGAGGTTCAGTTTTTCACGAACCAAACCAACTGTAGTAATAGCAGCAAATCCTGTGCTACCACCTGAAGAAAGCGAGGAGCTGAAAGCCTCTCTGTTTCCTCGGCTCTGGCTGGTGCTCAGCTGTCCTCCCCCGGTCTCTGCCCGTAGAACCAGGTCTGAGGCTCCCCTCACACCTCCGCTTCTTACAGATCTCCTTGTTGTTTTGCAGACATGCTGGAAGAATCCTGAGTCTTCCACTTCAAGCACAAGTGTTCTTAGGGGTTTTCATTTTTCTGGATAATCTGGAGTCTTAATGTTGAAAACAACATCAACAAAAGTACTTTTTCATTTTCTTTTTGTTAGTGACTTCAAAGCCATGGTCCCACAGTGGGAACCACTCTGGGATTCCATCGCAATCTGCCCTGGCCACCCGCTTCTGTCCCCGAGCTTGTCACAGCCAAAGAGAGAAAATATAGACCAGAGCCCCAAGCAGGAAAGAGATATCACTGGGCAGAGGACAGTGGTGTCTGTGAAGGGCCTCTCCTTTCGCTGCTCATTATTGTTAAATCTCAGATGTGTGTACACAAGTACACATGCAGCACACAGCACACACATGTAGCACACACATGTAGCACACACATGCAGCACATTAACTGAATGTACAGTGTTTTGAAGTCTCACAAGATACTCTCCCATGTCTCCAGCCCCAGAACAAGAGTGGAGATCAGCAGCACCACAGGAGGTCCCCACCTGGTGACAGCAGGGCCATGGTCCTCCTCACCCTGATTTCTAACAGCATGGCTTAGTTTCCCTTGATTTTGTAACTTGTATAAATGCAATCACACAGTTTATAGTTTTCTGTCCACCTCTTTTGGCTCAGATTACATTTGTAAGATGTTCGTCTGTGTTATTCCAGGCACATTAGATCACCATGTCTTCATTGAATCCAGTGTCACTTCCGGGGTGGGGACACACTGCGATGTGTCCATGCAGGCCTCTGCTGATGGGCACAGGGGTTCCAGACCCCACTCACTGTACAAAAGGCCAGTACTTTCAGGAGTATTTTCATGTTGTACCAGTGTCTATTGTCTAAAGATTTTAGAAACAAACCAAACCCAGCCCACCAAATGCACAATTCTATCAGCACACAATGTGGGAACAGAAGCCACTTCTAGCTGCTCTGGATCACAGTCCATTTTTCCCTCTCTCTAGTTAGTTAGACTGTGCTGGTTGAGCTCATAAAGACTTTAAAATGTAGATTGCTTATGGTGCTGCAGAAGCTGCTCAAAGTCTCCACACTCGAGTTGCTGAAAGAACTTATCAGAAATGGAGGGAATGAGAGGGTAAGACAAGAAAGAAGGGAAGCACAGATGGCCTCACTCACAGGGAATGTTTTTCAGAAAAACCTGCACACTTGACTCCACAGATGTTCCTCCAACCCAGAAGGTGTGGAAAACTCATTGGACTACTCTCACTTGCCCTGCTGCCAAGAAAATGGGAGGAGCCTGCTCATTGTCTCCTCAGAAATGTCCCCTTGGATTCCAGGAGGTCGGAGTCAGTGAGGAATCAATGCCAGGAACCTCAGCAAGATGCCATGCCATTCAAGGAAGTCCAGGGACCCACTGCCTAGGAATTTCTGGCCAGAAAGCAAACTTCCTACCCTGATGAAACCCTACAAGGCAGTAAATTAGAGAGGCCTCTGACATTGGAGAATGCAAATTTTAGGTGATCATATTTTTTGGTTGACACCAATGTAACCTCAGTATTACCGCTTCTGTTGAGTGCATAGTAACTACATGGTTTTACCTGATATTTGCAGGCTGCAGGACATTTCCCCTGCCTAGAAAGTGTCATTTGTAAATTCAGTCAATGAACACAAAAGTAAATGAAGTTGTTTACTGGGAGAGGAGTTGATGTTCTCAGACTGACCTGGCCTCCAGCTGGAAATTTGATTGAGTTTCCAGCTGCCATTAACTCCTATCCCAAATGAAGCTACCTTGAAGTCAAGCCCACTGCCAGGTCTCACGTGCTCCAGGAGACTGTGGCCCAGGAGTGTGCCCATTCTCAAGCAGGACGCCACTCTCCCCAGGGAGGGTGTCAGGTGGGACAGGCTCACCTTGGCCAGCAGCAACTTCCCATGTCTGCCCATGGCCTGGCTCTCTCCTGAGTGGCTCTCACCTTGCTGGGCAGCTTACCATGAAGCCCACCTTTGACCAGGCTGCTGGGGATCCTCTGGCCATGGCCTATCTTGTCCACAGCCACCAGTGTCCCTATCACAGCTTCTTCCTGCAGCTACATAACACTGCCTCTTGCTCTCCATTGACTCCAAGGCAGAAAATACCAAATGATCAACAGAGAGTACAGTGTTTTCAAACTTTTTAAAATTGAGTTAATTATGCTTTCTGATTTGCTAGCCAGCACAGACACGTGAGGAAAGGTGGTAGTGCTGCAGAGAATTGAAAAACCCCTTTCCTTCTAAGCCTAATGAACTGAAGGCCTCCAAGTCAGAGCAGCACGAGACGAACCAGTCGAATAAGAACGAAAGAAGGGTCAATATCACTCGTCAATAAGAAGAATCTCAGTAAACACTCTAGGCCCACCCATAAATGCTTGATAAGGAGGAAGTGACAGAAATCCCTCCTCTGATGTGATACCAATACAGAAAACCTGCCCAGAATACACAAGACTGATTCTCCAACTATAGAGGGGAGTTAATCACCTAGACATGTTTCTTCTGACTGTGCACAGATTTGAATTTAATAAAAAGAAAATCAGGGGAAAAGGGCAAGGAGCTGACCACAGCCTGCGTAGCCAAAGCACGCCCTTGGCCAGCCTCCTGCTGGAAGAGCACACCTGCAGTACTTACTGTGGGTTCTTCTCATGTCCACAGGCTCCTTCCTCTGCCTGTCAGACATGCTGTGTTCTCTCCTGGGGAGATGGTTGTTACAGAAAAAATTTACCAAACAAAACAGAGTTAGTGTGCAAACACTGGCCTTTAAACAGAAAGCCTACTTTGAGACAATAGTATGAAAAGGCAAAGCTTTTAATCTGTAAGAGAAGAGCATTTTGGCATAAAAAATAAGCATTTAAAAGGATGTGAAAACCCAAAAGTGAATGTGCATGTCATAAATGACCCATAAACAATGGATTAAACAGGTAGCAGATGAAAGACTCGCCTTTCCAAGGCTGGGTGAGGTAAGTGAAATGAGGACCACCAGGGGTTATGGTCACACCATCAGCTCCTCCCTCTGATGAGGCTGGTGGCCCTGTGAGACAGAAGAGGACAGGGCAGGAGCCAAGTTCGTGCCTGCCAACCTCTTTCACTCCAGTGGGCTCAGAGCCAGAGTTCCATGAAGAGGAGTGATATCAGCCTTCTGGCTGCTGACCAGAAGACCCCTCAACTGCCCTCACATTGGCTGCCCAACAGGAATGGTTCTTGGGTGTGATGAAGGCCATCCTCAGCTTTATTTAATAATCTTGCATGGCCCAGAATGCTCCTGAGTGCCCCAGAACAACAGATGAGGCCCCAGGCATCCAGAGATTGTAGCTATGGACAGAAAGAAAAGTCTTGATTGTGAATAATTTTGTGTATCAACTTGATTGTGCCATGAGGTGCCCACATATCTGGTGAAACAATTCTGGATGAGTCTGAGGGTGTTTCAGGAAGATAATCAGCAAAGCAGATTGCCCTCCCAGTGTGGGTAGGTAGGCAACATATAATTAGTAGAATTCCTAAAAAAAAAAACAGAAGAAAGAATTTGTTCTCTGTGCCAGATTGTTTTGAAACTAAGAAAATGGCCTTCTTCTGCCCTCAGACTAGGACTTAGGCCATTGATCCTGCTGGTTCCCAGGCCTTCATATGTGGACTGGAGCCACACTCTCAGCTCCCCTGGGCCTCCAGCTAGTGGACAGAGACACTGGGATCTCTCGGTCTCCATAATAATATGAGCTAGAGTCTCATAAGAAATCTCTCTGTGTCTGCATATCTCTCCTTTTTGCCCTCACTCCCACTCACTCTCTCATGCTCTCTGTAAATATGTATCTCCTACCAATGGGTCTGTTTCTTTGCAGAACCCTGACCAATGTAGTCTCCATCACTTGTCTGCTGGTGGAGAAGAAGATCAGAGTTAGCTACCCCTCGGAATGACACAATGACCAGTCCCTCCTTTATCCTTTTTCTCCCGTGGAGACAAGGAACAGGACGAGTTGAAGCAGGAAAACCATACCAAGCTCATCCCATGTGGGGCAGTGCAGCGATGTTTGTGCTGTCTCTCTGGATCCCCACCAAACAGCTGCCAATGAGGACCTAAGATCCCTGCAGAAAAGAAGCATAGGGCAAGTGAGGAAGAAGACACATGTAGAGCTGCCAAAATGACAGTATCATTACTCATATTTCAATGAGAAGCTTATTGGGGCTGATCCCAATGGTACTCACTGGCATTTTTCTAGGTCCAATTAGCCATCTTTGGAACCCCAGGGTGTTTGGTGTTTGCTCAGTACATGAAGCGACTGTGAACAAACATCTGATATCAGTGTTAAGCTTCCTCTGATGCAGATAAAATGTGTCACAGAGCATTTTAGGTACACTTACATCCAATCACCCTGAAGGCCTCTCTGAAATGAGTGTGGGGCACTCATTGGCGGGTGGATCTCAGCGGCTTGCACAGGCCAGGGAAAGGAACACAGCGTGGTGTCTGGCACCAGTGCCAGGGCGTCAGCAATGCCCCTGTTAGCATCGTCTCATGTGCACACATCCATTCATCACCACCTCTAGCAGGTCACTCAGGCTGTCATTTCATAAGCTTTGTCTTTACTATGACCAGGATCTTATGAGGGATCGATGACTAGGATATGCCTCCTGTCCTGGAGGTGCTATCAGCCCACTGAGGAAGACAGACTTCAAAAGAAAAACAAAATGAGCCCTGGTCCAGTAGCTCAGTTGGGTAGAGCACCACCTTGATACACCAACGTTTCGGGTCAGGGCACATACAGGAATCAACCAATGAATGAATAAATAACTCCATATATAAAATCAATATATAATTTTTTTAATAAAAAAAAAGCACAGGATCCCTGCTGAATTTAGACATTTTAAATAGATGGGTAAGTTTTGTCCAGGACTTAGGAGGTCAGAAAAAAAGGCCAGAAGATGCTAGGAGACCCTAACCCATGGGGGTTGTATCAGTCAGAATGTTCACCCAAATCTCAGGGTGTCTGCCACTGAAGGTGTATTTCCCACTCTTGTGTCACTCCCATAGAGAAGTGGCCGGTGCTGTACCTAATATACTCATTGCAGGACCCCAGTCAGGGCCAGAAGAGACAGTTCTGAAAGGCCTGAGCAGGCAATTAAACCAATCCCTGAACTGACCCACATCAGCTTTGCCAGTAACTTATCAGCCAGCCCTTCACACAGCTCCACTCAGCCACAAGGCCAGAAAGGTAAGGCTCTCATGAGCTAGAAGACCGAATGGGGGTATGGGGGGTAACATTTACTGCACTGCACTGATTGCCACAGGGGGGTGGGGGGCACACATGCATTTGGGGAAGAGGGCACAGGCCAGAGGCCCAGGTTGAAGCACCTGAGGGTCTAGGGAGGTGGGAATTGTTGTAACAAGGTCCCCAAAGCAGACCTTGCTTTGTGCAGAGGCAGTAGGCCAGGGAGTACTTTCAGGATTCAGGATGGGCCCCGGGACAAGGTGGGAGTAGGCACCAGCAGAGGGAGAAATTGAAATGTGGAGGCAGCCGTAGGGAAGGTGCTGCTGGTGGTCTTGCATGCTTGCCCAATGGAACCAATGGGGCTGGGACTCATTACTCCCTGGGGCCCATTGGATGGGGCAGCTCTAGGACACAGGTGGCTCAGGAAGAGGCAATGCCTTCTGGCTGGGGTGGTTCCTGAGAAGGGCTCAGCCAGAGGCCTGCAGTATCACGGAACACCCATTTGTGACCCCACAGTGTCCAGCACAGGAGGAAACAGCCAGGGTCCTTAACAGGCAAGGCTGGACGTCCTCAAGCAGTGATTCCCATACAGCTCTAGAAACCCCTGGGCAGAAAATTCCAGAAGTGCCAAAGGGCAGCAGCTTTGCTCTGGGCTTTTGAATGAAAACATATGATGCAAAGGATTAATAACACACAGTGACTGTTAAAATTTAGCAACAGAAAAAGTGGCCGTATGTGTAATGTATCTTACATATTTCAGGAGGCACATGGAAAAACCTGTACCAATGGAGCAGACCTGGCAAATAATACTCCTCTCCTCCACAAGTCACAACTATAGCTCTTAATAATCATGAAACAAAATAAATGTGTTCAAGTATGAAACAAAATCTGAACTTAACAAATAAAAATATTGCACCTCACAATTCTAACTTGGGTCACTGTTTGGAACTTTAAACAGAAATGCAAATGGCCCCACTGAGGCCCTCAGGGATGTTTCTTCGTCTTTTCCTCACCGAGGTGTCCTGTGCATTTTGGATCTGCAGTTTTGGCCCCCAGACACATAGCACCTCATGCCTGGGGACACCAGCTGTGCCAGAGCAAGCTAGAATGATCAGACCCCTTAAGAATGTGCTCTCACTGCAGGGAGTGTGTAACTGAGTCTAAGTGTTGGGGTAACCAAGCCACAGGGGGTCTCATAATCAGCATGAAGCCCACTAGGGGTCGGTAATGACCACAGTAATTGGCAGCAGCTGACATACTAATCACAAGCTCTGGTTTATAGTTGTGGTTTAGGATTTGTACTGACAAAGATGTTTTGGGGAAGAATACGTCATTCCTGGCATTGTTTAGGATTCCTAGGGCCTAGTGACCATAAAAACCACTGATTTAAATCCTTTTCATAACTGTTTTTTAATTCTCTGCAGTGATCTCCATGCAGTCTGCACCAGGGCAGCCCACTCCCAGGCTTGTCCTTGGTGGGCCACTAACACAACACTACTCTCCATGACCACCAGCACAGGCTGCTGTCAGCAAAAGTGTAAGATTTTCTTGCCCCAAACATTTGTTCAACTCAGACCTAACGCTTCCGGACTAGAGCAGCATGACTCGGGAGTGAAAGCTGAAGTGATTCAGAATTCATGACCATTGTCAGCCGGAAAACATATTTCCGTGTGTGTGTGTGTGTGTGTGTGTGTGTGTGTGTGTGTTTCAGGGACAGTGTAAGCAAGAGAGTGTGAGTATATATCAGTGTGGATGTGTGAAAGACTGGGTGTGAGTTTGTGAGTGTGAGTATAGGCATGGGTGTGAGTGTGAGAGTGTTATGGTGTGAATGTGTACATGAGTGAGTGTGGTGTAAGTGGGTGTGGGTGTGGGTGTGCACATGCCATCAATGGGAGCAAAGGCAGAGGAGACAGGACCAGGAGGAGTAGGTGTTGAAAACTTGCATTCGCTGAGCAGTCATTCTGCTTCTCTAGGTCCTGTGTCCACTTATACCAATCAGGGACCATGACTGTACTGAAAACAGGGGTATAAGAGTGAAATGAGCTGGTCCTCAGGAAGGCTGGCAGCACATGGTCCAGGAAGCACACAGTGAGAGCTGGCTCTACAACACCAAGACTACAAGCATCTCTGTTCTTCTTGGAACAAAACCACAGAAGCCCAGAGGCCACTTCTGGGGAACCCTCCTGCTTTGCTCCCCCCCCCCACCAAGGCCTTTCCTGAGCATGCCCATGATGTGCCCTTGAGATGGGGCCCCAACATACACTACGTCCCACACAGGTGCGGTGAGGTGATTTGTGATGATGGGTGATTCACAGAAGAACAGGCTTCTCTGACCTGAGAAGGCTAAGGATTAGACAGGTGCACAATTTAACTGTCACATCAGTCTAAGAGTCAGGTCATGTATTTCTATGGAATTTCTACATCTGGATTAGGGAACTAGCCCTGTTATTGTGCAAGACATTTCTAGAAGGCAACAATAGTAATAACTGCTGACATTGTTGAGTGTTTTCCATGTGCTGGGTTGGGGAGGTAAGGGAGGGGAGGGCAGCAGACCATGTGATTTGAGTCATTCACTGGCTTTCTACATGTGGTCATGACCAGCAGCACCTACATGGCCCTAGGAGCTGGCTAGAAATACGGTCTCAGATCCTCTCTAGAGCTACCTTCTTGGCACTCTGGGGCATTCACAAGCTCCCAGTGACTCCAGTCCTCACCAAAGTTTGTGCAGTCTGGTGTCACAAAGGAGAAGGCAGCTCTGCAGACAGCTGGGTACCTGAGTGGAGTTCCCTCACAAACAGGCCATAAGAGGATCCCAGCCCATGAGGTTGGACCACAGCATCTGTCCTCTGAGTAAATAATGGCCCCCTCATGCTGGCCTCCACACACACACTGGTAAATGGGACTGGGTGGACAAAAATATCTAACTCAGGCGTCCCTCCTCCTGGATTCAGGTCATCCTTGGGGTGGGGTAGAGTTCAGGGCAACTGGCTGGGGGCGCTTCTGTAAGCAGGGGCTCTGATGAGAGGAGAAGCTGCTGAGTCAAGGGTGGGAGGGGCCCTGAGTCACTGAATCATCTCCTTGCCCTATGATATACTCCAGTAAGAAGAGGGGGTATAGGCTCTGCCAAAGGCAGACACGACCTCAGTGACCCTCCTGACCACACTGGAGGCAGACACAACACAGGACCTTCCATTGTATGGAGAGGCAGGGGGTCTGGGTCACTTGTGATGTGTGAGGCCTTGGCTCCAGCTCTGCCTCCTGGCTCTACATGAAGGGTTTCCCTGTGTGTCTAACATTCCCTGACACCCCAGTAAGCCAGGCCACAAGGAAGGAGAGTACAAAGGGATTGAGATCCACTTGGTTTGCCCCAAAGTCTCAAGGACTTCACGCCCAGCTCTGTACATTAGCACAGACCCGGTAAAGATGGGTGCATCCCCCATCACTGATGCCACAGGATGACATTTACACACATGTCACTAGCTTCATCACTAGCAGGAACAGTGCACCTTGTTTTACAGCTTAATAAAAAACTCTAGTCAAATTAAACAGAAAGGGCATTACCACTTCTCTCCCTGACTAATCCCCTCAATGGCTAGAAGATGGAGAATTCTGAACAATTCTGTCAATAACATTAGTAGCACCTGGAGATAAATCCTGAGACCCTGAGTTAAATGTGGGTGAGATTTTTACAAAATTGTACCTTCAAAAAATGTGGGGCAAGGCAGACATCTGAGGGAAAGCACTGAGTGGGGTTCCTCCTGTTGTGGCATATGAAACCCACAAATCTCCCCACTCAGGTCAAGGACCCTGGAGAAGTGAAGGTGAAGTGTACTTTCAACCAGGACTAAATTACATTGCACCTTATAAGTGATTTATATTCCAGGCCAACCTACAGTGGTCATTTTAGGTGCCAAAGACATAATGCCTAACACCTACTCAATGACAAGTGTCTCTTCAACCCCATCTCATCTTGTCTTCTGTGTCTAACAATGGTTGCAACACTTTTAACCATAAAGTCGGTACCCCAAGGAGAAGAAATTTCATTTGCTCTCCCCTGATTGAAATCCTGTTCACCATGACTGCTCTCCTGGGTGAAGTCTTTCAGTGCTGCTCAGCCTGATGCGCTAGCATCAGGAGCACCAGCAGAAACCCCAGCAGCAGCAGCAGCAATACCATCACCAGCACCACTGGCACCACCAGCACCATCAGCAGCACCAACACTACCAGCACCTGTACCCCCAGCACTAGCAGCACCAGCACCATTACCAGCACCACCACCAGCAGCAACACCAGCAACACCAGCACCACCAGCAGCACTGGTACCACCAACAGCACCACAAGCACCACCAGCACCACTAGCACCAGCACCATCACCACCAGTAGCACCAGAACCAGCACCATCACCACCAGCAGCACCTGCAGACTTGCCAGAAAAGAAAATTCTAGATTCCTTCCAGACCTACTGAAGGAAAAATTCCTGGGGTGGACAGGAATCTATGTGTTAACAACTTTTCTGGTGTTGGTTAAGGTTAAACAAGCACTGCCCTCCGTTGCTCGGATCATTCTTATCTCCGAGACCTTACAGAGTCTGTCTCTTCCTAATGGTAGGACAAACCAATTTATAGGACCCATCAGAAACCAAATCACATGGGCAATAGACTTACTTTTTTAAAAGAATATATTTTTAGCCCTGGCTGGCGTAGCTCAGTGGATTGAGCATGGGCTGCGAACCAGGCATCGCAGGTTCGATTCCCAGTCAGGGCACATGCCTAGGTTGCAGACCATGTCCCCCAGCAACCGCACATTGGTGTTTCTCTCTCTCTCCCTCTCCCTTCCCTCTCTAAAAATAAATAAATAAAATCTTAAAAAAAAAGAAAGAAAAGAATATATTTTTAAATCTATTCTGTATGTTTATCCAAACAGTACTGAGCTTCACAAAGCAGTGTCACAAACTGAATTATGTCTCTCCACAGAATTCATCAGTTGAAGCCTTAACCCCCAGCACTTCAAAAAGTATCTGTATCTGGAGGTAGAGTATTTAAAGAGGCAATTAAGGTAAAATTAGGAAAGACTCTAGTCTAATATGACTGGCATCCTATAAGAAGAGAAGATTTGAATACAGAGACATGCATGTGAACACAGAAGGAGAAGACAACGATCTACACGCCAAGAGTAGCCTGGAACAGACCGTCCTCTTATCCTTAGAAAGAACCAACACCAACAACATTGTGATCTTGAACTTCCAGCCTCCAGGACTAGGGGAATTTATATCTGTTGTTGAAGCCACACAGTCCATGGTGCTTTGTCACAGTGGCCCTAGCACATGACCACAGAGAGCAAACATCTGTTTGCCACAAACCTTGAACTCCCAGCTACTGAGAAGGAGCTTCTGAGTTAAGTAATATTTAAAGAGAAGAGGGAACATGTTGCTAACCACTTCATAAGATGAGGATACCCACCATTGTGACTATTCTGCAGCCCCTAAACCTGCAGCACAACCCATGTGCACAGTGAGTCACTCCAGGACAACTTTCACATAATTGCACCTAGTTCTGACCATGAGTTCAACTGTATTATTAAGTAAATTAAGAAGGCAAGGCCACAGGATCACATAGATTATCCTTAGATTCATGCCTGTATTGGGCATAAGCATTAAGGAGTAATTAGGTTGGTTCCAGAGTGTTTAATCTGACCTTTTTTTTTTTTTTTTTTTTGGTCAGGATCCATGTCTACCACAACCAATTCACTGTGAAACCCAAAACTTCCAGTTAAACCTTATCTGTTTCTTATTGTAGTTTCCTGAGGCCATGAGAATAAGACCCGCTGGGAAGAGGGAGCAGGGGTTGGCAGAGTGCAGCTGATTTCTGTTTGAGCTTAGATGTTCACCCAATGGTTCCATTTCATTGAAACTGGATCATTCTGGTATTGTTGAGTGGAAAGAGAATGCATTTTTCCCATCTCACCCACATGGTAACTGACATTGCTATAAAGACATTTATTCGATGACCACATGATACAAGGAGGTATCAACTCATGGTGCCTGAACTGTCTACCAATTTGTAGAACATGTAAGACCAGGAACATCAGTGCCTACCAGGTTCTGAAGCATAAAGCTAATTTTCAGAAGAATTAAAAAAAAATCTAAGTCAAGTTGCATAACTGACATCTAATCTGTAAGCATATTTAACAGTTGGCTAAGACCAGAGCTAGTTGGCATTGAATCTGCAGTCCCAGTCATCTCCGCATAGATTAGAATCCTTAGTGCATTTTCAGATGGCTGCCCACAGGCCATGAGGGTCATGTATACACCTGTCTGTATGGCTCATCAGTGTGCAGTTTGGGAACTGATAGTGTTGACAAATGAAGGTCAGAAAGGGACACTCACTCTGGGCTAGGCATTAACTTTGAAATGATGGACTCCACAAATGAAGAGGTGGCCAGATGCCAGTTCAACAGGGCTGCTTGCCTCTGCACTGGAGGTGGTATAGTCCTGAGCCAACTGCTCTCCAATATGGACTTAAAAGATGTCAGGCAAAGCCAAGGGGAAAAATCCACTGGCTCAATCTTTATATAAGCAAGATGCAAAGGTTATTAAAATATCTATAATCATCAAAGTACCCATTCTAACAACTGTGCTCCAGTGTGTACAGCTTAGCAGATAGGAGTTGGCTAAAAGGAAGGAAAGAAAAGGGTACTTATCGAACCCTGGACCCAATTCTCACACCACACCGTAAGGCAGGAGTTAGAGTCCATCTCACAGCTGAAGACCGAAGACTTAGACTGCATGTCTCTCTCAAATGAGAGGGGCCAGCATGGGACATGAGAACTCTGACTCAAATCCAGCCCTACGGGGTGACTCAGTGTTAAATCCCCACCATAGTCCCCCATGTAATCTGCTTTTTAGGGAAATTAGAGTATGCTCTGGTAGGCAGTCTCCAAGACCCTCCCCTCCTGGTATGCACCCTCTCCTTTGTTAAGCCAGGCTGGCTATTGTGACAGTAGAATGTGGCTTGAGTATGGTGTGAGATTTTGCTGCTTCCACTTTAGTCTCAAGAATCACTGATTCAAGAAACACTTACTATAGGAGAGTCAGCCCCCATGTCATGAGGACACTCAAGCAGCTCTGTGGAGAGGCCCATGGGTAGAGAAACTGAGGCTGCAGCCAACAGCCAGTACCCACTTGACAGCCACTTCAGAAGTGGGTCCTCCAGCCCCAGTTGGGCCTTCAGATGAGTGCATCCTTGACTAACCTCTGTCTGCGATTTCATGAGACCCAGCCAGCCAGCAAAGTGCTCCCAACCTTCTGACCCACAGCAACTATGAAAGATCATGATTACTTTTGCTTTAAACTAGGATGTTTCAAGGAAAGGAAATAGATTTATGGTCTATTGCACAGCAATAGGTCATAAATATACATATGAACCTCTCAATTTTCAAATATGTAGTCCACTGACATTAGACATTGGCACAACCTCTGCCAGTGAAATCAAGTGGTGAGGAAAGAACACTGCCTGCTGCACCAACCCACTGCTGACAATGGGCCCTCAGGAGCTCAGCGGCTCCAGACTTTTGGTGTGGCCACCTTAGAGGTTCGAGTCCATGGTTAGGAACTACAAGAGTGATGTGTACTCTGGTAGCCCTTTGGAAATGTCACACGCTTGACTTCTTCCCTGTATTAGCTCTCACTTCACTGTCACCTCTTTTTCAAACCAGTCATCTTAAAGTAGCAACCCAACTACTCTATGACTTCTCCCGGTACCTACATCCCACACCACCTTCCATTCTGATACTTTGCTTTATACATTTAATTATTTGCCCCACTATCCTGCCCCATCCCTGTACTCTCTGTGCCTAAAATAGTGATGGCATATTGTGGGTGGTCAATAAATACTAGCTGAGTGCATGACTGAAGACTGTGAACCTGGGGAGGCTAAAGGATGGCTGAGATATATGAGATAGAAATGGACCCTTCCCCTTGTTGAAGTGGGAAGTGGATGTTTATATTGATTTGTATCTTATGCTTGGTCTCAATACAGATTGAAACTTAACAAGTTGATGAAACAGCTTGTAAGTGCTTACCATATATGATTCACAAAGCATTCTAATAATGTGACTTCATTTGCCCTTTACAAAGTCTGTGAGCTACAGCAAGAATAACATTTAGCTTCTTTTGCACAGCAAACCATCCCAAACCCTTATTTGCTGCAAACAGCGAGTGCTTATTTAGCTCATGAGTCAGCTGGTTGGCCACTCAGGCTGGGAACAGGAGGGGGCGGCTGAGTATGGTAGTTTGGGCTGTGCACCCTTGTGCCACACCTCTCTCTAGGCAGTGTGCTGGTGGCCCAGTGAGCTGTCAACTGGGACTCCTCATTCTCTCCAACAAGCATCTCTTCTCTTAGCAAGCCATACAAGGCTTGTTCTCCAGGAAAAAGCAAGAACCAAATTGAGTCATAAGGCAAACCTGTTCACAGCATAGAAACTGAGTCTCTACCTCCCAGTGGCAGGGCTGAACTGCCCGACTGCAAAGGGTCTAGGCTCAGGATAGGGAGGGGAACTGGGGCTTTCTAATCCATCTATAAAATTCACATTTTATAGAAAAGAGGTTCAGAGAAAATTCAGTGACTTTCCCACTGTCATAGGGCTTAAACAGAGATGTGACTGTAGGTTTTCTGCCCCTAAACTCACTGCTCACTTCTCAGTTCTCAGCATATAGGAAGTTCTTAGAAAAGAAGTTTTTTCCCTTCCCTTTCATCATCAAGCTGAAGTATCTTTCCCTGGACTTTGTCATCTGGGCTTACAGCAATGACACCAGCTTTAATTTAAATATTGATGCTTCATGAGCAATCTGGTGCTTCTGGTGGAAACAGAATTCTCCATCACAGAGGGTACAGTCAGGCTCTCCGTTCTACTTTGCAGATGCTCTATGGGTATTCTTTGCACACGTAAGAACTGTGTAGGCACTGACTCTAGGTGACAGTAAAAATGCAAGGCCAGGTGGCTGTGGAGACAGTGGGCAATAAACAGGGAAGTCCATACTCTCTTCAGAGATCACACAAATAGGAACAGAAAGACCACTAGCAACACTCATCTACTGTGTTAATCCATTAGAAATTTTCAGTGGAGTTACTTAGGCTGAAAACAGACTCAAAATACCAGATACTTTATAGGGTACAAAAGGAATTCCAAAGCTGCCTTTCCTCTTTGTTGGTCAATTTTAAAAAGATTAAAATGCAGTGTGTCATGTTTACTAAAGAATGGTGATTAAAAATGTCATTAACAAGTGTTTAAGTCAAATAGTAAACTAAAATAAAAGAACAATTAAACACAATTTTACACAATTCTTTCTCCCATAGAAAGCAGCATTACTGATCAACTTAGAGCAGGAGTTGGTAAACTATAGCCGGTGGGCCAAATCCAGGCACTGTCTGTGATTGTTTACATTTTACGGCAACATGGTCACACTCACTCATTGACCATTTATCTGTGGCCCTTTTTATGCCATAGCAACAGGATTGAGTAGTTAGAATGCATAACATAGGACCTTTGAAGCCTAAATCACTTACTATCCGGTCCTTTCCAGAAAAGTTCTTCTGGGCCCTGATCCACATCCTCAGATACAAGGTCAGCAGGAAGTCCCATGTTGGGTTGATGATGGGCAATCAGTCATGTAGTCTTTGAGGCAGGTGTGACTTGTTAACTACCAGGTCACATTGCTAGGCATGACGTTTGTTCAACTGAATTGTACAGAATCAAGACCAGGATGGTTCCACCTGGGAGAATGTATATGTGGTGACTCTTGCTAGTCCAGTCATTTAGAGCCTCAGAGAACCTGCTCAGCCCAGGCCCCTAAGATCTGCCCCCACTACCAAGTAAGCAAACCACAGCTCTACCACTATGTGTATTGGAGCAGCTGTGAGCCAGAGTCGGGCTGATTATCATGCTGCCCAGATGAACAGCCCATCAGCTCCAGGCAGGGCAGAACTAGCTGGGGGAGCAAAGAACAAGCTAGTCAACTTGTCAGGAAGCTCAGTTTACCCTGAGAGCTGCACCCTAAAATGACCAATACCTCAGCTCAGGTATGAAGGGTTTCCTGAATCTAAACATATGAGTTCTGTTGGGATTGCCGTCATCTCTGAGGGGTGGCTGCATTTGAAAAGGCCAGGATTGACAAGGAGTTCTCTCAAGTGTGGTTTGTCCCAGGATTCATGTCAATCTAGATGGTTCCAGGCCTGCACTATTGCCAGCCCACCTCCTGAAATCCCTTTGCGGACCTGAGGCCTTCTCTCTCCTAAGTGTGGCCTCTCTGCTCCACAGAGTCCCTTGTGTGACATTTATACCATACCTGAGCTGAGGCGCTCTATAAACTCATGGTGTATTTTGAAGGCTCCGCACCCTCGTCTTCCCGCTCTTGCCTGCCATGTCCACTGGTATTGCAAATCTTACTTAAAACTCAATTGCCAAACTTCTTCTAGTAATGATGAATTAGGTCACTTAAAATGAAATTGCCACTGGAGACAAGCTAAAAGCTGAATACAATATAGAAACATTAGTTTAAGAGCATCAGAGAACTCAAAGTAAAGAATTACTGAGCCAGACAGAAGTGAAGATAGAGACCAAAAAGGTAAGCTCACTTCACGCCTGCTCTTTCCCAGGGTATTTTCCACTTTCAGAAAGGCAGCTGAGAGGCAGGGCAGTACATTTAACAGATTCGAAGGATAGTAATGAATGTCAAGGTATGGACAAAATAGCCTTGACCAGTGTGACTCAGTTGGTTGGAGTATGATCCCATAGACCTAAACTTTCCAGGTTTGGTTTTCCATCAGGGCAGATGCCCAGGTTGTAGGTTTGATTCCTGGTCAGGGGGTCTATAAGAAGGCAACCGTTTGATGTTTCTCTCTCTCTCTCTCTCCCCCTTCCTCTCTCTCTAAAAGCAATAAAAAAATGTCTTCAGGTGAGGATTTTTTAAAAAAAGATATGGACAAAATATAAAGCCAAGAAAAAGCTAGCCTCCGTGAAAGATAAGTCTTTTCAATTAATGGCACTGGGTCATCTGGAGATCCACATAGAAATAAAAGAAAAATGGGTGAACTCACACTATATGAACACATTTATAGGTCTAAATATGAAAGACAAAACAATAAATCTTTTCAACAAAAATACAATGAATTTTTTGTCTTGAATGTGGGATAGAGAAAGACTAATTAAACAAGGTGCAAAAAAGTATTATGCACTAAGGGAAAGACTGGATAAATTGTTCTACAATAATTTTAAGACCCTCTAGTATCAAGAGACACCAGTAAGAAGGGAAAAGATTAGCCACAAAGAGGAAGCAAACACCTGCAGTATATTTACCTTACAAAGGGCTCTTTCCCGTGTTTGTAAGGGATTTCTACAAACTAAATAAGAAAATGACAATCAAATAGAAAATTGAGCAAGAGATTTCAAATGGTCATTAAATCTGAATAGGTACTGGAGTTTATTAATAATCAGAGAAAATTAAAGTCACAGTTGATTGCCCTTTACCCACCGGAACACCAATGCTTTGCTGTGATATGAAGTGGCAGAGCTCTCACACACGCAGAGCTTCTGTCTGTGCAACTGCTTCAGAAGACAGCTTGGCATCGTTTGCAAAGGCTGAGGACGCAAACAACATGGGACCCAGCAATTTTACCCCAGGTATGTTTCCAACAGAATTGCATGGTAATGTGTTCCAATACACATATATAATAATATTCATTGCAGCAATATTTGTCACAGCCCTAAACTGAAAATAACCCAAATGTACATCAATAATAGCAATATTTCATAAGGTTTTGTGCTAGACAGGAATGACAAAGAATGATCTACAGCTAAGTATAGCAAGCTGTATACAAAAGAATACTAACTATATACTTTCATTCTGATAAAATTAAATCCGGCAAAATCAAACCACAGTATTTAGTTGCTAAAGGAAATCAAAGAAATTATTTCCATCAAAGTCAGGATAATTGTTTCCTTTAGGGGCAAGGGCAATGGGGGTGGAGTCCTTTGGGAGTGGTATTGTTTTCCTTCTTGACCTGGGTAGTGGTTATGCAGATCTTCACTTTGTGATCAATTATCTTGACTCTGTGTAATTTTCTTATTGTGTTTTGTATTTCACAACAGAGGAAGATAGAAGGAGAATTTGCACTCAACCACCATTGAATGAACACTTCAGGCCAGGCACTGATACTCAGAGTTTACTCATAGATATGCAACCCAGTGGACTCCTGAGGCTTCTATTTACTGTGGATCTCATAACTGGTCCCATCTCCTCATTTGTTTTCAGGGCAGGAAGCTTAGCATGACTTGAAACCATTCAGGATGTAATTGCAAGCTTTCCTGTGAGCTAATCTTACTTAAGGCTTTATTATTTTTCCTACTCTTAATTTTTCTATGTAACATCCTCAATGATTCATTGGATCTTCTCTTATTTTATGCATTTTGGTAAGTAAATTTATTTTTTTATCTTATTGTAGTTTTTATAACTAGTACTGTCTCAATTATCTATTGCTGTGCAACCAACAATGCTAAAATTCAGTGACTTAAAACAATGATGGTTATTCCTCATGACTCAGCTATCTTGGCTGAGTAATAGAGGCTGCTAAGATTGGAACATCCAAGATGGTTTCTGCACTTGGCTGGGCATGCTTTCTGAACTCCATGTGGTTTTCCCAGTGGGGCAGCTGAATCTTATTATATGACTCAGGACTCTAAAGGAGAGATTTCCAGGAAGTCAAGCCCAATGTACAAACTCTTACCAGTCTCCTCACCATGGTGCTAATGTCCATTTGGCCAAAGCAAAGCACATGGTCAAGATCATTGGGAAAGAACAATGCAAGAGCAGGAATACCAGGGTCATCATGAACCACCAAAATAAATACATGCACATCATCATAATAAACACATAATAGTAAATAATAATAAATAAATAATAAATACAAACAGAAATAATCAAATGCATATATTTAGGAATACATACAATAATATAGAGGGTTTTAAAATATTTATATATCTCTGTGCACCATTTCTTCTTCAATGACTGGACCAACAACTTACTAGAGACCAGAGTCCCACCTGTTACAGTGTGTGATCTCCACTTAGAACATCACTGGTAAGAAACTTTCTAAGAGTACATATTTTTTATGAATACTGCAACTCTCATAAACTTCAGAAGTGGGAGGTCTAAGGGGGAGGTCTCGGGTGCCATAATCACTAAAGGACACGAGTGCTCATGCCTTGCCAGCTGCCTGCCCAGAAGCCTGGCTCTGACCTTTCATGAACTTCTCAGACCATCCCCACAAACAACCAGTCTCACTATTGGAAATTACTTCCTTGGTATTTGCAAGTGGCAACCATGAAGGTGTAGAAATTGTGGCACATTCACCTGAGCAAATAAAACTGTGAGAAATCCCTGTAATAAGGTGGCATCCTCAGCCTATGGACAGTGTAGCCTGGGCAGAAAGAACCCCCACTGTTCAAACCTTAAATTGCTGATCGGTAATGTCCAGGTGCCTCTTCCTGAAAAACACACTGATAGTCCCTTCTCCCCACCTCCCTGCACAAGCATTTCTGAACCTGCTGCCTGTGCTGGTGGTGGCTGCAGAAAGCTCTGGGCTGCGTGCCACTGCCACTTCTCAACAGCTCGGGGCTCCTGCTGGGGTTTGGCAGAGGTGACACTGCGTGCTCACCCAACCCCTGCCTGACTGACTGGGGTGTTGTGTAGCATCACTTCCCTGAGATGGGATAGTCCCCAGCCAAGCCACCACGACAGTATCTCAGACAGGATGCTGGCAGGACTGTTTAACAACAAATAGATATGTTTTAACAACCCTTTTGGTTTGCCAAAAAGAAGGAACTAAAGGTTTGTGAAGGCTTGCTATATGCTAGATGCTTCAGTTATTACCCAGCTAAACCTTGACTATTTTTGTGAGAGATATTATTATGCCCATTTTCACAGTCCTACAAACTGAGGTGCAGAAATGCTGTCCTTGACCAAGCTCACATAGCCAGTTAACAAAGGAAGTACAGCTGAGTCTGCTTCTCTTTGTCCAGCAGCCTAGTTCCTTCTTCCCATTTTCCCATCCTTCTTGCCCTCTGCACCTAGCCCAGAATTCAGAAATGAGCCTGGGCTAGTGTTTAGATTTGCACTATCCAGTAGAAATATAAAACAAGTCAGCAATCTGAGCCACATATGTAATTTTAAATTTTCTAGTAGCCACATTAAAATAGTAAAACAAAATAAAATTAATTTATTTCAATGTGCAGCCAATGTAAAAAATTACTAGTGAGATACTTTATTTTCTTTGTTTACCACATGCAACCTTCTCAATTTGAACTTGACACATTCTGAACATCACCAGCTATGTGGGCTATGGGCTATCCTATTGGACAGTGTGGATCCCAGTATTTTGAAATATCACAGTTTTTCATAAAGTGCTCAAAACCATGTTAATTGTAAAGATGCATTTGTTCTTCAAGGCACATAGCTGTGTGGGGGCATTGGAAAAATATATGATGATCCAAACTCAGTCAAAAGTAATGTATCACACCTCCTATAAGTTCACAAATCAAAGCTGAAAACCTCTATCCCAGCCTGGGCTGCAGTAGGTTGTCTCCAGCCACTGGGGCTCCTTTAATGCAAAAGTCCTAAAGTCCTAATAGCATTAGGAAAAACATGCTTGAAAATGTGTTCCATCAGATGTCCTCATCTGCCTAAAATATTTTAGTTATTTCATAAGAATTAGAACCCTGCTGACCAGAATCTAAGGAAGGAAAATGTTTTTTAAAAAGAGTTGCAAGCTTGCTTTAGGAAAAAATTGTCTGATATTTGATAAGGATTCCTAGTCCTCAGATGGAGACACAACTGGCATCAATAATAAGATGAATAAGGCTAATGAAGGTCAAGTTTGATTCTGATTGGGGAAAAACAGTCTCACTGACAATAATTAAGATAAATATTCCTGCTGTATTCTCTTGGGTTTTCTTCCATTATCTGTGATGTGAGAAGGCAAAAAAGAGTGAATGCAAACACCCAAGCCCTGTTACCCAAGACTTTTGCTAGTCTCCCAACAATGAGAAGAAAAAGAACAATTCCAGGGCAGTGCTCTTCCATATCTAATTAGAGAAGTCAGAGGTGAACATCAGACCTGACTGACAGACAGGCAGCAAAGACAAAAGTGGCTGCCGTGCCTTTAGAGCCATCTTGGAGGTCATGTACCCCACACAGCTCTACATTATTGGATGGAACAAAACAGGGGTTGCAAATCAAGCACATGTCACAGTGATGGTAGAAATCAAGTTACAGTTATCAATTCGGAAACTACTATGTGCCAGCTATTGTGTGGTATGGATGCAATGATGCTGTCCTTAAAAAAATTTAAAATAAACTTGAGTGCCACATTCTAATTATTTAAAATATTGACAAATATTGACTGTCTGATTAACTATATATCAAAATTTAACCGAAATCATTTGTACTCTGTTATTTTAATTATCAGTTAGAGTTTTCTACAAGATAATTCTTTTTTGTCTTATTTACCCAAGTTTATCACTTCTTGATTAAATTGCCCCATGGGGTATATATAATCCTAGCAAGTATGGTAGTTCTCCCAGGAGGGGCTACTTCAGTGAAGGAGTGATGTCCAGGAGGCAGAGTCAGTGCCTCCTGACTCTCAGGTATTTGCATGTCACTCCTCCTGAGAAATAGTGGCTCTGATGTAAACATATCAAAGAACAAAGCTAGTCTCTGTCTTCGAGTTGTTTTTGAAAAACTGGTATAGATATAGCAATCTAATAAAGGAAAGTGGATACATTAAAACAGGTTGTTTTAAATTTAGTCTGGACTTCACAGCATTTGGTTTTAACATGATGGCACAAAATCTTTGTTTCCCTATTTCCTTCTGAGAGACCATCCAGTAGCAACGATATTAAAAACAGAAACTACCTCTCTGATGAACCTAGAGATACTGAAATGCCAAACTATGATGTAAGAGGGAAGGCTGCCCAGATCAGTGGTCAAAGAGTGTGTGAAGACATGGAAGGGAAGATATCAGAAAGCCTGGTGAAGAAGGCTTCTTTCTCAAAGGGAGTGATGCACTTGGAATGCCACCCACCAACCCTTAGTCTTCAGTGATGGGAACAGAACGGCAGATGTGCTTTGTTATAACATACTTTGTGCAAGTATTTAAAAGCTGAAAAGGCAGAGAAACAGCCAGGTTTCCTGGAAGCAGTTTGCTGGTGAGGAAGAGTGGAGGATAGAAAGTCTAAGCTGTGAGCTGGAACCTCTGCTCGTAGGGAAAACAGCAGTTAAAATACTCTGTGGCACACACAGCCCTGCCTCATAAAAGAAAGCCCTACTAACTTGAACCAGTCCATTCCCCTTTCTCTAGGAACTACTTTCCAATGACTTGTCCAGGAAGAACTCATCTCTTTTAAAGATAAAAAGTCAAATGAGTTGGTACAGAATAAAATCAAATAAACCACATGAAATAAAAGGAAAAATGTGACAGGAAAAATATGACAGGAAAATCAAATTCCAGACAGAGAACATTCTCCTGAAAAATATTGCTATAAATCAGATGAATTGTGAATAAACATACTGCTTTGAAATCAACAAAGCAGTGAAGAAATTGCCCTTGTAAAGCAAATGTGAGAGCAAAGATATAGGATGTCTAGATATGACATGAAAGAGGACAGAAGGAGGTGAACTATAAGCCAGCAGAGGTCAGGAAAGAAGTGTTCTTCCAGAAACAAAGCCTGCTTTGGAAGCACTACAAAGAAATACAAATGCTACAGGACAATGGCAGGAAGTACAAGACTGAAAAAAACTGAGAACGCGAAAATGGAAACACTAAAGTAGAGTTAAGGGATTTGAGAGCAAGACAGGCAATAGAGATCCAACACATACATAACTGTCTCTGGGGCAGAGAACTACCTTATTTTTGGACCATAAGATGCACCTAGGTTTTAGAGGAGGAAAATAGGGGGAAAAATTTGAACCAAAAAATGTGGTAAAATATTTAATGACATAAATAACATAATATTTCACCAATGTAAATGTAAACATAACTCAACAGCAGCATTAACAACCATTATTCCTCCCAAATTTGCAGGGGGCAGGGGGAGTGCATCTTATACTCTGAAAAATACAGTAAATAATAACACAGAACAAAGATTTGTAAATGTAATGCTAGGGAATTTCCCTGAAATCAAAGAAGACATACACTTTCTTATTAAAAAGGACACATTGTTTCTTAGGAAAAAATGACAAAGAACAATCAATCCTGAGACATAACCTGCAAAATGATTATACTTTTGGATTAGAGAGGCTTAGGCTGCCCTCCAGTGTGCCCGTAACACCAACCAACACCAGGAGACAGAAATAGCCTGAAAAGTCCCCAAAACAGAAAAAGTGACTAAAAACATTTGAACCTAGCCAGACTGTTGATTAACCTAAGAGACAAGGGGGAAAACATTTTTCAAATATACAATAATTTGGGAAACTGCTGCAGTCTCACTTGAGAAGTCGCAGCAGAGGACAGGCTGCGAGCACTGCCTATTTAACCGCTGCATCAAGATGGAAACAAAGATGGGATGCAGGAGAAAGGTCACTACGTAGTGAAGATCTATGTGAGAGTAATGGAGAGAGCACGTAGTTGTAATTTGATAGCTATTGCAAGCATGATGGCTTCTTAATCTTTGAGAACCAGTGAAAGATCATGGGAGACCAATAAAATTGATGAATAAGTTAAAAGAGAAATACACTCTTTAAAATACAAAGTTAAACATTAAGAAAAATAATCAAACAAGATTAAATGGCTTGTTGGCAGGGAGAGAACAGGAAGAAAATACACTGCATTTGTCATCGTATATGATATGGAGTCAATGGATGTTACTCAAAGAAATAGAAGATTCAGTATATTCCATTTAATTACCATTAAAAGGTAAGCACTTTAACAAATTATCAAAGAAAACACATACATCAAACTAAACAAAGATTTAAAAGCTACTAAAAACAGAATGTATAACAAAACAAAAGTAAAGCTAATAAATGCATATAAGTGCACTAAATTAACATATAAAGAGAAAACAACTCAAATATTAAATCATGGAGAAAATCCAACAATATACTGCATATTAGAAACATACTTAAAGTGAGTCAAAGTGTTTGAAGGTGACAGGGTGAGTGGAAGCAGAGCATCAAACGCAAAGGAGAAAGAAAGGAAGACCACATCTAAGGAAGTTTTGGGTTCAAGGAAATGGCATCCAGAGAGGCAGGGAGGGTGCTCCACAGTGACAAAGGCAAAGTCCGTA
The DNA here is from genome assembly GCA_004024845.1 of Tonatia bakeri. Classification (NCBI taxonomy): domain Eukaryota; kingdom Metazoa; phylum Chordata; class Mammalia; order Chiroptera; family Phyllostomidae; genus Tonatia; species Tonatia bakeri. Next base: position 237,913 of record PVIA01001945.1, read on the forward strand.
AAGGAGATACCAGCAGTTCCCATTCTTAACAGTATGAATATCCATCCACCAAATGAGAGGGCATTAACATCCATAAAGGATAGAATACAGCATCTTAAAAAGGCTACACAGAAGATATATTCATAGAGAAAAATCTTAACAGATTTCAGTTTATAGCAGAGTAAGAGGACAAAAATGTTACAGAAGACCAAAATAACATAATTAATCACTTTTTTCAAGTGCCAATGACACATAAAATCAACAGTTTAATAGGAGATACAAAAAAAAACCTCAATGTGCTTCAGAAATTAAACATAGAACAAATATCATTCTCTGGTCTTAGCAGATGCCTGACTCTTCAAGCCAACCTCCCCACAAATGATTCTGATTAAAGTTCGTGTTCCTCCTTCAGGGTTTGCCATGGTGGCAGTAAGGGTTCTCATGTTTGGTGTTTCTTTTATGTAAAATAAAACAGGGTTTTGGGAGATGGCAGATTAGAATCTTTTGGAGTTTCAAATTCCAACAGGAAAAGTTCAAGGTGTTTTGAGAGATGAAGTAAGATATGCTGGGACCCACAAACTTAAGGCTAAAACGGGGAATTGTATGAAGTTGTAGTTTGCCAGACTAGTCAGCGCTTTTGACAAACATTTTACTGTGTACCAACTGGGCACTGTCCTACACTCTGTGTGCTTCACTTCATTTAATATTGACAACCTACCCTATGGTAAGCTAGCTATGGTACCTCCCCGCTCTACAGATGAAGAAACTGAGCATGGAATGTTCATGTGATTTGCGCTGACTTACCCAGCTAGTTAAGGTGGCTTGCCTCTGCAGTCTGTACAGAACCTGCATCACAACTGTCACTAGCGTGGTGTTTGTGCCTCATGAAGGAGCCTCCACCCTAAGAGCAGAGGTGTGACCTGCTCCATCCACCAAGAAATCCTTCAAAATGCCTACACTGGCAGTATAGCAAGGCCTGCCAATGCATACACACACA
>PVIA01001946.1:0-238914 GCA_004024845.1 Tonatia bakeri
TCTCCACAAACTCTCCAACACTTATTGTTTGTTGCTTTGTTTATGATGGCCATTCTGACTGGTGTGAAGTGGTGTCTCACTGTGGTTTTAATTTACATCTCTCTGATGCCTAGTGTTATTGAGCATCTTTTCATGTGTCTCTGGATCCTCTGTGTGTCCTCCTTGGAGAAGTATCTGTTCAAGTCCTTTGCCCATTTTTAATTGGGTTGCTTGTCTTCTTAGTGTGGAGTTGTGTAAGTTCTTTATATATTTTGGAGATTAAACTCTTGTCTGAGGTATCATTGGCAAATATGTTTTCCCATACAGTTGGTTCTCTTTTTATTTTAATACTGTTTTCTTTAGCTGTGCAGAAGCTTTTCATTTTGATGATATTCCATTAGTTTTTTCTTTCCTATATCCCTTGCTCTGGGGGATATATCAGTAAAAATGTTGCTGCATGAAATATCTGAGATTTTCCTGCCTATGCTCTCCTCCAGGACTTTAATAGTGTCATGGATTATATTTAAATCTTTTATCCACCTTGAATTTATTTTTGTGTATGGTGTAAGTTGATGCTCAAGTTTCATTTTTTTGCACGTAGCTGTCCAATTCTCCCAACACCATTTGTTGAAGAGGTTATTGTTACTCCATTTTATGTTGCTGCCCTCTTTGTCAAATATTAATTGACCATAGAGACTTGGGTTTATTTCTGGGCTCTCTGTTCCACAATAGTTTTTATTAGAGAAGTTGATTTCTATTCCAACTTGCTGAGAATTCTTATCATGAATGGATATTGAATTTTATCAAATGCTTCTAATGTGATTACTGTGTCATTTTTCTTATTTTCTATTAATAGAGCAAATGCATTGATTGATTTTTGATTGATTGCCTTCATAGAGAAACCCTACTTGTTTAAGATACATTATCCTGCTTATATACTATTGAGTTTGTTTTGATAATATTTTGTTTAGGATTTCACATTTATATTTATGAGAAACCTAAGAGTGAAATTTTTATTTTTATAATATCCTTCTCAAGCTTTTATATCAAGATTATTAAAATATAATTTAACAAAAGAATTCGTAAATGTGCCCTCTCTGTATTGTTTTATTTTTTGGAAGAGTTAATATGATTGGTTTAATTTATTCCTAAAATGTTAGAAGACTTCACAGCATAGTCATCTAAACCTGGAGTTCTCACTGTGGGAATTATTTTAATGCTGGACTCAAATTCTTTAATAGATAAGAAACTATGTCTTTAATTTCTTTTATTTTCATTTTAGTAACTTGTTTTTGTCATTTCATACAAGTTACTAAATAAAGCCTATGGCAAAATCTCACTTTTATGCTTTAAACTGGTAATATGTTCACTCTTAATTTTTCTTGTTAAGTCTTCTTATGAAAGTTTTCAATAGCATTCATTTTTTCAATTAGTTTTGGCTTTGCCAAACTTCTCAATGAACATATATTCCTTATGTTCATTGTCCCTGTCATTCTTAGAGTTTGATTTATTCTCTCCTTATAAACTTTATATGAAAGCATAAATCATTTTTTGTTTTTTATTATTTTCTAACATATGCATTTAAGGCTATACATTTTCTTCTAATCATAGTTTTAGCTGAATACCTCATGTTGATATGCTGTGTTTTCATTCTCCCTAAGTTTATACTTTTTCTAATATAGATATATATTAGTTTTCAAGGCATTGTGAATTTTATTTTTTCTTACTGATTTCTAGTGCAATTCCTCTGTGGTAGAAGGACACATCAGAAAAATATCAACCTTTAAAATTTTTTTGAAATGCTTATATAATATAGTTCATTTTATATACTTTAAAAGTGTAAATCTACAGGAGGTAGAAGGGGGAAAGGGGGAAGGCTTTTCAGGATCAACTGTAAAGGACACAAGGACAACTCCAAAGTGGGGTAGGATCGAGGGTGGGAGGTGGAAATGGCTGGGGTGGGGGACTCATGGGGGGGAAATGGACACAACGGTACTTGAAAAATAAAAAATATAAAATAAAATAAAATAGTAATTTAAAGTAAAAAAAGTGTAAATTCTATTGTGTTGGATAAAATATACTCTATTGGCCTTTAGGTTAAGTATGTAAATTTTGTTGCTTAGATCTTCCATTTTCTTTTTTCTTGGTATCTTTGTTTTATCAACTATTAAGAAAGATGTTTCTATGTCTTCTGTTATGATTATAGATTTGTGTATTTCTACTTTAATTCTGTTAATATTTACTTTAGCCATTCTAAAACAATTGTTAGTGATTGCATACATATTTGGAATTGTGACATTTTCCTGGTAGACTAAGACCTTATATTATGAAACATTCTCTTACCTTATATCTATCATATATTAATATAACTACACCATCATTATTTTGGTTAATGTTTTACCATGTAAATTTTTAACTTCTTTTTTACTCTCTAAAATGGGTATTTACACATAAGGTTTGTCTCTTAGAAGCAGTATATTCTAGGGTTTTGTTTCATGCCATTTGGAAAACAGTTATTTAGTTGAGATATTTAGTCCTTCTTATGTATTTGGGTAAATCTTGTTATCTGTTTTATTCACCTGTTTCATTACTGTTTTGCTATCCTGTCTTGTCTTTTCTAGCTAGTCTATGATTAAAATCTATCAATTAAATTCTTAATTTCAATTTTTTACTTACAGGTTTCCATTAAGTTTTTTTTTAAGTTTACAATTCTCTGGTGAAAATTTTAGTCTTTTAATATATTTAAAAATAGTTTTCTTTGTTTTTGAAGATACTAACTAACCACAGTTACTCAGAAGTCATATTCAGCTAATTCTAATACCTTAATCATCTGCAGCTCTGTTTCTATGATCTTTGCCCTCTTTGCTTTTGGTCACATAATTGTATTTTATATTACTCTGGTCATTTTAACTGATTGTCAGATATTGTGAGCAAATATTTGAGAAGCCCCAGATGATATCTTCTTCAATAGAAGTTTATTCTTCCTTCCACTGGGAAGACAGTGTGGCTTCTATCACTTTAGTCAAATTAGAGATTGTGCTGGCTCGAAGTTGCATTGCAGGCTGGGAGACTCATCTACTTGTGATTTACCATTGGTATTCCTTGGATTTCACTAAGTGCCAGTTAATTTTAAATTTTGCTTCAGGAGACTGCAGGCAAACTCTGCTTTCAGAGACTGTATGCTTAGATTTCTGCCTTTGTAATCTGTGAATTTGAGTAATCAGTCAATACTTGCCTCGAGGGGCAACCTGGCCATGTCTTTCAGACTCTCCAAGTCTCTTACCAGCCACCAGGAATGCTGGAAGGCTGCTACTTTTGTGTGTACTAACAACAGCTTTCTTTGGTATTGGCACTGGATTGTTAGCTTCTTGTTCATGCTCAGAGTTGGCAAACATCCTTTACAAAAGCTTCTGTAAAAGCCAGTCAGATTTTTTTGAGCTTTTATTTTTGTATTTGTTTTCCCCATATATAATCTTAGTTTTGTGGTTTTTATCGATCCTTCAGCTCTCTGCTGTCTTTAAAAAATGAATTCCATATTTCACCTGACTTTTTTAGTTGTTTTATATGAGGTGGTAGATTGCCATTTAGTTCATTCAAGGTGAAAATAGCTCTTAGCTTAAAAAATATTTTCCTTAATGTAAATATACTTTTACTTCATATTCGTCAGTGTACTCTCTAAATACATTAATTTCAGTGACCTCACATTGAAAGTCTTCTTTTCTTATCACCATATACTCTACTCTTTTGCACTAAGTTCCTTTAAATTTTCTACAGTAAGCAGTACAGTTTAAACCCAGGTGATAAGAAGGACTTAAGGGGACATGCAGAAATGTTGGTTTTCATATACCTAATAAAACTGCTATGGTACAATCTCATTTCACAGATCAAATAAGGGTATTTTTTTATACTATCGAATTTCAAGGATGAAAAGTAATATATGTGTCTTCTGAAGAAGCCATTTTTTTTGTCTTTATCCTCAATTCTTTTTTAAAACTACAATTGCTGCAAAAGGAATATTATGGGGGAAAAGAGATGGAATATTGGTTTTAGCTTAAGAAACACCATAAACAAGCAAACCCTACCTCCAACTATTCCCCTAAATCTATATCAAATGAATTAAAGCACTATATTTAAGAAATAAAGTAAAACAATAATCGTAATAAAAGTGGAAGGATATATTTATGACTTTATATAGAGGTAAGGTACAGGAGTCACTATTATATTCAAAATGCAAACACAAAAATGGAAAAGACAAATAATACATCAGAATTTTAAACTTTTCACTTGACATAGCCATCATAAACCTAGAGGAAAAGGCAAGTGTTAGGTTAATGAACTCAACAACATGTAAGACCTATAAATTAAGACACTATATAAAAAGAATCTCTAAAATTTATATAGAAAAAAATTACAAACCAAAATATATGAGCACAGATTATGAACAATTAATTTATAGGATAGAAAACACAAATGGAAAATTAATGTATGTGGAGATATTCAACATCACTAGTATTTGAGGAGGTAGGATTAAGCAATAAGATAGCTATTTAAACTATGTATGATGACCATTCTTTCCGGTCTGCATTGAACAATAGATGGTTTATGTCCCTTGCTGTAGTGTCACACCAATTTACTCTCAAATGTGTTCTGATTTGGGTAACTGGGGGCATCATTCTATACATAAATATTATATTCAAAGGCCTACAAATAACAGGGGGAAGTGGTACTTGCCTTAAGTTGGAGAGACCAGGAATCTACATTCTAATGAAAGAAAGCCCATACAGGCTAAACTGAATAATGTGGAGCAGAACTAGACCTTGAGCTTCCAGTTTCATACTTGTGGTAATGGCAAACACCACATCTGGACTGTTGATGGGAGTGAAATTTGGGACTGTCAACAGGGAGTACAATTTGTTGTCATTTATTAGAATTTATAAAGATTTCGTGTTAAGTAAGATCTGGTAATTACACAGTCCAATATAAAACCTATAATAAAACATTTGTATAAGTGCACAAAATATGAAAGTTTATTGCAATTTTTTTAAGATAACAGAAATTTGAATGGTACAAATTTCTACCATTCTATTACTGGTAGTAAATAAAGTGTGCTTATCCACATTCTGGAAGGGAGTGCATTAGGTTAAAAGATGAGATATGTCTATTTGTACCAACATGTAATAATCTTCAAAACAAATTGATGAGTGAAAAAGAGCAATGTGAAAAACAATGTGAACAATATGTAAAGTGTATAACTAATTATTTAAAATTTAAAATAATACTCTATAGTGCTAAAGGTATTTAATTACATAGGTAAAGTATAATTAAAATAAGGTTTATAAACATACATACTATGGAAGTAGTATACTGTCTTCTGGGACTTGAGGTTCATCAAAATGCTTCCATTTTTAAATCAAATATAATTGAAATACTCCTGTGCAACTAAAAATTTTTGAGAGGGAAAAAACATTCTCTAAAATAATAAAATATAGTCAGGCCCTGTATCTATTTACATGACCATGTTCTTTATAGATTTAAATATTTTCCATACTTATCTTGAAATAGTTAACATAATAGGAATTTCCACATATGACAAAAGCTGAAGTTTTCCAAAGTTTTTGTATAATTATATAATTGTACACAGAGACTGAGGATAGCAAAAATGAGGTGGAATCGCAGTTACAAATCCTGTTTACAATCTATGATTTCCTTTGAAAGACCATGTTTTACTTTGCAGGAATCAGAACTCTGTGTGTGTGTCTTCACTGAAAGGAAGACAGACACAGAGAGAGACCGAGAGAGAAAAAAGAGCTAATTAGATAGAAAAACATTGTGAAAATATAAGTTAGAGTTTTAACACAAAAATCATCTTCTTGAACTATGTGGATGGTAAACAAACCCAATACAAAGCTAAACTTATCACCTTTCTTCCATAAAAACCACAAAGACACAACAGATATAACACTGCTATGCCTTATTATGACAAACAGCTTTTTGTTGTTTAATATATAGCTGCTGCAATGACACAACTCATACTACTTCTATAAATACAGAAACTAAAAAATAAAAACTTTTCATGTTAATTTTAGGATTATAATATGAAGTTAAATATTAAACACTAATTGCAGGTAGCTAATACTTTTAAGAAATGAAGTCAATTTTCAAGCCCTTCTGGATCTGTGACGGGCAGGGGGAGCTTCAAGCCCCGTGCTCTGCGGTTTTCTCAGTGGAGTTCTACCCTGGGCTTGAATTGAGGTCGATTGCTGTGTGAGGGGAACGAAGTCAGGGATGACCTAGTTCTCCATCTCGGTCAATCTCTAAATGTCACTTGTGTTCTGTTTCACTTCATTCTTGTTATTTCTTTAAGTAGAAACTTCCAATGAGATTATTGTTTTGAGGTTGTGAAGTCTAGAAATTCTCTATAACTCAATATAACTTGTCGGTTTGTTAAACTTTCTCTTATCTGTCATATGCTTTGAATGAGTTTGAGAAATACCATTTTGAGGGCAGCTGTGATGACTTTCTGATTTTTTAGAGTAAGTATTGCACTTCTTTTGTTAATGACTTGACACAGAAACAGATACTTTTTCATGAAGCTTGAAAGGATCAATTCTGGGGTGTTGTGCCTTGGTTTTCACAATGACAACACTGACATTGTGAGATTTACTCCCAACATACAAATTACACCTTCACATTTGGCACTCATCCCCACATGGCAAAAATAAAAAATGTTCAGGACAATAATGGTTGCTGCTACTCCTCCTCAATTACTAATAGAATGAACTGAAGCCTACAGTTAGGTGAATGGCACTCAACAACTTTGGTGCCTTGTTATGGAGCACTGGTGACACTTTAATGCAGGTTTCTTTTACACAGACATTAATAGAAATATAATACCTTATAATCCCTTTACCAGACAATAAATGGTCTTTACCCCTGTGCTATAGCAGAGTGTTTAAAATTCAAGATCATGTGCAATTTATAATCCTCATCAGAAAAACTGGGCAGAGTAGATTAAGCTCCCTTTCCCAGCACCATAAGGGGAGGAACAGACAATCTAAATCATGAAGACTTTATCCAAAAGAACCTGGAAGAAACAGTTTTAACTAGAAAGAACTGCAAAAACTACAATTGTTAAGCAAACCTGAATCCCACCCACCTTTCCCAGGAGGAGAAAGATTAGATCAGTTTTAGAAAATAAAGAGGTTGTATTATTTTATTTTTTGTGTGTGTGCATCTCACTAAATATATGTTTTTTCATACTGCTAACAAATCACAGAAGTTACAAACACACCTTTTGATTACAGAGAAACTGAGTTTCCCCACAAAGTGGGAGAAAATAGTTTGTGCGTTTCCTGTATACGTGTGCACAGTACTGGATTCAAACACATTGTTCTGGTCTCCAAAATTGTGACGTACCAGGCCTCTTTAAGATTAAAGGGAACTCATTGTTCAGCTGCCCATGTCTGTGCCCAAGACTTCTATTTGCCAGTTTCTGTGGATGTTCACCCTATGCCAGTCAATCCAGACACTAGTTGCCCATTTATATATTTTTTAGTTGTTTTGAGGGAAATAAATTATATTGTTATTGATATTTTCCTTGTCTCTCCTACTTGTCTTCCTTCATCCTTTCCTTCCTTACTCCTTTTCTTCTTCCCTTTCTTTTTTCTCAACTACTTAATTGTTATCACTGTTTCTATATTTACTCTGAAGATGACAAAATATACACCTGGGATTTTCAAAGGTGGAAAATGCAGATTTGCATCTACAATGTGATTTAAACTTTCCTAAGCAAGTTTTAATTAGATAGAAGCAGAAAAATATGAGAACATTTAATCTTTAGGAATATTCAGGGAAGCAAAAGCAGGTTATATAAAGTCAAGTTTTTTGCAAATACTCAAACAGACACGTTACATTTGGCAAAACTTGTGAAAGTAAGTGACGTTTCAAACACTATAGAACTGAATTCTGTCTTCAAGTTATTTATTTTGAAGTAATTCAAATTAAGACTATTGTACATTTTCTATTATTTTATTTATAGATTTTGATGAGTAGGTCTCTGTACTGCAAAAATTAATCTCAGAGTAATATGAGAAAAATGATGATGTCTTTTATCGGGCCTAAGACTTAAGAGTATTTTAAGTAACTCAGAAAGCCATTTAGGACAATTGGAATGTAACCTTCTGTTTCTGGTTTTTTTATAAAAGCAATTAGGCTGAATATGATAATAAACAGTTTCTCTTATCTTTGTTTAAAATTAATACAAAATAACTTTTTAGGGAAAGATAACAATAAAGCTAGTTTTTACTTACTTTTCCAAGTTTCCTTTATCTGCTTAGCAGTAATACTCTAGTAACTTTAGTTTGAATGGACAACTAAATATACATTGGAAAATAAAGTTAAAACAGTTTACAAAATTTACCTAAAAATTAAATTCAGTGATGAACTATGTATTAGAGTTATTAGTGTGCATTTTAGAGGGCATTACTAACTTTATGTATGGTTGAGTAGATGGCAGAAATATGTGTGACCATTGTTGGGCCATTAATTTCAGACAAATCTACTAGGAGTTAGCAGTTCCAGTTTCAGCAGTTCCAGGGGTAGCAGGACATTTACATAAACCACAGTAACATCTTTTATTCTTTTATCCACCGCAGCACTCAAAGCAGATTCTTAGACATAGTTTATGCAGAGGAGCTTTTAAAATTTACTGACTCCCAGGAGGCATTCCAGACCAAATAAATCAGAATTTCATGAGTAGTACCCACGCAGTGTTAACCTTTCAAAGCTTTCTGAAGCCTTTTATCAACTTAACTTAAATTTCACAATTATTGCATTGATTCTTACTTCAGTTATGATTAGAAAACTCTGATTAATAAACAGAAGTCCCCATCCAGAAAATTTTTCTGACCACCATTTCTTCGCCTGTATTGGCATGCAGCCTAAAAAATTAGTGAAATAGAATCTTCTGGAAACTACTGTGTATAATTATGCACTGGGTGTTCATTTCTTTGTTTCTAAAGTTCTGACACTACTTTTGGCCTCTCATATTTTATTTATGAGTTTCTTAAGATTATGTGAAATATCTGAGCCCAATATTTGTGATCAAGTCATAGAATAATTTTATTCTATGAAATGTGAAGTCTGAACCAAGAAAAATCTGTTACAGTGATGAAAACATGTAATTTCTCCATAAACCTGGTCACATATAATAAAAGAAAATTAACATCATGCGGTACAATTGCATGCACACTGAATGTAGTATATTGGAAAGTCAAACTTTCTTAAGTTGACTACAGTCTATTAGCAGATAAACACAAATTTCTTGGATAGGGCAATTGAAACCATTTCTAGGCAAGGAGAGAATATTCTCATTTTCTCTAATTCTTAAGGGACAACAAAGGACAACTGATGATTGCATATTCCTTCAGCCATATGAGCTCATACAGATAATAATCATTAAAAGCTCCAGAACTTATATCAGTATCCTTAAGCATACAAATACATACACACAAATTCTTGCACTGAGCTCAGAACTGCCTACATAATTTTCAAGGCCAATGCAAAATGAAATCTAATGAACAAAATAAACTAACAAATAAAACAGAACCACAGGCATGGAAACATAGAACAGACCTAAAGTGACTAGAAGGGAGAGGGGAGGAGGATAATGGAAAGAAGGGGAAGGGACTATACAAAGAACATGTATGAATGACCCATGGACAGGGACAACAGTGCAGCATTGGACTGTGGGAGCAGTGGCTGGGATGGGCAGAGGAGGTCTAAGGGGGAAAAATGAGGATAACTTTAATAGAATAACAATAAAAATGATTTAATAAAAAAGAAAATATAGAGTCATTAGTTCAAAAATTATTAAGCATTTTATGATGAGCATTGCATGGGTATTAAATTAAGCATGGGGAGGACTAAAGCTGGTGGCTGTGTAGGCAGAAGCTGAGCCCACTGCTCCTGCCCCCAACTCAGATTTTCAGCTGAACTCCTGACAATCAACCTAAACAATCAATGGAATTTTGGCTGATACGAAGTTTTGAAGCCAAGGAGTACAGCAGATGCTTCATACCATCCAGTAAGAGGATTTTATAAGCAGAAGGAGAAATATCCCATGAGTAGCTCCTTTCTCAGCTGAATGACCAGACAGAAACTGCAGCTTTAATCTTCTCCTCCCCACTCAGAGCAAAAGGTCTTAGTCTTACACAAGGATCCCCAATCCCAATTGGGGAAACTTGAGTGGATCAATGGGTCTGTGTGACCCAGGCTGCATACTCACAGTGAGCAGAGCTTCCATTATTGGAGTGCCAACCTGGAGAGCTCAAGATAGAGGCTCAGGCTCCTAAAGGGAACAGGTTGCCACACCCAGGTTTGTCAGAGGTGCCTACATGCTGAAGCCAGCCTTTGAGAGACATTTTAATCCTTTGGGAGGTTTTATGTACAGGGAACCAGACAGTGAATCAGCTAGAGACTTTTTAAAAGGAACTAAAATGTGTTTGGGCAAGGACCCTGTGCACAGCTGGTCTGCCAGCAAAAAGACCATATTAAAATCCCAGCAGTGGAGCTCCCTTTCCTTTGAACTGTGGGGCCATAAAAATACTCATAGCAGTGGAGAGGGAAGAGGAGGCTACAGAGTCTCTGGTGGTGGGATACAGTGACAGTCCACCACACCTGTGAAAATCAGAGACTGCAAATGCAGCATGAAATATATTTACATCTGGGGTTGAAGCATCAGGGAGGAGTTTACTGTATGGGCTCAGGCTAAGAAAGAAACCATGATGAAACAACAGAGTTTCTGAGGGTGGCAGACAACAGTGGCATAAAGGGATTATCTGACTGCAGGGAGGTGCAGGAGGGAAGACTAAAACAGAGAACTTGCTGAATGGTTTGGGAAAGAAAAATGATTTCCCCACTTTCAAGGATGCAGGTGGTGCGCCGCCCCTCAGTGTGAGCTACTCCTGCTGTTGTGGCTCTGGAAAGGAACCTAGTGAATGGGAAAATTGTTTTTTGGCCTGTTCTGAACTTTTCTCAGCTGCACCAAGCTACACTGGATCTTCAGGCCCTTTCCCATGGAGACTAGGCAAAGAGATCAGAAATTTGTGCAATGAGGCATTTTTTGAGCCCTGCCCAGATCAGCTTGCATGGAAACCAGGGGCTCCAGGCACAACAGAGAGTTCTGGACTATGTCTCCTACAAAGGCTGTGGGCTGGGAATTAAGATGGGTGAGAGTTGAGTGACTGGGATAATTTGCAGTGAAACAAACCCACTCAAAGCCTACAATCCCCTGGGAAGGGAAGGGAGTGCCAGCCCCACCTTGTAGGGTTGCAGGTGCCACCTCCAATGGGGAAACTGCAGATCAGCCCTGCCAGGTCCAAGATTCCCCCATTAAGTGCATTTCTGCAAGAGGAAGAAAGAGAAACTCCAAATGGAGACTTCCAAAGTGTGAGACTTTTGGATGATATCATCTGGGAAGAGGACAAAGCTTAGCCTCCTACTGAGTTCTTGGAATGAGAAACAGAGTTTAGCCCCCACCTAAGATCTAGTCTTGTCCCAACCCCAACAGGAGGCTCTTTTGATCTATCCCCTGAAGTCCAGAGCTACTGAGCTACTCCTGCAAATGGGAAAGTTGAATGTACCCATCCTGAATCAGCAGTAAGCCCAACTGAGGAAGCAAGTGCTGGAGTCTCTAGAAAAGACTAAAAGAGTTGGCTTGGAGTAGGGGCTACTCTCCCCTCACTGAGTACTCTACAGTTGGCAGGACCAACAAAGTGGAAATCTGCTAGTCCTATCTCAACAGACCTGGTATCAGCTTGCAGACCCTCATCAAAAGGCTCTGTAGGAAAAAGGGGCAACCACAGGGAAGGAAAGAGTGACTGAAAGAGGAGGCCAACCTCAAGAAGCCTCAGCTCCCTTACAGAGCTGCCTCCAGATCCAAGCAGGAAAGAGCTGACTGTTTTATACATATGGCCCCTCACATGTAAAAGCAGGTCCAGTGAACACAGACACAAGCAATGAACAGCCTGAGCAGCCTGGTAGCTACAGAGAGAGAGCCTGTACATCATCTGAAATCAACCTGTTTTTGAACCTCACCGAACTGGACCCAGAACCAACAAAACCAGTGGAAGGCTTGAGCCCACATCAAAGTTTGAATCAACTAGCAACTCAATCATTATACCCAGTAGGGGATTTCTGCAGGCTCCAGACTGTGCTGGGAACAATGAAACATCAAGAAGAACAAATGCACAACATCCTACACATGGAGGACAAGGGTTACTTTTACAATCTCCCAGCCAGAAGGGACAACACTACCCACAAAAGACCCACTGGCATTTGAAATGCAACTACAACAAGGGTGTCATAGAAACCACAAGAAACATTCCTGGAGCACAGAGATCAAGTGTTCCAAAGGCACACTTGGGCAACTAACCTCAGTAAGATACCTTTATCATGAAACAAGCAAAGTAGTTTTGGGAGATATAGCATACCTACCTAACATACAGAGATCAAAGGGTCAATAAGAAAAGTTTCCCAAGCAAAAGAACAACAGAAATCCCCACAAAAATAATTTAAAAATACAGATGAAATAGAAGCAACATAAATACCAGATGCAAAGTTTAAAATAATGGTTATAAGGATACTCAAGGACTTCAGGGGAAGAATGGATAATCTTCCATTCTTAAAGAACTTAAACTAAGAGATAGTATGCATTAAAAAGGATATCAAAACCATAAATAAGAATCAGTCAGAAATGAAGACTACAATATCTGAAATGAAGAATTCACTTGAAGAAATAAACAGATTAGATGAAGCAGAGGATCAAATCAGTGAATTAAAGGACAAGATGACAGTATCCACCCAAAGAGAAAAATAAAAAGAAAAGAGACTTAAGAGAAACAAGGAAAGCTTAAGGGACCTTTGAGGCAACATCAAGCATAACAACATTCACATCATAGGACTACCAGAAGGAGATGAGTGTGAGAGAGAAACAAAGAACCTATTTGGAGAAATAATGGCAGAATACTTTCCCAACCTGGTGAAGTAAAAGGACACACAAGTCCAGGAAGGACAGGGAGTGCCAATAAAGATAAACCCAGAGAAACCTATACAAAGACACATCATAATTAAAATGGCAAAGCTTAAACACAAATAGAAAAATTTAAATGCAGCAAGAGAGAGAGAGACAGTCAGTTACATACAAGGGATCCCCCATTAGGATTTCAGTTGATTTCTCAACAGAAATACCACAGACCAGAAGATATTGGCAGGAAATATTCAGAGTAATGAAAGCTGAGAATATGCAGCCTAGATTGTTCTGCCCAGAAAGGCTATCATTTAAAATAGAAGGACAACTAAAAAGCTTCCCAGACAAAGTAAAGTTAAAGGAGCTCATTACCACCAAATGTCAAACAACCTTCTGTAAGATGAAGAAAAAATACAGAGAAAAACATAGGTACAATATTTTTAAAATGGCAATAAATAAGTACCTGTCTATAACAACCTTAAATGTAAATGGATGACATGGTCCAATCAAAAGAAAGAGAGTTGCTGAATGGATAAGAAAACACTACCTATATATATGGTCTTTACAAGAGACCCACCTCAGAGCAAAAGATTTGCACAGGCTGAGAGTAAAACAATGGAGGAAAACATTTCATGCAAAGGGAAACAACAACAACAAAATGGATGTAGCAATCCTTACCTCTGACAAAATAGACTTCAAAATGAAGACCATAAAAAGAGACAGAGAGGGGCGCTACATAATTCTGAAGGGTTTGATCCAACAAGGGTATATAACTCTTGTAGACATATATGCACCCAACACAGTAGCACTGAAATATATTTTAAAAAATCTTAGTGGACTTTAAGGATGACTTCAACAACAATACTATCATAATAAGGGAATTTAACACCCCAGTGCTAACAATGGACAGATCTTCCAGATAAAATATCAACAAGGATATAGAGGCATTAAACAACACACTAGATCAAATGGATTTAATTGATATTTACAGAACATTCCATCCCAAAGAAGAAGTATATACATTCTTCTCAAGTGCACATGGATCATTCTCAAAGACAGACCATATATTAGGTCACAAACAAGCCTTAACAAATTCAAGAAAATCAAATGCATATTAAGCATTTCTCAGATCACAATGGCATGAAATTGGAAATCAACCTCAATAAAAAGACTAAAAAACATTAAAACACCTGCAGGCTAAACAGCATGTTATTAAATAGAAAATGGGTAACTGATGACATCAGAGATCAAAAAATTCCTAGAAAAAAATGAAAGTGAACATACAACAACTGAAAATCCATGGGACACAGTGAAAGCAGTCCTGAGTGGGAAGTTCACAGGACTATAGGCCCAACTCAAGAAGCAAGAAAAATCTCAAATAAACAATCTAACACTATACCTAAAAGAACTAGAAAAACAAACAATAAACAAAGCCCAGAACAACTAGAAGGAGAGAAATAATCATGATCAGAGCAGAAATCAATGACATAAAGACTAAAAAACAATACAGAAGATCAATGAAACTAGGAGCTGGTTCTTCAAAAAAGATAAAGAAGATTGATGAGCCTTTAACCAGACTTATCAAATAAAGGAGGGAGATGATCCAAAAAATAAAATTAGAAATGAAAGAGGCAAAATAAGAACAAATATCACAGAAACACAAGGTATTATAAGAAATTACTATGAACAGCTATATGCCAAAAAATTGAACAACCTTGGCAAAATGGAAAAAATTTCTAGAAATATACAATCTTTCAAAACTGAATCAAGAAGAAGCAGAAAATCTGAATAAAGTGAAAATAACAAATGAAATCAAAGCAGAAATAAACTCCTGGCACACAAAAGCTCTGGGACAGATGGCTTCACAGGTGAATTTTACCAATCATTCAAAGAACTATCACTGATCATTCTCAAATTAGTCTAAAAAATTCAAGAGGAAGGAATACTTCCAAGCTCTTCCTATGAAGTTATCATTATCCTAATTCCAAAACAAGGTAAGACACAACAACAAAAAAAGTATAAGCTAATATCCCTGATGAACATAGATGCTAAAATCCTTTAAAAAATATTAGCAAACTGGATCCAGTAATACATCAAAAAGACCATATACCACAACCAAGTGGGATTTATCCTGGACAGGCAAGGTTGGTACAATATATATAAATCAATAAATGTGATTAATCACATACACAAAATGAAAGACAAAAATCAAATAATCATATCAACAGATGCAAAAAAGCATTTGATAAAACCCAGCACCCATTCATGATAAAAACTCTTAGCAGAGTGGGAATAGAGGGATTATAGTTCCACATAATGAAGCTCACATAATCTACAGCTAACATCATTTTCAATGGGCAAAAATTAAAAGCATTCCCCTTAAGATCAGGAACAAGAGAGAGGTGTCTACTTCCAACACTCTTATTCAACATAGTACTGGAAGTCCCAGCCACAGTGATCAGAAAAGAAGAATAAATAAAAGGCATCCAAATTGGAAAGAAAAATTAATGCTGTCATTATTCACAGATGACATGGTATTGTACATTGAAAACCCTAAAAACTCCACCAAAAAATTACTAGACCTAATAAGTGAATTTGGCAAAGTAGCAGGATACTAAATGAATAACCAGAAATTGATGACATTTTTATATACCAATAATGAGCTCTCAGTAAGAGAGACCAAGAAAACAATTCAATTTATTAATGCAACCACAACAAATAATAAGGTATGTATAGGAATAAATTTAGCCAAGGACATAAAATACCTATACTCCAAAAACTATAGGCCACTGAAGAAAAAAATCAAGGAAGATACAAATAAATGGAAGCATATATCCTGTTCATGGATTGGAAGAATTAACATCATTAAAATGTCTATTCTACTGAGAGCAATTTATACATTCAATGCAATTCCTATTAAAATACCAATGGCATCCACAGAACCAGAATACTCCAAAATTTGTATGGAACCAAAAAAGGCCCCAGTTATCCTCAGCAATGTTATGAAAGAAGAACAAAACTGGGGGTACAACAACTCCTGATATCAAACTATAGTATAAGGCCACTGTAATAATAACAGCCTGGTAATGGCACAAGAACAGATATGTAGATCAATGGAAAAGCACAAAGAACCAGGATAAATCCTATAGCAATTGATATTTGACAAAGGTGGCAAGAGCATACAATGGAGCAAAGATAGTCTCTTCAATAAATGGTGGGAAAACTGGTCTGGTACGTGCAAAAAAAAAAAACCAAAGTAGACCTGCAACTTACACCATACACAAAAATAAAGTCAAAATGAATAAAAAATGTAAATGTAACTCACAAAACTACAAAATTCCTAGAAGAAAATACGGGGAGTAAATCTCAGATATTCAACATAGAAATATTCTTGATATATTGCCTAAGGCACAGAAACAAAACAGAAAATAAACAAATGAAATTAAAAAGCTTCTGTACAGCTAAAGAAACCATAAGCAAGATGAACAGGAAACCCAATGTATGGCAGAACATTTTCACCAATGATATATTGACAGAGGTTTAATCTCCAAAATATACAAAGAACTAATACAGCTCAATACCAGGAAAACTAACAACCTGATTAAGAAACAGGGAAAAGACCTGACTAGACACTTTTCCAAAGAGGATATACCATGTGCCTGAAGACATATGAAAAAAAAAAAATGTTCAACATCATTAATCATCAGAGAAATGCAAATTAAAACCTCAGTGAGATATCACCTTGTACCAGTCCAAATGACTACCATTAATAAATCAACATGCATTGGCAAGGGTGTGGAGAAAAAGGAACCCTAATGCACTGCTGGGGGGAATACAAACTGGTGCAGCCAGTGTGGAAAACGCTATGGAGAATCCTTAAAAAATTAAAAATGGAACTCCCTGTTGACCCAGAGATTCCACTTTTGGGAATATACCACAAGGATCCTAAAATATCATACAAAAATATATACAAATATATGCACTCCTACATTTATAGCAGTGCTATTTACAATAGCCAAGATTTGGAAACAGCCTAAGTGTCCACAGTACATAAGTGATACAAAAGCTGTGGTATATTTACACAATGGAATACTATGCAAGAGTAATTTAAAAAAAGAAGAAGAAACTCTTACATTTTGCAACAGCATGGATGGACCTGGAAAAAATTATGCTAAGTGAATTAAGCTAGTCAGTGAAAGAAAAATATCACATGATTTCACTTATATGCAGAGTCTAATGAATACAATAAACCAACAAACTAAATAGTTACAGAAGCTTAGATACACAAAACAGATTGACAGAGGCCAGAAAGGAGTGCTTGATGGGATGAAATATGGTGAAGAGATTAATGTACACAGTATTCTTTCTACCAAAAGTATTCTATTTCTACCAAAGAATACTGATGTACAACCCATGGACAGGGACAACAGTAGGAGAATGGGCTTGGGGTGGGGTGAGGGCGGGGCTGGGTGGAGGTGGGAAGAAAAATGGGAACTGTAATGGCATAGACACTAAAAATAAAAAACAATTAAGCATAGGACCCTTCTACACAGGGTCCCATGAAACTGCACAGACTACAGTCCCATTAAGCAGCCTTGATAGTACATCGACTGTACAGAAGTCTGGGAGGTCTAGGAAGGTAGAAGGGTATCTATTCCTTTCTTTTTTTTTTAATTTATTGGGGTGACATTGGTTAATAAGATCACATAGGTTTCAAGTGTACATTTCTATGATACATCAACTGTATATTGCATCATGTGCCAACTACCTGAAGTGATATCTTTTGTCACTATTTATTTGGCTCCCCTTATCTTTTACTATCCCCCACCCTCTTCCCTCTGATGACCACCATACCATTGTCTGTTTCTGTGAGTTTCAGTTTTAAATCCTACATAGGAGTAAAATCATATGGTTCTTAGCGTCTTCTGACTTATTTAGCTAGTATGATTTTCTTAGGGGCCATCCATGTTGTCACAAATGACAGTGTTTCATCCTTTCTTATGGCTGAATAGTCCATAGTATATATGTTTCACATCTTCTTTATCCAATCATCTATTGAAGGACACTTTTGTTGTTCCCATGTCTTGTCCACCATGAATAACGCTGCAGTGAATACAGGGATGCATGTATCTTTGCAAATAAATGTTTTTGAGGCTTTTGGGGGTAGATACCCAGAAGAAGGATTACTGGGTCATATGGTAACTTTTTTTGAGGAACTGCCATACTGTTTTTCACAGTGGCTGTACCAGTTTCCATTCCCACCAGCAGTGAATAAGGGTTCCTTTTCTCCATAACTTCTCCAACACTTGTTATTACTTGTCTTGTTAATAATATCTTAAAGTAAATGCAGCAGTAAAAAAGAAGATACTCTTACATTTTGCAAAAGCATGGATGGAGCTGGAGAGAATTATGCTAAGTGAAAATTACGTTCACACTTAACAGGTTTGAGTTATTAACTCATTGTAGTTTTGATTTGCATTTCCCTAATGGCTAGTGAAGTGGAGCATCTTTTCATATATCTGTTGATCATGTGTTTGTCTTCTTCAGAGAAATTTCTGTTCAGGTCCTCTTTTTCTACTTCATGACAGATTTTCCATTACAGGAAAAATAGAACATCTCTAGGCAGTATTTTTCTTGATCTTACAGTTTCTAGGCAATAGATGTTGAGGCACACCTTAATCATATGATTAAAGGCTCTGCAAAGCAGTGCTACATTAAGGAAGGAAAATCAACATGTGGGGGTTATCTGCTCTACTATGAGGCTGTGTGGGTTCCAGCCTATTGATGGCAATCCTCTGGGCTAAGAATGCCTCAGCTACTCACCTGACCTATGTTCTTCGCAGGGAGGCCCAGTGGGGCCAATGCTGTGGCTGAGCCAGCCCTTGTGGTTATTGTAATCACAGGGTGCCCTTCAGCAAAAACCATCTGGGAACTTTGAGAAACAGGATTTATTATTCACAGGTCCTGGAAGGTACATGGCATGCCTGAGGGCCACACAAGATCTAATAGGGATGGGGTGGGGTGGGGTTGTGGGGAAGCAGGGAGGAGGACCTGGGATTCTACCATTATTAGGATCCAAGAATGGGGTATCTGGGATTTTACAGGGCCAGTCATTATTGGTTAATTTGAAGCATGACAGCATAAATGAGGGCAGGAGGAAATGGAAACAGAGTCACTCAAGCAGTGAGCTATGTGGATTATCAAGGGTTTACTGAAAGGGAAACTTTATGGGTGTGGGTGTCTAATTCCTCTCTGATTATAGTTGTGACATACACCTGGCAATGTGTTCATTCAAGATGGCCATCTTAAAATGAACGCATCAGCAATCAAAAGCTTAATATCAGGCATTTAGACTGCATGAATATAACTATCAGGAAGTAAGGAACATTGGGGACCATCTGAGAAGTTGGCTCCTACAAACAATAAGTATTTTTATTATATCTAATATCTAGAATATTTATTGAGCATGTTAGTGTTGGTGCTTTTAAATGTATTAATTCATTTAATTCTCACACTAACCCTATTAGATGAGTATTATAATTCCATTTCTCTGATAACATAAAAATTTTAGAGGCACATACAGCTAATAAGTGGCAGAATATTATCAACTGGAATATTTAGTGTTTTATAATGGTGTGGATAAAAAAGAAAAAATCAAGAATCTTAAAAAATATCAAAGGTAAGCAGGCCTTTGTATGACCAATTCTGATTTTAAGTGTGATTTTTTTGTCTTGATAGTTAAAATGAAAGGAAACCATTACTTCAGCCAAAATAATTATACTATCCAAGAAGTATGTTTTATATAGTGTGTACTATTTTATTAACAATGTCTATAAGTATTATATTTATATATTTTCTCTATAATTAAACTTCTATGTCTTTTCTTTGTCCCCTGACCAATTTTCTGTCCAATTTTCCCAACACCATTTGTTGAATAAACTATTTTTAACTCATTGTATGTGCTTGCTTCTTCTTTCAAATATTAATTGACTATAAGGGTATGTGTTTATTTCTGGGCCTTCTGTTCTGTTCCATTGATCTATGTGTCTGTTTTTATGCCAGTACCATGCTGCTTTAATTACTATGACATTGTAGTATAGTTTCATATTCAGTAGTGTGATTCATCCAATTTTGTTCTTCTTTCTCAGTATTGTTGTTGCTATGCAGGACTTTGATGTTCCATATAAATTTTTGAAATATTTGTTATAGTTCTGTTAAATATTACATTGAAATCTTAATGGGAATTGCATGGAATCTATAGATTGCTTTGGATAGCATGGACATTTTAAATATTATACATGAAAATAAACAAATAGGACTGCATCAAACTAAAAAGTTTTTGCACAGCAAAGGAAAAGATCAACAAAACAAAAAGACAATCCATGGAATGGGAGAATATATTTGCCAATATATATGATAAGGGGTTAATATCCAAAACTTATAAAGAACTTACAAAAATCAACACCAAAAAAAAACAAACAATCTAATAAAAAATTGGCAAAGGACCTAAATAGACACTTCTCCAAAGAGGACAGTCAGACAATACAGATGTCCATTAGACATAAGAAAAGATGCTCAACATCACTAGCCATCAAAAAGATGCAATTGAAACCACAATGAGATATCATCTCATACCTGTCAGAATGGCTATCATCAATAAATCAACAAACAACAAGTGCTGGCAAGCATGTAGAGAACGGAGAACACTTTGAACTAGTGGTGGGAATGCAGACTGGTGCAATCACTGTGGAAAGCAGTCTAGAGATGCCTCAAAAAAATTCAAAATGGATCTGCCTTTTGACTCAGTGATCCCACTTCTGGAAAAATATCTGAAGAATCCCAAAACACTAATTCGAAAGCACATAAGCACCACTACATTCATTACAGCATTATTTACAATCACCAAGGTAGGGAAGCAGCCCAAGTGCCCATCAGTAGATGAGTGGATAAAACAACTATGGGAATTTTACACAATAGAATACTACTCAGCCATAAAAAAGAAGAAAATGTTGCCCTTTGCAACAATATGGATGGACCTGAAAAACATTATGCTAAGAGAAATAAGCCAGTCAGAGAAAGACAAATACCATATGATTTCACTCATATGTGGAATCTAATGAACAAACTGAACTAATAAGCAAAATAGAGACAGACTCACAGATAGATAGAGAGCAGGATGACAGCAAGTGTGGGGGAGGTAGGCGGGTGGAAGGAAGGAGCAAAAAGGAAAAAAGGGCTCATGGAGGTGGACAACAGTGTGGTTGTTCATGTTCAACAGTGGAGGGAGAGAGTAATGAGGGGGTTAAATGGTGATGGAAAAATAAAATAATTTTTTTAAAGAAAGTTTCCCTATCAGTTGATTTAGTTAAGGAATAATCTTGGTCTTTTTTGGAATTGTACCTAAGAGTAAATAATAAAACATATTGTCTAGATTTGAAACACCTCATTAAACATTGGTAGTGAAAGTATAAAATGAACTAATCTTCTGGAAGACAATTTGTCAATGTTATCAAGGACCTTAAAATTTGAAATCTGTACCTATTTTTAGAAATAGTATAGAAATACGATAAACACTATCTCTAAATAGTTTATTTTATGTTTCTACACATTAGATATCTTGTCATTAAAACTGTTTCATCAATTAACATTTAATTACTTCTTAAAAATGTTCATAAAAACTATGAAAACATCAAGTATATTTTAAATGTTGTTTAAAAATAATATTAGTGCACACTAGTATATACATTATATATCATTTCTAGAAGCACACATACCAAAATATCAATTGTACCTAATTCAAGATAGCAAGATAAGTAATTTTTCTCTTATTTTTAAGTTTTATAAAATAAAACTTATTTCATCTAAAGGTCATTATGTATAATACTGTGTCTTGTTATATGCTGATATGCTCATATTACCCTTATCACTTGAAGATTTGAATCCATCCTTGTCCAACTCACTCCTAACAGACACCTAATGAGATTTTTGATCCACCTTAAGGAAACCAAATTCAGCACACCAAAGTCAACACTTTTTTTCAATCTGATCTCATCAGCAACTTCCCTCTGTGTCATCCTCCTCCCTACCTACCCAATTCCTTCCCAGTTGCTTCTTACTCTCAGGTTGAATTATGTAATTCAGCTCTCTTATATTTTATGGTTTCTTTTTGTTTAAGGTTTTATTTTTTAGAGAGAGGGGAAGGGAGAAAGAGAGGGAGAGAAACATCAGTGTGTGGTTGCCTCTTCCACACCCCCTACTGGGGACCTGGCCCACAACCCAGGCATGTGCCCTGACTGGGATTGAACTGGCGACCACTTTGGTTCACAACCCACGCTCAATCTATTGAGCTACAACAACCCCCCAGCCAGGCTGTTTCCTGTATTTTTTTAAACCAATTTACCTCTAACCTCATTTTCCTCCAGTAACAATGCTTTTGTTGAATCCAGTTTAATGTGTCTTAATTATCTCTCCTCAGATAAATTACCCTACAAGGACAGTGTTTCTACTGCACACATGCACACGTGCGCACATGACTGAACTGATTATTCCATCATCTTGTTGGTAATTTGAGATTAGGGAATCATGTAACCCCAGACCTCAAATGGAAACAGCTGTATCCATTTCACTTAAGGCATTCACCACAACTTTTCATAGCTAATCTGCAAGTGGGCATCCTGGGAAGCCAATACAAATATTAATCACTCACATCTTGCCTGTTTTGGTAAAGAAAGCCAAATTAATTATTAATAAATACTCTCATTTTCACAGTTTTAGGTCCATTTTAAATACAGATATCTACCACATAATTGGGTAAATTCAAGGCTGGCCTTGCAGCTTTTGTTACTACTCACTAAAGGGGAGTACCAAGGAAACAAGGATATAATTCTAAATCCTGAGCAAACCCATCTTGAAAAATTTAATGGATATATACCACTTGTTATATTGATAAATGTCCCTTCGATACCTGAAACTAATTCAATAGCTTTTCAAATATCATTTGCCCTAACAATCCATCATTCATTTTGGAAAAATGCAAATAGCAAAATTTGTAAGAATTCCTTCACATTATTTATATATTATCAAATTTGGAAAAATTGCTCCTGCCTAGTCCATTTTGTGATAAATTTTTAGTGAAGAAATATCTAGTAAACCTCATTTATCATATGACCTTATAATGAAAAATGGTAACCCCAGGAAAAAGTTTCAAACAATGTGATTTTTGTACCTTACAGATCTGCTTGTATGATATCTAACAATGAGACTCTGTATCATTGTTCCCTACCCAAGCATTCTGAACTCAGTTGATATTGATAATATCCTTCATTAACTTTCTTGGAGCAACCATGTCATTTGAAATCCTGAGTCTATGTAGATAAGGAATGTAAGATGAAATAAAGACCTTTCTTTTCAATTCCTTGATTAACTTCCAGATGTCAAAGAACATGAAAACAGCTGACCCAAATAGAAGTTTGGAACAAATCCTGCCCTTTAATCATATAACAGCAAAAAGTAATATGGCCCAAAATGGATATGACTGTCGAAAGAAAGAAGAAAGAAAGAAAGAAAGAAAGAAAGAAAGAAAGAAAGAAAGAAAGAAAGAAAGAAAGAAAGAAAGAAAGAAAGAAAGGCGATGGGGAGGCTCATTAACTCTTACAAATAAGCATATTTATAAAGATAACATCAGATTAATATTAACTGCAATAACTCTCATAAAACTCAACGTGTTGTCAAAAAAACTGTAAATAGATTAAGAACAATTCTTAATTTCAGACTGTAAGACACAAGTATGTTATCTGCAATGGTATGTCTTCATTAAATAAATATTATAAGTGATTATCCAGTCCCCAAAACATCAACTACAAGTCTATTTCAACCACAATGTACAGAAACCTATTAGAATAACACTCTACAAGCTATCCATCATCTGTAAGCACATTTCTCTTTAGGAAGTATATTAAAAATTTCCTCTTAGACAACCAGAAATGAATTTGTCTTTCCCCACTTCCCTGACCCAATCAACACCTGAGGCAACTTAGAATGGCTTGCTAAGCAACATAGCTCTCATTTTTTAGGGTAAAGATGGCATTAACCTGGACAGAGTCCAGAAATGAGGAAGAGAATGAACGCTTTGGCTAAATAGATGAAGAGAGGAAAGAGCTGATAAGAGAGTTTCAAAGAGTTGGAAGATTGAAGCTGCTGCTACAGTGGAAGTCTTTAAATAGCCCAGCAGGGATGAGCTATTTTTTTCCATTCCTTCTCTCTCTTCCTTTAGCACAAGTTAAATATGTTCTACAGTATTTTACATTTATCTGTGTTCAGTATATAATATTTATGATATTGTAATATTATAAAAATTATCTGCAGTGTACCCAAAAATAAATTGTATTAAATATTTGATGTATATCAATACTCTTTCTATTAACGCGTAGAATATCTAATGATTCAGACTTGGAATCATGTTCTATATAAAATTTGGTATTTGCTATGAGTGAATAAAGACCATTTTCTCGTGTGATATTCCCCTAATGTAATTTTAATTTGTGTTTTTTAAAACCCGCAATACAGTGAAGCCACAATAAGTGAACTGCGATATAGTAAGGAATGATGGTATACTTCACTGGTGAGTACCCACATAGAATTTTATATGTTGTTAAAATTACATAGGTTGAAGAGTGTAGAAAATGTTTAAGAGCATATTAAGTATTTATAAGAGTATCAGAAAGATTAATAAGAGAGTGGGAAAGGTTTATAGGAGTGTGGGAAGGGTTTATAAAGCCTTAAAATATATATAAATAATAAAATAAATATAACGCCGCTACTTCACTGATTATCACCTATCGCGGGGGTCTCTGGAATGTAACTCCGGCGATAGGTGAGGGATCACTGTAGTATCTACAACATGTCTTTATCAGGCATTTGTTTTTCCCACTTGCACTATTACAATGTGACTGAACGTTTGTATACACAAACCCTTGTGTAGTATCTAGTTTTATTCTTATAATAACAGAAATTTAGAAACTATGGGTCAATACATATTTTAAGGTCATTGATACATGAGTGTTTCTCAATCCTGGCAGCACATTGGTATTGTTTGGGAAGCTTTTAAAAAATACTGGTACCTGAAGTCCACCATTAAACATTCTGATTTGATTGATTTGGGATGGAATCTAAGTTTTTCTTGCTTTTAAAAGTTCCCAAGGTGATTCAAGTATGAAGTCAAATTAGAGGCTGATATATATATATATATTACCAAACTGACATGCTTAATCACAGTACTAGCTCATACTCTTCCAGCATTAGGAACAACGTCTACTCTGTCCAATGTTGTGTGTTGTCATTTTAATCTTTGTCTACTAGGTAACAATGGGGTTTCATTGTCCCCTTAATTTGCATTTTTTTATTTCTAATGAGACCAAACATCTTTCAAATATGTAACACCCATTTATAATTTGCCTTCTAGAAATTGTCTCTTTATAGTACCTACCAATTTTTTCAATTGCATTGCTCAAGTTTTTATTATTGCAAATAATCATCCATAAGAATGAAGTCATTATTATGCCAAATAGAGCAAATGTGTCATTTATCTTTTAATTTTGTTTATGTAGTATTTTATATAAAAATGTAAAATACCAATTGAATCTATCTTTGTATAGTTTTCCATTACTCTTATTCTAACTTAAAGTGAACATCAGCTGATATCACTACATTTCTTAGACTAAAATAAAACCATGCATCTGAATGTTTCTTTTCCTAGTCACCTCAGGCTCCGGTTGCCACTGAATTCATTTAATGTATTGATCCTCTTACCATCTCACTTGGGCAATTGTTGTTCTGTACTATATTTACCCAGATCTAGTACCCAGCCTTTTTAATTTGTTACAAAATATTCACACATGGCAAAGATTTGGGGGGAAACCCATGTGACAGTATTGAAAAGAGATGCCCCCTCTTAAAAGTTCCTTGGCTTTATCTGATGGACTGTATCTCCTACACAGAGCTGTGTTTTCACTCTCCTCCAGTCCTCGTATCTTCTTCTACAAACACCAAATTAATAATAACATAGAGCTATAGAAATATTCCTCTTATTGTCTTCAATCCAGCTAAATCCTATAACTTTGTTTCGGTCAGAGTATAATATATACTGTAACAAACACTCCGCATATCTCAGGGGCTAAATGCAACAGTTTTTCTAAGCCACCATCCAGTGCTCTAGTAGATGAAGAGAAGCAGCTATGTTCAAGTATTCATGATCCCTGAATTCTTCCAACTTGTGTTTCCAACATCTTTACTTCTAAACAGCAGAGGTCAAAAGAGAGAAGAGCTTAGGAAAGGCACAGATGCTCTTAACAGCATTGGTCTTAAAATCATATATATCACTGACACACATATTCACTGACATGAAATGGTCACAGAGTCCCATCCAGACACAAAGGGGTCTACAAATTTGGTTTATGTGTGCTGTGAAAAAAGGAGAGAGATGAACACCGTTAAGCATATTAAAGCATTTTGCTAAATAAAAAGGGTTTCTTTTATAAATAAATTCTCATCTGACAGTAAGAAATACAAACTGTTTGTATGCCCCATTGAAAGACATTCCACATTTTGATCAGAAAAATATTCAATAATATTTTATAGTTATTTCATAATTTTATTATCTACATTTAAATATCGATACCCCTGGAATATATTTTGGTATGCAGCTTCAATCAAATTTTATTCTAAAATTCCCACCAATTATCTAAAACCATGTAATGAATCATCTATTTTTAACATTTGACAAGAGAGAGAGTTAGTTACTTTCTGGGATATCAATTCCATTTATATTCATATTTCCTTGGAAAAACACCATTGTTATTACTGTAGTTTTATAATTTATTTTAATACATACCATTAAAGTACCCCTTTATAGTAATTACTTATGTTTCCCTCTTCTGCTTGTTTTCTATATATACTTTATACAGATCCAATTTTGTGTCTGAAGCCATATTTTTTCTGCCTGAAGAACTTCTTTTAATAATTCTTGAAGCATAGGCTGGCAGGTTATAAACCATCTCCACTTTGATATGTTTGTCCTTTATTCTTATTCATTTTGTAATGCATTTGCTTCTGTTGCTGAGAGTGGGGAAAGTGTTGTTTGTTATTTTAATTGAAATTTTGATTGAGGTAATTGTAGATTCATATTCAGTTATATTGAGTTGGCAAAAAAAATCCATCTAGTTTTTTTTCTGTAAAATAAAATATTCTTATTTTCACCAATAACTGTATTGATTTGGATATTTTGAGTATGTCAGCCATCTCCTGCTATTAGCTTTTAGAGGTTATAGGCCAGGGGTGCTGCTAAATATCTTCCAATGCATAAGACAGCCCACAGCAAAGAATTATTTGGCCAAAATCTCAGTAGTACCAAGAAACTTCGCAAACCACTTTTGACACATTTGATCAGTCACAGCACCTTTTCCAGAACACTGCACAAATCTTTTTTTTTTCACTTCAGTTGCATTTTTTCCTTTCTTGAAATAAGAAAATATAATATTCCAAAAGTATTGCATATTTTCTTCCATCTTCAATATTAAAATGGCTACACAAAAATTCACCAAATTTTTTAAATGCACACTGATATGACAGCTGTCACAATACAATCTAACAAAATTGTTTCAAATGAAGTTAAAGACAACTAAACACTACTAGAGCCTTTGTATGGGAAAACTAAGCAAACTTTTTGGCCAAGCCAATAATAAATAATATAGAGAGCCATCATATACACTTTGCTCATTATCCTCCAGCGGTAACATTTTGTAAATTATGGCACAATATCACAATCAGGATATTAAAATGAATACAATATGCTGATCTTATGGGAATTTCCTTGGTTTTCTTATACTTATTTGTGTGTTTATGTGGGTGTTTGTGAGTGTATGAGTGTTTTAAATTTTACATAGTTTTATCAATTGTGCGAGTCTGTACATTTCTCTTCTTTTTGAAAAGTATTTTTTCTGGGTGTAATTTTCTTTATTTAAATGTGTCACTCCATTTTCTTCTGGCTTCTCTGGTTTCTGATTAGAAGTCAGCTATTTCTCTTATACAAGTATTTTTCCTCTGTAGATACTATGTCTTCTCCTCGGCCTGCCTTCGAAGTTTTATGTTTGGTTTCAACAGTTTGAACATGATATATCTAGAAGTGTGTGTATGGGTGTGTGTGTTCATAGAGAAGAATAAATTCCAGGCTGTGGACTTGTGAAAGGAATAAAAATTCATGACTAGATTTGTTACTCAGAGGAATAGAAGGCATTAATGCTTCTCCCTGGGAGAAAACAGTCATTCTTTAACCAAATAGCAAATGAAGGCTGTACTAGAGGAGGTTGTGCAGTTTTGCATCTGGGGGTTTATTTCACTTCACTCTGCTTCACTTCACATTCATCACTACTACATAACTATTCTTTAAGAGATTTCCTTACACTTGATCAAGAGTACTTTCACCATAAGAGGTCCACCTTGGAAATATCACTATTTCCTTCTGATCTTGAGCAGAATAAGCAAACAGCCTACATGTAATGAAATTTTTACATTCCTATTCACATTCCACAAATAGACAGTATAACTGGAAATTGACGGTGCATTATGTTGTGATTAATGTTTACCTTTACAAATTTATGCTCGTCATTTTCATCAAAAATCCTACATTGCATTTTAAAACAGCTAATAATGACTATGAACCATAGAAACATAAAAGCATTCTGGTGTAAATATCCCTAGGTCTATAGTCAAAGAAAAATAAAACTTAGCAGTATCCAATGCCAGTGACAATTTTGAGAAAATCATAATGAAGCTACAGTGCCTGATCACCCATACTCCTAAAGAACATGCAGGAGATACCATACCATACAACTCTCTTCTACAGGGAACAGTGATCCAATCTCCATACATCTATTTCCATGAAAAAGGGCCAGTGTTTCCCAACATTCATTCACTCATTCAACAAATACGTATTGATGTGTTGATCAATACACAGGTATTTATGAGCTAAGTACTTGGCAAGATGATCCATAACAAGAATTGAGTTGCAAAACCAAGCTATCTGCTCTCATCGATTCTACATCTAGTAGGAATTCTTATGAAATTATAAATCAAACACATACTTTTGATTAATATACAAAGTATGTACATTTTAACAACTCTTTCTCCGCTTTTCTAGTCCAAGCAGTGACTCAAATCCAGCTTCTCTAACTTCCAATTATTTCCCTCCTACAAGATATTCATTACTTTCTCACCCTGGAAAAAGACATTTTAAACTATGAGACACCCCCCATATTATTTTTCTTTGTCAGATAAAGCAACAGGAGAAAGTAATTACATATTTTGACAGAAGGTACACTTGCTTAATATCTAAATATTATGGGCAATTCTGAACAGAAATTGAGGAGGAAGAAAAGAAAGTGCCAGATACTTCATATTTGTGGTATTCAAGAAATTGGAAGAAAAATAAAATTTCAGATATATTGAATATATCCACACTCTGAGAAATTCATGGTTAAATTAAATGGTAATTAATAATAGTTGAACATGTTATCTTATTCTGAAGCTTAGAATATCTGAAATGTTTAATTCTTCCATACACTGAAAAATATAAGACACTAATGAGAGAAATTGTAGAAGACAAATAAATGGAAAGACATTCTATATTTACAGCTTGCAAAATTAATAATGTTGAAATATCCATACTACCCAAAGTAATTGATAGATTCAATGCAACCCTTATCAAAATTCTGATGGCATTTTTACAGAAATAGAAAGACCCTAAAATTCATATGGGACCACAAAAGATCATGAATAGCCAAAGCAATCCTGAGAAAGAACAAAGCTGGAAGCAACACATGTCCTGATTTCAAACTATATTATGAAACTATAGCAATTAAAACAGCATGGTGCTGAGTAAAAACAGACAAAATGACCTATGGAACATATGCACCCAGCATTAAACTCATGCATATAAGGTCAACTAATATTTAACAAGGGAATTAACTAGTCACTGGAGAAAGAATAGTTTCTTCAATAAATGGTGCTGGAAAAACTGGATACCTGCAAAGAATGAAATCGGACCCCTCTTTATACCACTCACAAAATTAATGGAAAATGGATTAAAGATACAAATATAAGACATGAAACCATGGAACTCCTGGTAGAAACAAAGGAAAAAAGCTACCTGACACTCATTTTGACAAGGATTTTATGTATGTGACAACCAAAGCACAAGCAATACAAACAAAAACAAACAAGGGGGACTACATCAAACTAAAAAGCTTCTGCACAGCAAAGGATCAACAAAATGAAAAGTGACTTATGAAATGCAAGAAAATATTTACAAAGCACATATATGATAGGGGATTAATATCCAAAATATGTAAGGAACTTAATAGCAAAAAAAAACTGATATGAAAATGGGCAGAAGATCTTAATAGACATTTTTCCAAAGAAGGTAAATAGTCAACAGATGCATTAAAAGGTGTCCAACATCACGAGTCATTAGGGAACTGCAAATCAAAACCACAATGAGCTATCATCTCACACTGTCAAAATGGCTACCATAAGAAAACAAGATATTACCAGTACTAATGTGAATGTGGAGAAAAGGAACTTTTGTACACCCTTGGTGAGAATGTAAATTGGCACAGCCACTATGGAAAACAGTATGAAGGTTCCTCAAAAAATTAAAAATAAAACTACCATATGATCCAAGAATCCCACTTCTATATATATACACACACACACAGAAATATGTATGTATGTATATATATATATATATATACACATATATATATATTATATGAAGGAAATTATATCACTATCTCAAAAAGATATTTGCACCCCTGAGTCTACTGCAGCATTATTTACAACAACTAAAACATGGAAACAAACTAAATAGCCATCAATAATGAATGGATACAGATAGATAAAAACATAAAATCATTATATTCTACACATTACAAAATTTTAATACCATTTTTATGCATGGCTATTTATACAGAATTAAAATTTGAAAGACAAAATGTGAAATAGGTTGACAGTCCCACCAGCAGGTAATTTAGGTATGGACTCATTCTGAGCAGTCAACACAGGAAGGCCAATCACAGCAGTGCTCTCCTTTCAACCCAGTGACAAGCCCAGAGGCTTAGACTAGTAAGGCATAGCCTGAACACCACCAACTTACCAAATTTTAGGGTAGCCATTTACCCAAATTGGAGGCCATGGTTTTCCAAGTGAACAGCTTCAGTAGCATGTAATTCAGTGAATACAAATGTAGAAAAATGACAGCAAATGATTTGTAAAGTTACTGAATGCCTCATAGGGATAATCCCCCCAGAAGAGAGCCCTTAACTTCTAACAGCCAGGCTGCCGACCTGTTGGGGAGGGGTGCCAAACCCACCTTTCTGCTCTGAAGTAGCATTTCAAGCATGTTAAGACTACTGAAGCATTAATCATTCTTTTTAACACGGACTAAAGCATGATTAGAAATGCACACCACATGATGAACTTGAGAGTAGATGACTAGGCAATAGAAACAGAGTGAATCTGAGTTAGAAAACTGAGACTTAACTAAGGAACAAGGCTGCATTGGTCCACACTGTTAAAAAAAACTGCCTCTCAAATTGGAGAGCAGTGCTAATGTATTAAGGGTTAAAGAAATATTTTTTCTATATGTCTGCCCCCAACCCAAACAGTCCTTTCTGCCCAGATTAACTCAACAACTACCTACTGTCCTTCTCTCCAGTCCTGTCCTGCTGTAATATATTCTCTACACTTCAGTGAACTTTCTGAAATGTAAATCAGATCACATATTTTCCCTTCTTTTAAATTCATACTTGGCTTCCTGTACCTAGAGGATCAAGCCCACACTTTATCACTGTGTATTAGTTTGAAACAAGTATGTGGATGCAGGTTAGCTGTTTGGAGGTGATCCCAGGAAGCAAAAATGGAAAAGTGAGACAGGGAAGGGAGAACAGTCTATAAAGAATGTACTGACAAGCAAGGTGCCTCTATGGGTACCTGGGACTCAGTCCCACTGCAAACCCTCTATGTGTAGAACAAGTCTTATAATTGTGTTGGGCCTGGGGCATTTTTACTCATTGACTACTGCCCCATTTGTTGAGAGTGCTCTGTGATATAGTAAGAACCCTTCCAATTTGCACTTCTTGAAAGGCAGCCATCTTTGATGATAGAGAAAAATCTCAAGCACAGAAGAGAAAAGCAGATACTTCTGCAGTAGAAAGACATCAGTGTTCAGAAACACCCTTCAGCTGCAGAGCTCATGCTCATAAAGGCTGAGGAGAGACGGTTGGGCCATTTTCATGAGTTTGCTTCACATAATACAGAAGATCCTCATGTTCTGGCATAGAACTCAGTAAACTTGTCTCTGTCTATTTGATCTTATATTCACCTACATTAAACTATCTGCTGTTTCTTGAATGGACTTCACTTTTTCAAAATTGCAAATTCTAGTTTTACAATCTGACTCACTTCTCTCTGTTCACACTGCAGATGATATGTATTTCATTAATATGTTTATCTAACATTATAAACCAACTGAAGTTTTCATATCAAGTTTAATGCAGAGAGTAGCATAGAAGGAATACATAAATGTTTATTGAATGAATAAGAAAGAACAGATCGCTTAGATGGTGTGAAGATTGCTGACAGAACAAATGAACATGGTTAGTATGATGGCATCACATAGATTAATTGCAGGCAGCAAAGAGAAAAACAAAAACAAAAATGCTTTCCCAGTCTATTGACACACAGCAGCAATCAGTTGGGCAATACATGTGACAGGTAGATAAACCAGATCCTTAAATATAGTGAAGGGAAAGAAGTGTTCAAGTTTGGGGTCTTCTGTGAGTCTAAGGTTCTTAGAAGGACATGAACAATTCATCCCTTTTATTCATTATCTAAGGGGTATTGCTAAATAGCCAAACTGGGTGCTTTCTCCCTGGTGGATATGGAGAGAGCTCCAGGGAGCCCCACTACCACTTCCACTTGGCAAAGTTATCACTCCTGTGTCCATAAACATACAGTAAATCAGAAAAAAAATCCAGTTGGGAGAATCAAAAGCTCAGATTTGCTGAAATGTCACGGCGGCAGGATGCTGTGTAAGATTTGTAGGGCGGCTCATAAACTTGTTGACCTTGGTTCTAAATCTAGGAAGCAGACCTATTTGGCTTTGTTTGAGCTCCATCTTATAATTGGCCAATCCCTTCAGGCTGGTGATAGGTCTCAGCAGGACAGTCATCTGGGCACCAAGAGCTGTCACAGGACTCTTCTATTCCCCTCTGGCTGACTCAGGAGGTATGCTGTAAAGTTGTAGGAATAAAATATGTAGGTACTTGTGCTTTGTGTGGGTGAAGACAGAAGATTTTAGAATTGATGGGTTTTAGATAAAACACATATTTAGCAGAAGGGAGAACAAGCTGTCAAAGCCAGGCTTTCTAGCCAATAAATGGGGGTTTCTTTCCTTTTAATTTTCTATTTGAAAATAAAATATTCTTTTGCTACCATAGGCACCAGTGTGTTCACAAGTGATGTGGGGTGGGGGTACTGAGCTATCCACTGGAGAAGTATATTCAAGGTTTCTTCGAGCAAACAGAAAACAGCATCTGGACTCTTTTTGCAATAGTACATGGGAAACAAGACCTACCTGATGATTCTATGAAATACTCTCTGCTAAAAATAAATTCCTTATCAGGGCACTCACAGGCAAAACAGAGCTGATGAAAGTGACAAGAGGATCTACGGGTTGACACTAAAGAGCAAGGCCAAGGCTTTCACACAAAATGAAATCATTTGTTCAGACACAGAATGGTAAAGAATAGTAAGAATATGACCTGATGTTTACGCTAAACAAATGATAGAACACAACATAAGATATCAGCTCAAATGATTGCTTTTGCAGTATGGAATGTTTGGGAGTTATAGTTCAAAAGTCCAACATATAAAATTATTTTAACAATATTCCTCTTAATGTTTAAATGAACGTTAATCACCTTCATTTATAGAGTCTCATAAATGCTTATGACCAAATAAGAACAGAATGTGTTAATGACTAAACTCTGACTCATCTCTTTCACCCTGCACATTTATTTAGTTTATTGTCAAAACTTACCACTTCTTTCCCAAAATATCTCCTATAATTATACCTTTCCCATCTAGTATCTATCTGGTTTATAATACACACACATGATGTAAGTGGAGTCTTACAACAGCACTGAGACATCAATTTACAAATTGCTGTATTTTGCAGTGTATAATGCACACATTTTTGCCCACATTTTTGAGGGAAAAATAAGGATGCACATTATACATGGGTATAATGATTACATACCATAGGTATAATAATCCTGTATATAATACATACAAAAATGTGGGTGTGCATCACACATGGCAAAATACAGTAATAAAACTGGGCATCATCAATATTAGGAAATTGGTTCAATGTCAAAGAGTGAAAAATATAATCTCAATTTCTTATCTGGAAGATTGAGAATTATCCATGATGATTATATACCCTTTTCTTCCTTTGTCTGCCACTATGAGACTTGACCATTTCTCACCTGGGCAACTACAATTACCTCTTTATCTGACAGCAATAACCTCAGGGAACAAATCTTTCTTCTTCATTTAGCCCTCTCATTGTGTCACACTCTTCTTTGAAGCATGACAATAGCTCTCTTCACTACTGATATAATAGTTGGGATGTTCAACCTATTGTTTCTAACCTCCTATTAAAGACTAAATTGTATGAATCTGGCACCACCCACTCAGGTAAGGCCATGCTTTCTTAGTTTATCATTGGTTGTTTATACATATCCTGCTTTCATGACCCCACCCTATTCCTACCAGAGGTTTCACAAAGTTCTCTGATGTACAAACATATGCATTTTATTTTATTTCACCTAGTGGACTTCAGCTTCCTCTGCTTCTGTCTTCATTTAAACAACACTTCAAGCTCCTCTAAAAAAAATCAGTTTTCCCAGCTCTTTACTTGACCTAGCCTAGTCCTGAGTGAAAATGGAAATAGCACAGTATGCTATCAGCTATAGACAGCAAAGTCCCACAGGGCAACAACGAGGCATATTTATCTGTACTTTATAGAACACAGAAAATTAACACTCAAAATGTGTTCGATAAAAGAAAACAAATATTTTTATTTTCTTGTTATTTGTTATGTTTATGTGTCATGTTTTGGAATTAGTTTGCTCAAAATACAAATTGAAACAAATCTCAAGAGGCTTTAACACAAAGTTACCCTAAAAATCCCTGTCTGAAATTGAAGTCTCAAGATATTTTATGTCAGTGGCATGATATTTAAGATAAATTTGTGGGAATTTTATATAGGGAAGTATTTGCCATGTTTACTTTTACTCTTTTGGTTTATGAAAGTGATATTACTTTTAACATGTTAATATATGTTCTTTCCATTTTGCATTGTGGGTCTGTGCATCGCAAACACAAAGCATAATAAAGAATCTTCCAGACTAAAAGGAAAGCTACATGTGGATAGTAATTTAGTATTGTTTTTGCCACCATTATATCAGTGGAACCTTTTTGACTTGGAATAAGCCCACAATAAATATTTATTAAATTCACCTTTAATAGAATATGCATTTTTTTATTTCTCAGTAACAAACAGGACACAAGTTTTAACTGTAATTCCAATTCTGTGAATGACACATTCTCAAAGACATGGGTCTAATTTGAAGGTACTGATCCAGGCAACTAGGTTCAGCCCTGCCTAAGAGTTTCTGCAACTCCTAAAAACAGACTAGAAGTGACTAATGATTAACTACTATATCCAAGTCACCATCAAAGATTCCACAGCTTTCTTAGGACACACTTTTGATTAATTTCTCATACCAAGTAAGTTTCAAAAGGCAAAAATTTCCCTTAAAAATGTTCTTCATGGTTATGCTTTCATTTCCAAATCCAAGGCCATCTGCCTGATGCAAATCTGCTATCTTCTTACATAGGACTCACTGCAGCAGACTCCTTAAAGACTTCCTGGCTCTCAGGCTTTCCAGTTCTGATTCATTATTCCCAGTATTGTCAAATGTATCTTTCTTTAAAAAGTACACTCTATAAATACACTTCCAAAAACTATTGTATTTTGTGATTTTACTGTTCATCAACACAAACTCTATCTAAATTTCTGTGCTTTCTGTAACCCAGCAAAAGAAATCTAGGTACCATCCTAGACATCCTAGACTTCTTCCTTTCTATTGCCAAATTTCCTCCAAGTTAAGCTCTAACATATCACCAAATCTCATCTATTCTATTCTCAAATTCAAGATACTAGCATCTCTCAGACTACAGTGTGCCTGCATCATTTTCTAGTTTTTACTTATAGGACAGGAAAGTGATTAAGATCAGAGACTGCTTCAGTTCAAAGCCTAATCTTGCCATCTACAAAATATGTAAATGTGGTTAAAGTAATTGACCTCTTAGTGGTTTAATACATTCACCTCTAAAATAATGGGATAATGGAGGGACCCAAGATGGTGGAGGCATAAGTGCAAACTACATAAACCTCCTCCTAGGACAAAACTGGAATTATAACTAAATTAAAGAAAAATCATTCTGAATAACCAGCTGAACACTAGGGGGAGAGAAGCCTTACAACCAAGGGCATACAGAAGAAACCACACCACCATATCAAGACAGGTAAGGAGTGTGGAGAAAGAAAGACAGCTGGCTGGTCTCCCATGCATGGCAGCTGAAGTTCCAGAAAGATATTTTAGCAGCTGGAGGGGGAGTTCCCCTAAGAACTGCACAGTCTATACCCCAAGCTGGCTCCCCAGCCTACAGCACCAGAACCAGGAAAGGAACCAAAATAACATCCAGCTGTGAACAGCTGCAGGGTTTCTGTCTCCCAGGAGAGGTTTCTGGAGATGCAAAGAGCCTCTTAAAAGGCCAACACACAAAATTCCATTTGCAGCCACTTACCCTGGGCTCTGGCAGAGAGAGGGCAGAGTCCACTAGAGATGCATTAGGAAAGTCTGGGGTTGTTGGCTCTTGAGAGACAGCTCAGGCGTCAATCTCTAGGATCCCTGTGCTGAGTCATTCCCCATACTTCAGGAGCCATCACTCTCAGGCAGGGCACTCCCCTCTAAGTGGCATTAGTCTGAGGGAAAGCAATAGCCTCATCCACTAGAATCCTTCTTGCCCACCTTGAGGAGCTTAAGCCATGCTACAGAGGAGTACAGCTAGGGATATTTTCAGTGTATATGGTTAACAGCAAGCCTGCAGGCAAAGGTAGATCTCTGGGAGCTCTGAGACTTTAGCTTACACTCCCCTGGGCCCAGTCCTAGTAAAAGCTGACCTTGATACACAGCCTCATTCTTTCTGTACATATCCAGGTCCACCAGAGAGAGCCACAACTGTGTATCTCTGATAGTTACAAACAGGTTGCCCCGGGACAGTCACAGGCAAGTCAGACACAGGTCTGTACCAGAGTCCTTGCAGGTCTACCTAACACACACAAAACAAAAACAAAGAAACAGCCAAAATGGGAAGACAAAAAAACAGACCCTCAAGAAACTACAAAAGAATTCTCCAGAAAAACAACTAGATGAAATGGAGGCAAGCAACTGATCAGATATAGAGTTCAGAGTAATGATTATAAGAATATTCAACATTATGAAAGGACATAGAAAACATAAAAAGGACCCATCAGAAATAAAGAATGCAATATCTAAAATAAACAATAATGATGAAGCAGAGGATCAAATCAGCTATTTGGAAGACAAGGTAGGAAAAAAAAAAAAAAAACACCCAAGCAAGCAACAAAAAGAAAAAAATATTAGGTCAAGTAATTTTTGGATGGAGTCTATAGGGTTCTCTATGTATGCTATCATGACATTTGCAAACAATGATAGTTTTGCTTCCTTATTTCCAATTTAGATGCCTTTTATTTCTTTTTCTAGTCTGACTGCTGTGGCTAGGACATCCAATACCATATTGAATAGAAGTGGTAAAAGTAGACATCCTTGGACATCCTTGCCTTGTTCCTGATCTTAGTGGGAAAACTTTCAGTTTTTGACTGTTGAGTATGGTGTTGACTATAGGTTTCTCACATGTGGCCTTTATTATGTTGAGCTATGTTCCCTCTACTCCCACTTTGCTGAATGTTTTTATCAAAAATAGATGGTGTACCTTATCAAAGGCTTTTTCTACATCTATTGATGTGATCATGTGATTTTCGTATTTCCTTTTGTTTATGTGATGTATTACATTTACTGATTTGTGAATATTATACCATCCTTGCATCCCTGGGATGAATCCCACTTGGTCATGGTGTATGATCTTATTAATGTATTGCTGGATGTAGTTTGCCAGTATTTTGTTGAGGATTTTGGCATCTATGTTCATCAGCAATATTGACCTGTACTTTTCTTTCTTTCTTGTGTCTTTATCTAGTTTTGGGATTAGGATGATGCTGGCCTCATTAAAAGAGTTCAGGAGTCTAAGTGAGTTTGGCAAAGCAGTGATATACAAAGTCAATGTTAGGAAATCAAGGGCATTATTGTATACCAATAAGAAAATATCACAAACAGAAATCAGGAAAAAAATCTCATTTGCTATAGTAACAAGAGAAATAAAATACCTAGGAATAAACCTAACCAAGGAGGTAAAAGACCTGTACTCAGAAAACTACATGATGCTGAAGAAAGAAATTAAGAAAGACACAAATAAATGGAAGAATATCCTGTCTTCATGGATTGGACGAATTAACATCATCAAAATGTCCATACTACCCAAAGCATGTTATAGATTGAATGCAATCCCTATTAAAATACCAATGAGATATTTCACAGATATAGAACAAACATTTCAAAAATTTATATGGAACCATAAATGACCATGAACAGCCACAGCAGTTCTGAGAAAGAAGGACAAAGTAGGAAGGATCACAATACCTGATATAAAACAACATTACAAAAACACTGTAATCAAAACAGTCTGGTATAAGAACAAACACCAGAGAAAGAAGGACAAAGTAGGAAGGATCACAATACCTGATATAAAACAACATTACAAAAACACTGTAATCAAAACAAACTGGCATAAGAACAAACACATAGACCAGTGAAACAGAATAGAGAACCTAGAAATAAACCCAAGTCTCTGTGGTCAACTAATATTTGACAAAGGGGAAGAAGCATAAAATGGCGTAAAAATAGCCATTTCAACAAATGGTGTTGGGAGATCCAGACGGCTACATTCAAAGAAATTAAATTTGACCACCAAGTTATACCATACACACAAAAAAACTCAAGATGGATAAAAGACTGAAATATAAGTTGTGATTTCATAAGCCCTAGAGGAGAACATAGGCAGGAAAACCTCAGATATTCCACACAGCAATATTTTCAGATATGTCCCCTAGAGCAAGGAACATAAAGAATAAATAAATGTGACTTCATCAAAATAAAAAGCTTCTGCACACTTAAATAAAATATCATCAAAATGAAAACCAAACACATGGAAAAATATATTTGCAAATGATATCTCAGAAAAGAGTTTGATCTCCAAAATACATGAAGAACTCAACACCACTCAAAACCAAGAAGACAAACAACCCAATTAAAAAATGGACAAAGGACCTGAACTCACATTTCTCCAAGGAGGACATACAGAGGGCCCAGAGACATATGAAAGGATATTCAGCATCACTAGCCATTAGAGAAATGAAAATTAAACCACAATGAGATATCACTTCACACTGGTCAGAATGGCCATCATAAAAAAATCAATAAACAAGTGCTGGTAAAGATGTAGAGAAAAGGGAATCCTAGAGCACTGTTGGTGGGAATATAGACTGCTGCAGCCACTATGGAAAACATTATGGAATTTCCTCAAAACACTAAAAAGGAACTGCCTTTTTATTCGGCAATTCCACTGCTGGGATTATACCTTAAGAATCCTGTAACACCAATTCAAAAGAACCTATACACCCCAATATTCATAGCAGCAAAATTTACAATAGCCAAGTGCTGGAAGCAACTTAAGTACCCATCAGTAAATGAGTGGATCAAAAAAACTTGGTACATTTACACAATGGAATACTACACAGCAGAAAGAAAGAAGGAACTCCTACCTTTTGTGACAGCATGAATGCATCTGGAGAGTATTATGCTAAGTGAAAAAAGTGCAGTGGTGAAAGAAAAACACCATATGATGTCACCTATAAGTGGAACCTAATCAACAAAACAAAAAAGTAAGCAAAACATAACCAGAGACAGAGAAATAAAGAACAAACTGACAGTAACCAGAGGGAAGGAAGAGGAGACTAATGGGGGAAAGAAAAGGAAGGGTAGTCAAAGAAAATGTATGAAGGACCTATTGACAAAGCCAAAGTGGGGTAGGATTGAGGTTGGGAAATGGGGTTGGTTGGGGTGGGGGAAATGGTGGTGGCAAAATGGAGATAACTGTACTTGAACAACAATAAAAATTTAAAAAAAATGAGGAGAGCTTAATTAACATTTGGGACAACATGAAGGGTAATGTCATCTGCATTACGGGAATACCTGAAGGAGAAGAGAGTGGAGAGTGAGCAAGGGATTAAGAGCCTATTTGAAGAAATAATGACCAAAACCTTTTCTAAATCTGGTGAAGGAAAAAGACACACAAGTCCAGGAAGCACAGAGAATAACAAACAAATGGACTCAAAGTGGCTCACACTGAGACACATAATAATTAAAATAGCAAAGCTTAAGAGTTCTTTAAAAGCCTCAAGAGAATAGCAGATAGCTACCTACAAGGGAGCTCCAATAAGACTCTCATTTGATTTTTTTAACAGAAACATTTCAGGCCAGAAAGGATTGGGATGAAATATTCCAAAGGATGAAAAGCAAGGCCCTATAACCAGGGATACTTTACCCAGCAAGGCTACCATTTAAAATTGAAGGAGAAATAGCAAGGTTCCCAGACAAAAAAAAAACTAAATAAATTTGTTAACACAAAACCAGTATTGCAAATAATGTTAAAGGACTTGGTTTAAGATGAAGAAGAAAAAGAGAAAAACAGAAGAAAATAGTTAAAAAATAAAATGGTAGTAAATAGCATCTATCGATAATCACCTTAAATGTAAATGGCTTAAATGCTCCAACCAAAAGATAGAGGGTAGCTGAATGGGTAAGAAAACATGATTATATATGTATGGTCTCCAACAGA
Organism: Tonatia bakeri; assembly: GCA_004024845.1. Lineage (NCBI taxonomy): Eukaryota > Metazoa > Chordata > Mammalia > Chiroptera > Phyllostomidae > Tonatia > Tonatia bakeri. The sequence continues at coordinate 41,225 of PVIA01001946.1, forward strand.
CCTAATTCAGATTGAAAGATATACACAGACTAAATATAAAGGGATGGAAAATGATATTACATACAAACAGGAAAAACAGTTCAGGTAGCCATTCTTATGCCTGACAAAATAGACTTTAAAACCAAAGCTATAATAAGAGACAAAGAAGGACACTATGCAATAACAAAGGAAGCAATCCAACAAGATATAATCCTAGTAAAATTTATACACTCAACACTGAAGCACCTAAATATGTAAAGCAAATCTTGATGGACATAAAGGGAGAGATCGACAGAAATACATTCATAGTCTGGAATTTTAATACCCCATTGACTTCAATGGATAGATCTTCCAGACAGAAATTCAACAAGTAGCAGACTTAACACACTAGATCAAATGGATTTGATGGACATCTTCAGAGAATTTCACCCCAGAGCAGCAAAATATATACACTTTTCAAGTGCACATGGAACATTTTCAAGGATAGACCACATGTTAGGACACAAAACAAGTCTCAATAAATTTAAGAAAACTGAAATCGTATCAATCATCTTCTGTGACTGCAGCACTATGAAAGGAGAAATCAATCACAAGAAGAACACTGAAAAACATGCAAAGACATAGAAGCTAAATAATACGTTATTAAAAAATGAATGGGTCAATGATGAGATCAAGAAAGAAATCAAAAGACACCATGAACAATTGACAATGAGGACACAACAACCGAAATCTGTGGGACGAAAGGAATATAATCCTAAGAAGGAAATTCAAAGCATTACAATCCTATCTCAAAAAAAAGAAAAGGTCAAATAACTAATCTAACTTTATACTTAAAAAACTTGAAAAAGAACAACAAAAAAAGCCAGAAGTGAATGGAAGGAAGAAAATAATGAAGACTCAGAGCAGAAATAAATTAAATAAAGTCTAAAAAAAATGATATAAAAGATCAATGAATCCAGTGCTGGTTCTTTGAAAACATAAACAAGATTTACAAACCTTTAACCAGACTCATCAAGAAAAAGAAATAACCCAAATAAATCAGAAATGAAAGAGGAGAAATAACAACTAACACCAAAGAAATGCAAAGAACTGTAACAAAATATTATGAACTACACTATATGCCAACAAACTAGACAACCTGGATAAAATGGATAAATTCTTAAAAACACACAATCTTCCAAAACTAAATCAGGAAGAATGAGAGAACGTGAATAAACAGAATACACCTATTGAAATTTGAAGCAAAATCAAAAAACTCCCAACAAACAAAAGCCCTGGATAGACGACTTCACAGGTGAATTTTACCAAATATTCCAAGAACAACTAACACCTCTACTTCTCAATCTATTTCACAGAATTCAGGAGGATGGAAAACGCCAAGCTCATTTTAAAAGGCCAGTATTATCTTATTAATTCCAAAACCACATAAATACACTATAATAAAAATATAGGCCATTATCCCTGATGAACAGAGATGCTAAAATCCTCAACAAAATGTTACTGAACATACAACACATCGAAAAGTCATATACAATGATCAAGTGGAATTTATTCCAGCAATACAAGGTTGGTACAACATTCACAAATCAAATCAATGTGATATATACCACACAAACAAAATGAAAGATAAAAAACACATGATAATATCAATAGATGGAGTAAAAGCATTTGATAAAATCCAGCAACAGTGTATGATAAAAACTCTCAGCAAAGTGGTAATAAAGGGAATACACATAAATGTAATAAAGGCTACATATGACAACCCACTTCCAATGTTCTACTCAGAGAGCAAAAACTACAAGCATTATCCTTAAGATTAGGAAGAAGACAGGGATGTCTGCTTTCACCTCTCTTATTCAATATAGTTCTGGAAGTCTTAGCCACAAAAATCAGACAAGAAGAAGAAACAAAAGGCATCCAAATTGAAAAGAAAAAAGTAAATCTGTCTTTATTTGCACATGACATGATACTATACACAGAGAACCCTAAAGATTCCACCAAGAAACTACTAGAACTGGTAAATGAATTCAGCAAAGTAGCAGGATATGAAATTAATATTCAGAAATCAGTTGCATTTTTTATATGCCAATAATGAACTAAGAAAGTGAAATTAAGAAAATCAATCCCATGATGGATTGTTTCAAAAAGAATAAAATACCTAGGAGTTAATCTAACTTAGTATTTAAAAGACCTGTACTCAGAAAATTATAAAACACTGAAGAAAGAAATTGAAGAAGATACAAATAAGTGGAAGCACATACTGTGTTCATGAATAGGAAGAATTAACATCATTAAAATGTCCATACTACCCAAAGCATTCTATACATTTAACACAATTCCTATCAAAATTCTAAGGACATATTTCACAGAACTAAACAAACATTTCAAAATTTATATGGAACCACAAAAGTCACTGCACAACGACAATCCAGAGAAAGAAGAACAAAGATGTAGGAATCATGCCACCTAACATCGAACTATACTATAAGACTGTAGTAATCAAAATGGCATGTTATTGAACAAAAGCAGACACATAAATCAGTGGAACAGAATAAAGAATCCAGAAATAAATACACAACTTTATAGTCAATATTTGACAGAGGAAGTGAGCACATACAATGGGCTAAAAATAGTTTATTCACCAAATGGTGTTGGGAAAACGGACAGATATATGCAAAACATGAAACTTGACCACCCTCTTATGCCACATACCAGAATAAGTTGAAAATGGATTAAAGACTTAAATGCTTGACCTGAAACCATAAATATCCTAGAAAAAAGCAAAGGCAGTAAAATCTTAGACACTGCTTATAGCAATTTTTTATCTATCTCCTCAGATAAGGGAATAAAAGAAAAAAGTAAACAAATGGGACATCAAACTAAAAAGCTTTTGCACAGCAAAAGAAACCATCATCAAAAAGACAACCCATGCAATGGAAGAATATATTTACTAATGTATCTGATAAAGGGTTAATATCCAAAATTTATTTTAAAATCTAACAAATTCAACATCACGAAAACAAACAATCCAATAAAAAGTGGGCAAAGCACCTGAATAGACACTTCTCCAAAGAGGACACACAGACAGTGAATAGTCATAGGAAAAGATGTTCAATGTCACCAATCATCAGAGAAATGCAAATTAAAACTGCAATACCTGTCGTAATGGCTATTATCAATAAATCAACAAACAAGTGTTAGCAAGGTTAGAGAGAAAGGTAACACTTGCGCAGTCTTGGTGGGAATGCAGATTGGTGCAGCCACTGTGGAAAGCAGTATGGAGATACCTCAAAAAATAAAAAATGGATCTGCTTTTTGACTCAGTATTTGCACTTTTGGGAAAATATCTGAAAAACCTAAACCGTTAATTCAAAAGAATACAAATACCCCTAAATTCACTACAGCATTTTTTACAATCACCATGAGATGGAAGCAACCCAAATGCCTCAGTACATGAGTGGATAAGTCAACTATGGGACATTTACGAAATGGAATACTACTAGGCCAAAAAAAGAAAGCAAATTTAGCCTTTGTGACAGCATGGATGGACCTGGAGAATATTATTATCCTAAGTGAAACAAGCCAATCCCTGAAGACAAATACCATATGATTTCACTTATATGTGGAATCTAATGAACAAACTGATCTAACAAGCAAAATAGAGACAGACTCACTTAGAAAGCAGGATGACAGCTATGGGGTGTTAGGGTATACTGTATAGAGACCAAGCAAAAAGGAAAAAGGGCTCATGGACATAGATAGCAGTGTGGTGACTTGGGAGGTGGTGTAAGGGGGATAAATGGTAATGCAAAGAATACAATGAAAATGTAAAATGGCCATCATTAATAAATCAACAAACAGGTACAGGTGAGGTTGTGGAGAAAAGGGAACCCTAGTATACTATTAGTGGGAATGCTGACTGGTCCGGCCACTGTGGAAAACAGTATGGAATTTCCTCAAATCACCAAAAATAGAACTACCTTTTGACCCAGCCATCCCACTGCTGGGACTATACCCTAAGAATCCTGAAACACCAATTCAAAAGAACCTATGCATCTCAGTGTTCACAGCAGCATTATTTACAATAGCCAAGTGCTGGAAGCAACCTAGGGGCCCAGCAGTAAATGAGTGGAAAAAAAAAAAAAAAAAACTGTGGTACATTAACACAATGGAATACAATGCAGCAGAAAGAAAGAAGGAGCTCCTACCCCTTGCAACAGCATGGATGGAACTGGAGACCATTATGCTAAGTGAAATAAGCCAGGTGGTGAAAGACAAATAGCATATGATCTCATCTATAAATGGAATCTAATCAAGAAAACAAACAAATGAGTAAAATAGAACCAGAGACTTGAAATAAAGAACAAACTGACAGTGACCAGAGAGGAGGGGGAAAGAGAGTAACAGGGGAAAGAAGGGGAAGGAGCAAGCAAAGGAACATGAATAGAGGACTCATGGGCATGGACAGTAGGGAATGACTGACTGTGGGAGCTGGTGGGGATGGGATGGGTGAGCAATGGGGTAGGACAACTATAACTGAATAACAATAAATAACAAATATTAAAAAATAAAAATACCGTGATGGGATAAGAACAGTACCTACTTTTTAGATTGAATTAAATGAGAATTAAATTAGTATTTGTAAAGAGCTTAGAATATTATGTGACACATATTAAGTGCTCTAGACAGTGTTACATGATGTTGATGACCATTAATTACCCAACTTACTACATAAGCAAGAACCAGAGTAATGTTTTTGAAATGTCATATTTGATATTCTTGCTTAAAATGCTCCAGAAAATTCTGATTAATAACACTGAGAACAAAATCCAAATTCTTTACTCTGTCCTCAAGTCCTGTATGACCCATGTCCTGTCTACCTAGCTAATTCATCTTCAGCCATTTGGTCCCTTCCTTACTTTGCTCCAGGCTTTAAATTTCTTTTATTTCAGAACCCATCATTCTCATTCTGTGTTATCTGTTCTCTCATCACTCCCTTACCCACCTGACTCCTTCTCAACCATTAGATGTTAGCTTGAAAGTTAACTGCTTAGAAATACTTTCTCAACCTCCCCTGACCTAAAATATCCTCCCATTTCCAGTATTCACTGTGGTAGCATCTTGTTCATATATTCCTCTTTGTCATATTAGCAGTATTATTATTACTACTATTATGGCTTACCACAAATTTGCTTCTTTATTTGTTTTTTTTTTTTTTTTGCTGTTGTTGTTTGCTGCACCCTACTACAGCAAAGTTGCATGAGGGCAGTATTATCTGTCTTGTCCACCACTGAATCATCAGCATGGACAAAGCCCATGCATGCCATCATAATCTGTGGCACATTCTATCAATGGCTTTATTTTATTCAGTTATTTGTTTCTACTCCCAGATTCTTTCTCTCCACGGTGTTCAGACTAATTGCCTCTCTTCTGTATCAATGTACACATTTTTCAACTGTAAGATTTCACTCAGCCCCTTGGACAGTAACAGTCAACCTTTACAGCTGGGTGCATCAAAATTCTGATGAAGCCTTTTAAGACTTTTATGAAAACTCTTACCCTTGCTGATCTTTTTCTCCTTAGCATTTCTATATTGCCTAAAAATTCTCTACAAAATTCTAATCCTTATGTATACAAATATTCTAATTCCTCAATATGTATCACCATCATTTCCTCACTAAACTCGTATGTGTGTGTGTGTGTGTGTATACACATACACACATATAAACTCGTGTGTGTATATATATACACACACACACATACACATGCATACGAGTTTATATGTGTGTATGTGTATATATATACACACACACACACACACACACAGTGTTTGGACCTATTTATTCCTAGAATGCACAATGTCAAAAACATAGATAAAAATTTAAATTAGATAATATTATATCAGAAGGTTCTTAAAGAAAGCTATAACCTATACATATACACAAAAATTCTAAATAATCCAGTAAAGATTTTATCTCAACACTTTGACATCTATTTTTTCTTAATATATTCATTTCTCTAGCCAAAACGATTCTTTTGTGAGTTTTGTAAGAATTTAGTTTTGCTTGGGTGGTGATGACACCTAAGCTTCCCAAAGCATTCCAGACTCTAAAAATTGCAGGAACAAAACATACTGGAGACCATATGGAAACAAGTTCTGCAAGAATTCTGTCTAGTTAGCATCTGCTTCTCTCAAACCTTGGCTTTTTATTTCTCTTAGGCTAAAGCTTAAAGAATAGTTTAATCATGGAACACTATTAGAAAGTGTTTTTCCAAGGTCTTAATTGCTGAATTATTTTTAAATTTCAGTGATAACTCAAGCTTAGTTCTCATTTAATTCAAGCTGGTTAACTTCTTTTGTCCATGCAATGATTTCAGCACAAATACTTGGTATTCTAAGTATCAGTACTGATGACTCATGTTTCCTTGTCTAACATGAACTCAAAGATCAAGTCTGACAGTAACTTTAATAAACATTCTTAACCCTCAAAGCCAAAAGGAAACACACCTTAGTGATCAAGGCTGTTTCCAAAATCTCTTGAGACAACATGCAGGGCTGTATAGCCTCAACTACTCCTATGTACGAATTTTACTGGAGAGATCCCTTATCCTCAAGCTCACAAAAATTAAGGAGGGAAAGAAGAAAAGAAAAAGAAAAAAGTTTTGGGCAGTCAACTGCCATATTTTTCAGACCATAAGATGCACCTAGGTTTTAGAGGAGGGAAATAGGAAAAAAAATTTTGAAGCAAAAAATGTGGCAAAATATTTAATAACACAAATAACATAATATTTCACCAATGTAAATATAAACAGAACTCAATAGCAGCATTACAACCATTGTTCTTCCTAAATTTGAAGGGTGGAGAGCAAGTGCATCTTATACTCCAAAAAATACAGTAATGCCAGGCATTTTTCTGGGTACTAGTGACAGTGAAAGTGAGGCCAATATTCTTCAAGGGTCTGCACTGCATCTCACTAGTAACCTTAGCTCATTCTTCTCTGACAGAAATGTTCATCAGGATCTCAATTTTTCCATCTCAATGTTGAAAGACAAAATGAAGTCTCTTTTTTTCACTATAATTTACCTCCTACCTCTCTTTGTAATTTCATGATATTTTCTTTTAAATTCTTAGACATGTCCTATATTACTTAATAATATCAAGTTTATGAATCTAAGATGCTGACATTATAAGAACACATCATTAGCCCTGGATGGGTAGCTCGTTTGGTTAAAGCATCACCCTGATATGCCAAGGTTGCAGGTTTGATCCCTGGTCAGGGCACATACAAGAAACAACCAATGAATGCATAGATAAGTGGAACAATTTAATCTCTCTCTCCCTCTCTCTCTCTCTCTCTCTCTCTCTCTCTCAAGCTCTCTCTCTTCCCCTTCCCCTCTCTCTCTCTAAAACCAATAAATAAAAAAAATTAAAAAGCCACACCATTATGCTAAATACCACTAAGAGGAAAAAAATTACCACTGCAATTAAATTATGTCATGATGCTTTTTATCACTTGTATTTTATTATAAAAATAGCTCACTTAAAGTTATTAGACATAAATGTATTATTATATATAACTGGTGTATATATAAAAAAACCCATAAATTACTTTTAATGTTTCTTCCTGTTCAAATTCCAAATTACTGATCAATTCAGAATCATTAGAGTCCATAATTTTCTATATAAAATTGTCCTCTGTGTCATCAAGATTTTTGGTGAAACAGCATTTTTTTTCATTTTGCTTCACTAGTGTGTTCGGAATTCCCTTGCAAGCTGCCCATTATATAGACATCACTACCTATATCTATATATCTCTATAGAGAGAGCAATATCCATCTGTAGGGGTGCATGTGTGTGTGTGTGTGTGTGAATATGCTTTCATGCTTACATATAGGCAATAACAATTACATCACAATTGCTGCCTCAATGACAGCAAGTATATGACACATTTTGATTTCACACATATTAAAATGTAAAAGGGAATGTGGCTCTTAGAAATGATGAAACATGTCACACTAAAAATATAGACCAATTTTTTTAAAAAAAATACACATTATAGCTACAAATTTTAAAAGAAAATTATTTCTGATTCTATTCACAAGTACCCACAAGGGCAATGTTAGTCTTATGCAGGTAAACAACAAATATATAATGAATTCCAAACTTTCGTTAAAAAGCGTCAACAAATGTGATCACTTTCATTAGCCCCTAATTAAGAAACAAGAAATGTGTTCCCCTTCAAATGTTACCAGTGTCTGCTGTTTACTCTGTCTGGGGAACATGGCTCTAAAGTGAAACCCGGAGATCTGAGACTGCCTACAGAATCAGCTTTGCCAGGAATCTTAATTTAGCTTCATAACAACCTGGAGCTGCTAGAGAGTTTGTAGAATGACTAGTTGCAATATCCTCCCCTGCCACTGAGGAAACCAAGGCCTGCAGTGACAGACACAGACACCAGACCTCACGCTTCCTGAACCTCGTGCATGCCCTTGCTCTTCCTGCCACACGTTGCCAGCCTTCTCGGGGAGTAACTCCAGCACTTAGAGAACTCATTAGTACATCATTTTCCCAATGTGATACTATTTGTCATTAAAAGGACACTTCCTGCTTCACTCTACATCTAAAACTAATACAGAACAATATTGAATATAAACTGTAATGGAAAGAAATTTAAAGTAAATTTTTCTAAAAGAGCACTTACTGCAATTAGCTCCTCTAGGCTACATTGAAAAGAGCTAAAAAATGCCTTTAAAATATTCCCTAGACAGAATTTGAAATGAGCTAGGGTTGTAAATATGTATACCCTTAGCTCTTTTCAAATTCTAAGGACCTGTGGGAAATACAGAGCTAATGAGCAGGAATCAAAAATCTAGAAGAAATACCAGTAAACTAGTTTATGGGCAAAATTCTGCCTGCAACCTGTTGTTGAAATAAAGTTTTGTTGCTACCCAGTCATGCTCATTTGCTTCTGTATTGTCTATGGCTGTTTCCAAGCTGTAACAGCAAGGTTAAGTAGTTACAACAGAGACCACAGGGCACATAAAGCCTATAATATTTACTGTTAGGTCTTTTATGAAAAAAGTTTGCTGTTTCCTTCCCTAGAAGATAGGCTGTTAAGGACAGAGGCAGGAATGATAACAGGCTGCCACTTCATGCTCCAGAATAGATACATGGGTTGATGGTATGGAAAAGACTTTTCCCTTTAAACATACGTGTAACCATAGTGCTCATTATCCACATTTCACATTCATAATTAATCATCTCATAGGATAGAACATGCATACATACACACAAACACATATGCATATTTTTAGAATAAAAATGGTGGCTTTTATTTAGTTATCTGTTATAGTTAACCTTCTTATCACACTCTAACTAAACAATACATTTCTTTTCCTACCAGAATTTATCAACTGGTATCTTGATTCATTTTCATATTTCCCAAAACCCCTGACCAGTGTGTTTGAGCTCTGACTTCAAAACTTTCAAAACTCCCACTTCTGGATCATCCAAAATAGTAATCTTCCCTCTGTATTGCTTCTGAAATAAAATTCTTCATGTAATATATTATGTTTATTGATTTTCAAATATTATTCAATCCTTACATCCCTGGGAAAATCCCACCTGATCATGGTGTATGATCTTTTTAATGTATTGCTGGATCCAGATTGACAATATTTTGTTGAGGATTTTTGTGTCTATGCTCAGTAGCAAAATTGGCCTGTAGTTTTCTGTCTTTGTTGTGTCTTTACCTGGCTTAGGAATGACACATTAGGATAATACTAGCATTATTAAAAGAGTTTGGGAGTCTTCCCTGTTCTTGGATTTTTTGGAATAGTCTAAGAAGGAAAGGAGTTAGCTCTTCCTTAAATGTTTTGTAAAATTCTCCTGTGAAACCATCCAGTCTAGGGATTTTGGGTGCTGGGAGTTTTTTATTACTCCTTCAATTTCCCTAGCTGTTATAGGTCTATTCAGGCTGTCTGCTTCTTGTTGATCCAGTTTTGGAACACTATATTTTTCTAGACATTTGTCTATTTCACCTAGGTTTTCAAATTTCTTGACATATAGTTCTTTGTAGCAATTTCTTACAATCCTTTGTATTTCTGTAGTATCAGTTGTCATCCCTCCTCTTTCATTTCTGATTTTATTAATTTGGGTCCTCTCTCTTTTTTTCTTGATGAGTCTGCTTAAAGATTTGTTGATTTTGTTTATCTTTACAAAGACCAAGCCCCTGGATTTATCGATTCTTTCAATTGTTCTTTTAGTCTCTATGTTATTTAATTCAGCTTTGCTTTTGATTATTTCCTTCCTTCTACTCACTCTGGGCTTTGTTTGTTGCTGTTCCTCTAATTCTTCAATGCAATCCCTATTGAAACACCAATGAGATATTTCACAGATACAGAACAAACATTTCAAAAATTTATATGGAACCATAAATGACCATGAACAGCCACAGCAGTTCTGAGAAAGAAGGACAAAGTAGAAAGGATCACAATACCTGATATAAAACAACATTACAAAAACACTGTAATCAAAACAGTCTGGTACTGGCATAAGAACAAACACATAGACCAATGAAACAGAATAGAGAGCCCAGAAACAAACCCAAGTCTCTGTGGTCAACTAATATTTGACAAAAGGGGAAGAAGCATAAAATGGCATAAAAATAGCCACTTCAACAAATGGTGTTGGGAGATCCAGACGGCTACATTCAAAGAAATTAAATTTGACCACCAAGTTATACCATACACACAAAAAAAAACTCAAGATGGATAAAAGACTGAAATATAAGTTGTGATTTCATAAGCCCTAGAAGAGAACATAGGCAGGAAAACCTCAGATATTCCTCACAGCAATATTCTCACTGATATGTCCCCTAGAGCAAGGAACATAAAGGAAAGAATAAATAAATGTGACTTCATCGAAATAAAAAGCTTCTGCACACTTAAAGAAAACATCAGCAAAATGAAAAGGGAACCAACCATATGGCAAAACATATTTGTCAATGATACCTCAGACAAGGGTTTGAACTAAAAACTTATATAAAGAACTCATACAACCCAACACCTAGAAGACAACCCAATTAAAAAATGGGCAAAGGACCTGAACTGACACTTGTCTAAGGAGGACTTAAAAAGGGCCCAGAGACATATGAAAGGATGCTCAGCATCACTAGCCATCAGAGAGATGCAAATTAAAACCACAATGAGATACCACCTCACACCAGTCAGAATGGCCATCATAACCAAATCAACAAGCAACAAGTGCTGGTGAGGATGTAGGGAAGAGGAATCCCTAGTGCACTGTTGGTGGGATTGCAGACTGGTGCAACCACTGTGGAAAACAGTATGGATCTTCCTCAAAATACCAAAAATGGAACTGCCTTTTGACCCAGCCATCCCACTGCTGGGATTATACCATAAGAATTGTGAAACATCAATGCAAAAGAATCTATGCACCCCAATATTCATAGCAGCACAATTTATAATAGCCAAGTGATGGAAACAACCTAAGTGTCCATCACTTCGTTAAATGAAGGCATCAAAAAATTCTGCTAAATTCACACAATGGAATTCTATGCAGAAGAAAGAAAGAGAGAGAGAGGGAGAGAGAGAGAGAGAGGGAGAGAGAGGGAGAGAGAGGGAGAGAAAGAAAGAAAGGAAGAAAGAAAGAAAGAAAGAAAGAAAGAAAGAAAGAAAGAAAGAAAGAAAGAAAGAAAGAAAGAAAGAAAGAAAGAAAGAAAGAAATCCTACCCTTTGCAACAGCATGGATGGAACTGGAGAGCATTATGCTTAGTGGAATAAGCCAGGCAGTGAAAGACAAATGCCATATAATGTCACCTATAAGTGGAACCTAATCAACAAAGCAAACAAGCAAACAAAATATAACCAGAGAGAGAAATAAAGGACAAAATGACAATAATCAGAGGGGAGGGGAGAGGGGGATAATAGGACAAAGAAGGGGAAGGGTCAACAAGGGACATGGACAAAGACAATGGGGCTGAGGAGGATTGAACGTAGGAGTTGGGGGTGGGTAGAGTGGATGAGAGTAGTGGGGGCTAATGGGGAAAAATGTAATTGAACAATAAAAAATGTTTTTAATTAAAAATTTTTAAGAAAAAAGTAAAATTCTTGATAGACAATGATACTTTACTGCATAAATCTGCAAATAGTAACTCTCCATCATCATAAGTAGGCTACATAAATGGCATTCATAAAAATATTGTAAATTAAAAATACATTTTTATTTTTATCCAATAAATTAATGAATATGCACAGCACCTTTTTAGAATATAATCCTACAGCCATTAGGAGCCGAGACCTTTGGGAAAACTGCTCCTCACTTAGCACAAAAATATCTACTCATGCTAAGCAAACGCCTTGATGACGAAAACTCAAAAGGACTTCCTTAACAATATCAATGAAAATGAATCAGAATTGTAGCTCGCAAAAGGAGAATCACTGGATTTATTTGTAAATTATTTTGTGATTTTAGATAAAAAGTAAAGATTATTCTTTAGAAAATTTTATAAAATTAGAATTTGGGGAATGGTGCAACCTCCCAAATGATGTGGTAACCTACTAGATGCAAAATTTATACCTAAATGGATGCCACTCAAAGTGCAAAATCTCCCAATACCTTTAGTTCAACCTGCTATTATTTTATAGGAAGCCCATATAAGAATAAAATCATTCTTTTTTTTAATTGTTCAATTACTCTTCTCCCAATTTACCCCCCATTGTTCCCTGCTGCCCTGCCCATGCCCAGCTCTCACAGTCAGTCCCCACGCTGTGGTCCATGTCCATGGGTCCTTTATACATGATCCTTGACTTGACCCTTCCCCTTCTTTACCCTGATATCCCCCTAGCCCCTCCCTTCTGGTTACTGTCATTTTGTTCTTTATTTCCATGTATCTGGTTATATTTTGCTCATTTATATCTTTTCTTCATTAGGTTCCACCTACAGGTGAGATCATACAGTACTTGTCTTTCACTGCCTGGCTTATTTCACTAAGCATAATGCTCTCCAGTTCCATCCATGCTGTTGCAAAGGGTAGGAGTTCCTTCTTGCTTTCTGCTCCATAGTATTCCATTGTGTAAAGGTACCACAGCTTTTTTTTTATCCACTCATTTACTGATGGGCCCTTAGGTTGCTTCCAACACTTGGCTATTATAAATTGTGCTGCTATGAATATTGGGGTGCATAGATTCTTTTGCATTGATGTTTCACAATTCTTATAGTATAATCCCAGCAGTGGGATAGCTGGGTCAAAAGGCAGTTCCATTTTTGGTATTTTGAGGAAACTCCATGTTGTTTTCCACAGTGGCTGCACCAGTCTGCATTCCCACCAACAGTGCACTAGGGATTCCTCTTCCCTACATCCTCACCAGCACTTGTTTGTTGATTTGTTTTTTGATGGCCACTCAGACTGGTGTGAAGTGGTATCTCATTGTGGTTTTAATTTGCATCTCTCTGATGCCTAGTGATGTTGAACTTTTTTCATATGTCTATGGGCCCTCTGTGTGTCCTCCTTGGAGAAATGTGAGTTGAGGTTCATTGCCCATTTTTTAATTGGGTTGTTTGTCTTCCAGGTGTTGGGTCCTGAGAGTTCTTTACATATTTTTGACAAGATCAGGCACATTCAGGGTGGTATAATCGTAGACTCTTTATATATATTTTAGATCAAACCCTTGTCTGAAGTATTATTAGCAAATATGTTTTCCCACATGGTTGGTCCCCTTTTCATTTTGCTGACCTATTTTCTTTAGCCATGCAGAAACTTTTCTGAAATGTAATTAATTAAATGAGTTCCTCAACAACACTTTTAAAAAATGTTCTGAAGTGTAATTGATTCTGCAAATTTTCCAACAGAGAGTTTTATGTATGCTAATAGAGTGTTGGCCAGTAAATATCCCCAACAATTCTGCCTGGGTAAGTAAACCTAAGAGAGAGTTTGGCAGCCATCCCCACTGATGTTCTCCTAAGCCTGCAAGAATAACTTTAAATGCTGCAATTGGTGAAAATAGTCCTTTAGATATTCACCCTTAAGAGTCCCTTATCTTCCTCCCAGCTTGATTGATCACATTTTGGTTCATTTGTTCTTAACCCAAAATAAAATAAACTCACTGAGGACTAAGAAGGAAAAACAAAACATGTGGGAATCTGAGAGTATAAGAAAAACAAATGTGGCACTGGAACATTAGACAAAGCTTGCAATAGGGATGCAGAAAAAAAGGGAAACTGATTTACATGGAAAAAAGTAGGATCCAAAAAGTAAGAAGCTGGATGGACTGGGAGAGGAGAGGGTGGGGAGCAGAGGAACTGGGGCTAATACAAAGCCCAGATGGAGCAGGACTCCTAGCTGTTAGTGCTTATAAGCATTCCAATGATTTAATGATCTCCTTGGAGGAGTTATAAAATGTTTTGTTTCTGGAAATGTTTACATAAAAGGTAAGCTGATTCAGAGAAGTAATTTAGTTGACATCCCTAGGTGTCCTTCCAACTCTGATTCTGTGATTTTGTAACTTAAGAATGACTAAGATGATGCCAAAAAGGAAAAAGAATTCATGCTTATGTTAAGCATACACATAAGATTTATGGTCTGCCTCAGAACTTGATTCCAGAGTCACATGAAGTGAATTTCAATGCATCATTCTCGCTGGTAATCATTTGTTTAAAGTGCTAAGTGTGACTCAATACAACTATGTAACAATATTCAGTTTATACACATCGTTGCCCTTCTGGCTCCCTTTATATTTTAAGTCCAATTTTCTTAACCTCCAAATTGAATGTGTCTAATCGGGTTTCCAATAGTCTTCTCTAAAATACCACAATTTCTAGCCTGACCATCATGGTGCAGTGGGTTGGATGTCATTCTGCAAGGTGAAAGGTCACCAGTTTGATTCCCAATGAGGACAAATTCCCCTCATTGGGGACATACAAGAGGCAGCCAATCGATGTCTCTCTTGTGCATCCATGTTTCTCTCCCTCTCTTCCTCCCTTGCCCTCTCTCTAAAAATAAATAAAACCCTTTAAAAAAATCACAGTTTCTGCAGATTCTACTAGATTATTTCCATATTCTTGATTACAGGGCCTACATAAGTTAAACCAGCTCAAGAACTTAATGTTTTTCAAATTTCACAAAATGTTGCCTCTACTCTAATGCAATTTTATTCTACATGATGAGGTGTGCTTTCCTGAGAAACAGAAGCTATGTATGCTGTATTCTCCATGCATTGTGATGGATTAAATCCAGGGAATGAAAGGATAGTGGATTGTGCATTTTCCCTCATTTATCTGCACTTTCAATAATGTATATATCGCCCTGGCTGGCGTAGCTCAGTGGATTGAGCGCGGGCTGCTAACCAGGCATCGCAGGTTCGATTCCCAGTCAGGGCACATGCCTAGGTTGCATGTCCCCCAGCAACCACACATTGATGTTTCTCTCTCTCTCTCCCTCTACCTTCCCTCTCTAAAAATAAATAAATAAAATATTTAAAAAAATAATGTATATATCTATTTTCCTTTAGGTATGTTATGCACACACAGACACTCAAATGTTCCTTAATTTTTTGCCATGCAAATGAACATGAGACTAACAACAATCAAGCTTCAAGGTGGAAGCATTCTTTCAAATTTTAGCCTATGTTACTCACTAATTTTTAGGCCCATTTTACCATAGGTAACATTGTGTTTTGAAGGCCCAGATTCAATTTCAGATGGTGTTCAAAAGATTTGCAGTATTCAAATTTGGCTGAAATTTTCACCAGGATTATATTCAGACTATTTCCCACCATCATTTTAAATGGCTGTGTGTTTTTGTTTTTGTTTTTTTACCTACTCTGAATGATACTCAACTACCCATTCATTATTTCTTTAGACACTTCTGCCATTTTCTGTTCCCTTTTTCCTTTTACTCCAGTAATTACTTGCTTCCAGTTCTTTGTATAGGCCAACCAATTCATCACATATATTCAGTATTTTCTCATAATTTTCACTCTAAATAATGTCTCTGACATCTTGCCAATATCCTATTGGGACTCACTATTTCTGCATTTATTTGAATGCTAATTACTTTGGTCTTGAGCATTTTGGAAGAATTAATGAGTAAATGGAAAACTGGTGGCCCTAAAATTTTAAGGTCAGCTACCATCATCAACTTTCAGAAAAGGTCCTTTTAGGAAGGAAGGTGATTATTATTCTTGCACCATCATTAATTTTTTTTTTTTAAAAAAAGACCTATTTTCTCTGGCACAGCTAGGATTCACAGATTTAAAACAAATTTAGGAAATGTCAAGAATATTTTAGGACATTATTTATCGGCATGCTGTGTAATTTTACACGAGAGAAAACAACAAATAGATTAATTTCACTAATTAAATACAAGGTAGAAGAGAAGGAAAAAATACCCACAGGTTGAGAGCAGTAAACTTTGGGTTTTTCCTTGAGTACACAACAGAGACAATCAGGATATTTGCAAAGCCACAACTTCACCAATTTATGTCTTCTCTGAAAAACAGGATGAGTTTTTCTGTGAAGTGCATGCAACCAGCTGTTCCTATGTAGTGGCTGTGAGTGACCATGGTTAGGCACTTCCATCTTAGCCTCTCCATGCAGCACTTCTCTCAAGAGAATTTCTCAGCTTCCCCCAGTCTAGTCCAACTCAACTCCTGAGCCAGGATGGCAGTCAGATCATCAGCTGTGTCTCACACAGCATTATGAGTTGAAAATTGCTTAGAAATAATGGCTTTGTGTTAGTGTTTAAGTGTAGGAGTGCACACAGCGAAGTTGGACAAAGAACATAAGGCCCTACTCTCTTGTGTCCTTTTGATGTGACCCAATTAGTCTTTGACCACCTTTTTGCATCTGGCACAAGATGTAATTGAATCTTCTTGTACTTTCCCTGTCCAGACCTGGATTCAGCCATTTCTCTAGGGACCTCTCATTCCTTTCTGCTGGGGAATGCATTTAGAAAACAAATTCTGAGCACTAGGTGGGCTCATTGCTATAAGGGGGTTATTTCTAGGCTTTTCCAATGTATAGAACAAGAAAATACACCTATGATTTCAAATCAAATTTAACAAAACCAGGTCAATGAAAGATTTATTGTGAAGCTAACAAGCTCTTTCTATGGTTCTGTATAGACTTTTGTAATATTTCTCATTTTCCTTGAAGAGATCCTCCAAAATTGTATAAGCTTCAAGTCTCACAAAAACTGTTTCTACCCCTGTAACCCTGTACCCTAACACAGGACCTTCTTCATATCCTGCAGTACCACTTTTAAAAATCTGCATTCTTCCACAATGAAAACCTTGATTCCCCCAAAATTCAATATATTAATTCATTTGCTTTATCTTTTAATATACATAAAATAGTTTCAGAATTACAATATTGGTAACAATGCTTATGACCCACCTGCTAAGTTGAGGCTTTTATTGACATTCTGCCCTCAGAATATATTCCACAAAAATTTGTTTAAAGTTAGCTGCATTTTCCCTGGCTGGTGTGGCTCAGCAGATTGAGTGCTGGCCTGTGAAGCAAATATCACTGGTTCGACTCCCAGTCAGGACACATGCCTGGGATGCAGGACAGGTCCCTGTTAGGGGATGTGCAAGAGACAACCAATCAATGCTTCTCTCACATTGCTGTTTCTCTCCCTCTCTTTCTCCTTCTCTTCCCCTCTAAGAAGAAATAAAATCTTTTAAAAAATGTTTTTATAAAATAAAGTCAGTTGAATTAAATTTTTACTTTGTGCAATTGTGTTATCAATTTGATAACATATTAGGTTAATTTATACACATATGTTTAATGTTAGGTTTCTTATTCTTGTATTATTTTATGTAAGTAAAATATTTACATGATTCAAAACTCAAAATAATAATACCACAGATATCATTCCTATCCTTACTTCCTCCCTCTGCTCCTTCCCATCTCAGGCCTTTGACAAAATGTCACATCACCCCTGACTACTACAAGGAATAGCAACCGTACTCCCTATTTTTCCTTATCACACTTAACTTGCTCTAGTGTCTCTGGTAATAGTACCATCATTATATGACATAACTATATACTTTTCATTATCTTTCTCTTTCAACTAGAATATAAATTCCACGAGAATACTCTGTTTCATTCAGCACCATAACCCAAGCACCTAAAATAATTCCATGCACAGTGGGAACTCAATACATACTTGTTTTATAAATTTTCTAAATAACATTTTTATTTTATACAAATAGGAGCCATCCTATAAAGACTGTTTCAAGCCTTATCTTTTTCGTACAATGCCTCCTGACCATCTCACAAATTTTCCCCTAATTTTTGGTTTATTTAACCTGTTCTTAATTGAATGGCATCTAGGTTGTTTCCAGATATTTGCTTCTACAGACTCTATTGTAATGAACATCGTTTTATATATAGTTGCATTAATTTTATCTTTAATATACTTAAATAATATTCAACAAAAATTGGCATATAGTGAAGAAAAATGAAAGTAGTTTTAAAGAAAATGTTTTAAACATTATTTCAAAGATATTTCTTATTTATGGTAGCCTCTTTAGATGTGGCTCTAGATTTATAGAGATACATATCTGTTTCACACATTCTAAAATTCTAAATGGTACTGTATGTGGGTGCAAATGCTTGAGAAGAATAGAATGTAGTTATTTCTGCAGTGCCATGTTTAACACCAATGCTCCAGGGTACCTTATGCTCTTTTGGCTCTGTGTCCATAGAACACAGACATCTTTCACCTGATTTTTTAAAGATATTAATTCATCAAATGATAAAGGTCTCTTCAAATAATTAGAGCATTTATATGTACAGGTAGTATTAAGTTCATTTAATTACTCAGGTGTTTTACATCAAAAATGGCAGTAACATATAACAGTAGATTTCTTTGAGAGAAAAAGGAAAGGATAAAGTGTGTATGTGTATAAAGTAAATGTTCAAAATGTTAACAATTTGGAAGTCTAGGAGAAGGTACTTGAGTGTTCTTTTTGAAATAAAAAAAATTGGGAACAAATAATGAAAGTGAACGTGCAAAGCAAGGAGCATGGGGAGAGATGCAGACATCTCCTGCTCTCTCTCACCTTTCTTTTTCTCACCCCGACATTCCCTCTAGGAAAACAAATTACAGTGAATTACCTCCCCCGACAAAAGCAAACATAACCCCATTCAGAGTTTGCTATAAGTAATGCATTCTAAAGAACTATTTTATTTGAAAATACAAAATGTTACATTTTGGGATTTCCTGGGAAGTGCAGTTGACATTCGATAACTATTCAAACATTAATATAAATACTATAATAGCTGGTTATTTTATGTTTATTTGATGGGCAAACTGAAACACTATCCTAATGAAATGCAGTCCCTGTTGAAATGCATACTGAATACACAATAGTAATAACTTTAACGAGACATTAGCATTTACTCCAAAGTCCAAGGGTGATTCAGGTAATGTTACATATTATACATTCCAGAAAAGTGTCAAATTAAACTAAGCAGGGCTGGCCTCAGGCAAAATTGTAACACGGGTAAGTTTATTCTTTATTCCCAGGCTTCTCACTTTTAGATGATTCCCACAGCTCCTGGGTTGCCATCTAAAGCAGGTGTTATTTATTCATTTAATTCATTTCTCCTCGCCTCTGAAAACTTCACTCTGCCATGTGCCTGCACTACTAAACCCCGTGCTCCCTGATTCCCACAGCATTGCACAGAAATTAACTTTTTTATCCCTTTCCTTCATGGTCCACAGTATTTGCTATCTAACACTATAAATCATTCCTGCTTAGCATCCTAATTAGAAGGACTAGATGACCGCTCCATACAAGTGTTAATGGAGGACAAAGCCCTGACTTTGGTCTAACCCTCAGTTACATCGAAGTTATTCCTTACCTTCCTCTGTGAACCTACAGTCCTGTGCCCATCTTAAAAAAAAAAACAAAAAAAAAACAAAAAAAACCCACATTACTTTATACTAGAATCATTTCTCTAGGTCTTTATCTCATCCAAATCAGATCAAGTTTCTTAAGGGCAGATATTACATCTTGAACACTTGTGTATCCCAACCTGTGGCCCTACACTTAGCACATTATAAACACTTACTAAAGGACTACTGAATGTAATTATCAAATTGAAAACAATTTTCAGGCGAGTCTCTTTTTATTGCTCTTTGATTTATTATGCTTCACAGGTGTTGCAGTTTTTGTTGTTTTGGTTTTTTGGTTCTTAAAAAAACCTTCCACAAGATCCTCCATCAGCAAAAAGATTACAACTAACTTTATTGTTCTCTTGCTTAAGTACAGTGGTCTGGAACTGAACACACAACATCCAAGACAGGGCTGTGTTTCTGGAAACACTTGAGCCCAGAAGCAGGCACTGCATATCAGAGAGAATTCTTTGTTTTCAGAAAGACCAAACTAGTAAGAGAAATAAGGGGCAGTGAGGCCAAACACCAGAAGCCTTTCCCAGTTCCTGGAAAAACTCAGTTTTGAGAGCAGATAGATTCAAAACAGCCTTCTAGTTGAAACAAAGGGTAGCTTTATGGGAGGAACATGCTTAGTAGCCAACCTTGAGTCAGTCCAAGAACAACATAAGCAGTGAAATGTCAGACATTTCTCTTAGCAGTATTTTTTTTTACGTATTGTCTCAGGCAAGGGAAACAAAAGAAAAAATAAACAAATGGGACTACATCAGACTAAAAGTTTTTGCACAGCAAAAATGAAAAGACAGCTCACTGAATGGGAGAATATATTTGCCAATGATACATCTGATAATGGGTTAATATCCAAAATTTATAAAGAACTTATAAAACTCAACATCAAAAAAGATCCAACTGAAAAAATGGGCAAACGACCGTGCATGGACACTTCTCCAAGGAGGACATACAGATGACCAATGGACACATGAAAGGATGCTCAACGCCACTAGCCATCAGAGAGATGCAAATTAAAACCACAATGAGATATCACCTCACCCCTATTAGAAAGCCTATGTTAATAAATCAACAAACAAGCATTGGCAAGGATGTGGAGAAAAGGGAACTCTCCTGCACTGTTGGTGGGAATGCAGAGTGGTGCAGCCACTGTGGAAAGCAGTATGGAATGACCTTAAAAAATAAAAAATGAAACTGCCTATGACTGAGTGATTCCACTTCTGATAATATATCCAAAGAAACCTGAAAAATGAATTGAAAGAATATATGCACCTCTATGTTCACTGCAGTGTTATTTACAATAGCCAGGATTTGGAATCAACCCAAGTGTCCATCAATAGATGAATGGATAAAAAAAGCCATGGTGCATTTACACAATGGAACACTACTTGGCTTAAAAAAGAAAAAAAGAACTATTACATTTTGCAATGGCATGAATGGACCTGGAGAACACTATGCTAAGTGAAATAAACCAGTCAGAGAAAGACAAATACCATACGATTTCACTCACATGTGGAATCTAATGAACCAACAAACAAAATAGAAATAGACTCATAGATACAAAGAATAGACTGATAGCTATTCAAGGACTAGGTGAAAAAAAGTGAAGGGATTAAGCAAAAAATAAATAATAAATAAAACCTCATAGACACATACCACAGTATGGTGAGTACCAGAGGGAAAGGGAGGGTGGGAGAGGTACATGAGGAAATTGGGGGGCTAAGTGGTGCTGGAAAGGTTGGGTTGATGAACAAACAATACAACATATGGATGATGTATTACAGAATTGTACACCTGAAACCTATATAATTTTATTAACCAATGTCACCCCAATAAATTCAATAAAAAGAAGGAAGGAAGGAAGGAAGGAAGGAAGGAAGGAAGGAAGGAAGGGAGGGAGGGAGGGAGGGAGGAAAGGAGGAAGGGAGGGTGAGTCCTGACTGGTGAGGCTCCATGGATTGAGTGTCTGCTGTGAACCAAAGGGTCACTGGTTCAATTCCCAGCCAGGGTGTATGCCTGTGTTGTGGGCCAGGTCCCCAGTGTAAGGTGCGTGAGAGGCAACCTCACTGATGTTTCTCTTCCTGTCTTTCTTCCTCCCTTCCCCTCTGTCTAAAAATAAATAAATAAAATCCTTAAAAGAAAAAAGAAAGAATCTCTGTTTCAAAACAAGCAGATTTGGGGCCATTTACTATTGAGCCTTCACTTTTAACAAGGTGATTCTCCTTGTTAAACTCAGGTAACAAAAAATAAACTTTACCAAACAATTTTTCAAGAGGAAAAGTACAGTATTATATATGACCACCAATTTCCTCCTGGAATTTAAAACCTTGATCTATTTAATATCCTGGTTCCACAAAAAGCAGCAATGCCTTTAGAAAATGAGGGAAAATGAAGAAATTTTGTTTTGATGCAAACAGCAACGATGGCCTGACATCTACAGTAAATTGCAGTAAGGTCGAGATTCTAAAATTTTCAGCTATGGAAAATGACTTAAGATAGTTCTCTAGACCTGACAGATTTTAAGAAAGAACGCTGGACTAAAGGCACAGGACCTGAACTATACACCTAGTATCAGCATCTTCTATTGCCCTGAGCAAAACACTTGACTCACCTGCACCTCCGATTCCCACGTTATTTCAGGGTTCTTTTAAGACATATCATTAAATAATTCCACGTTTGACTTGTGTCCTCTTTAAAAATAAAAAAGTGGTAAATTTCATCAAAAACTTTAGCAGCATGTACAAGTTCAGAGTAAGTCCAGTGCAGTACTGTCCAGATCTGGCTCCCAAGACCAAGGCTGAGATGTCACAGCTTTATTCTCCCGATTTTGTGTTCCCTTGGAGCCGGGGCAACGCTGGCTGCAAAAAGCTCGCAGCTGAGTCCCTCTCAAGCAGTTATTCTCAGGTGCAGGGATTTCACTGGCAACAAATGCTTCTTCCCAAGAAAGACTTTGGCCCCAGCTACTGATGACTGCAGTCGCGTGAAGGTTAATTCAGTCTGCTTGGCTCAATTTGGGACAACTCTAAAAGTCCCCTCTAGGTCTAGAGCAACGTGAAGATTCTAATGAAACCGAATGCAACTGTAATACAGTGCAGCTTATCCGCCAGTTTAATCCTGCTTCTCTTACTTCCTTACAGGTATTTCATTGTGTCCAGGAGCATTCCCCAATATCCTGCTTCAAGCACACCTTCACCTCAAGTCTGAGTTCACGGAAAGCAGATTGTTGGTACTACAAGTGGTCCTAGGAAGCACATTATAAAATGGAATTTGGGGTAGCTGATAATGAGAAACCCTTTATTGGTCATAGCTGGAATACTTATCATTCCTGCCATTCTGTAGCGGTGCAATTATTAAAACTTTTACCTGTGGTAAATTGAAATGAGACATCAGTGTGTCAGAAAGCACCAGTAGGTACAATGCCTTAACTTTTTGAGAGGCATTGGAGGAAAAGCAATTATAAGAACCATAGAATCAGACAATATTTGTTGGCTACTACTAATGCACTGTAAAACTTCAATGGCATTCAGAGGGGGATTAATCTTAAACTTAAAACTAAACATGGCCCTGGCTGGTGTAGCTCAATGGATTGAGCGCGGGCTGTGAACCAAAGCATTGCAGGTTTGATTCCCAGTCAGGGCACATGCCTGGGTTGCAGGCCACAGCCCCCAGCAACCGCACATCGGTGTTTCTCTCTTTCTCCCTCCCTTCCCTCTCTAAAATTAAATAAATAAAATCTTAAAAAAAAAAAAGCTAATCATGAAAGTCAGAGGGCCTCCTTGGAAGCAAATAAGAAGATTCTCATCTACTGCAAGCAGAGGAAAGAAAAAGTTTAAGATCAACCCCAACAGTGAATTATAGGGAAAGCAGAGTCCAGCTAAGAGAACCTGAATTCTCCACCCCAGCAGGTATGCTACTCAAGGTGAGACGTGGAATGAGGACATCTGAGACACTTGAGAATCTTGATCCCTCAGAGCCTACTCTACTCTCTAGCCCTGCAGAAGTGGCTTACTCTTCTCAAAGCTTATTGCCCTGACCTTGCTCAAAGATGATGCAGAGCCTTGAAAGAAAATGCACACCCAGATTCTCTCCCACCACTAATCCTAACTACAAACTAATAAGTAGGGTCAAATCACAGCATAACTCAGCCAAGGAAGTCCCCACGTCTCATGGGAAGAAGAGGGATGCCAAAGCTTCTGCAATCCCTGGTGAGCATGGCTCAGCAGGAGCCGGGAGAGTATGTATAGGTCTGGATCCTCAGGGTGCTGGATCAGAGTATGGAGTATGAAGTGAGGTAAGAGAGAGTTTATCAAGTTTATCAGTACGGGGATGAGACAGTATAGGAATAACACTGGACTCCATCTTGACTGAAAGAACATGGTCTTAGAGGCTTGACTGTGACTGCTTGCTTTCAGTACAATTCCATAGTTGAAATTAACCTAACCACATCCTTAAAGGAAAGAATGTACCATGATAACATCCTTTCTGCAGAATAGTTGTGTCAATCAAATGGCAACCAGAATGTTTGTGCAAGCATTATTTTATAGGCCCTTGGAGTAGCCCTCTGGCCATGGAAAACATCCTGTGACTACCCCAGATCCATTACCCCCAGACGATCATGGGACAACTGACCTCATGCTCATTCCGAAGCCCTAACCTCACCCCAAAGCCCCTGTACAAGCTATCCACAAGGACTCCTTCGGGAACTTGACTTCTCTTTTCTGGTTGACTCCCTTGTGCACAAGCTCTTTTCAGTAAATTGCTTGACCTTGAACTGAGTTCACTGTTGATTTCTATGACATTGAGACTCAAGAACAAGGTATTTAGGGTCCAGTAACAGGGACACTCTCCTGTGACACAGGACTTAATAATCTGACAAGAACCCTGGGAGATGGTGCTAACATACCACTAGGATGGCTCTAAGAAGCCTGGAAAAAGCAATGACTCAGACAAAGAAAGCTAGAAATGTCAGAATATCTGTGATAGTGGAAAGGGCTTGAAATGATCAGGAAAGGTAATATGATAGAGAGGATATTCTAACAAAAAGGGGAAAATAATCCATTACTCACTGGTCAACTGTGCTCCACAGATGGGTGTGAAGGGCTACTCTCTTTACTGAAGCAATGAGCAATGTGCTGGTGAGAGAAGCACCAGAAATGGTGAGAAACTTATTGGTGGCTATTCTTTCTAAGACAGGGATAATTGTAGGAGATGCTGTAAAGCATTGGCCTACAGAATAGTAATAGGAATTTTGCCATATTAAAATAATAGGGGCCAGGATGCAATACTTCAGAAACAAGGGGTATGTAATTATCCAAATTAAAAGCAAGGTGGAGCTATAAATTTACCTCATTGGCTTCACTATTTTTTAAAAAAATTTATTCTGCATCTCCATTCTGGAATGCAATTAAATTACTTTGAAATGGTTTGATTTTTGTAAGGATTCCCTTTAAACTGTGTTAGGAGAGACCAAAACAACCTTTAGTCTAAGGCTCAATTTAGCCTCATTAACGAGCAATAGACACCCTCTGAGTACCTGACCCCCCCCACCACCACCACATCTGGCTGTTGGAAATACCAACAATTCCTCTCCCTCTTTGTGCTTGGGGGATTGTTTAGACTGTTCCCTTTTGGTGGTTCTTTTCTCAGCCTTGAGTAGTCAGCTGAAGACCAGGGGGCTCTCTCAGATAGATACCTGGAGCATGCTCTCTCTCTCTCTCCCCTCCAGTATTCCTCCCCAAGAACTCGTTGGTCCTCCAAAATCATTTTGGCCCTCCCAAATGCTCAACTCTGTCTTTTCAGCTCAACATACTTACAAGTCAGAACAGAAAACTACATTATGAAAATGCAGCAAGATAATCAAGTTGACCAAGTTTAGGCATCATCAAGCAAATCTGCAAATTTTTTCAAATAATTACCAATTGGTATGTTACCCTTTCCCAGAAATCTCAGACATATCTAAAATACAGAATTTGTACACCTCCCAGAAAGCTTTATTAAGATATTTAATTAGCAGTAACTACTATAAGACACATTCATATAACAATTAAAAGTTCTTGGGTCATTAATATGCAAAACTCAATACTCTTACACTGCAGATAAATTGATAATATCTGAGCTCCCACATTCTTCCTGTGGCCTCAATATTGCATATTTTGTAGTAAACCAAGATGGAATTCTTGGCCAACCAATGCTGCTGTTTCCAGAGAACTTGTTGCTCTCCCATAGTGATGGAACCCTGCTGCATGCTGAACTCAACAGCCATTGTACCAGCCTCATGTACCAGAGGAGTTGATATACAAGTCAAGATAAGCCCAGAAATCTCTTTACCTCCCAGAAATTTGGAATGGGATATAGAGATACCAGTTAATGTCTTAGGTACATGAACTGAAGTGATCTTAACAACTGCCTGCAGCTGTCACATGGAAAAGCAGGGAAAGTTGATCCACAGAGAGATGCAAAGAGAAGCAGACAATTTGGGAATGAGTAAACAAGGTTATTGATAGTTTTCCAACTCTTGGTAATTTCCTTGTGTGAAATACGTCTATGTTTCCTGACACTGAGTTCCTGTAAGAAACCATTTTAATAAATTCTCCTTTTTCCACTTACACTAATATGACATTTAAATTGACCTAGTATGCCTTGTGGGGTATAATCAAAATGCATCTTCATTTGTTTCCCATTGTCCCTTTAAAATTTAGGCAATGAAGGAAAATTTACTTTTGCCCTCTGATGAATTCTTTCTCTAGTAAGTCCCATAAGTTTTTGTTCTCATCTAAAGTATAAAATGTCCTCAGTGTCTAAAATCCAAAAACCATCTCAGTTTCCCATTGAAATTATCCCTGCCTACACAATAGCTCAATTTTAACTTTTCCCTGAGGCTACTACTAAGGTTAACCACTTATAAATGGAAAGGGAGAGAAGCAAAGGGGACGCATCATCTTTCCTACTAACCACATCTCCTCCCCTGCTAACTATAGTTTCCGACATCCCCAGGGTTGAATCCAGGAGGAAAAGGGGCCATACAGTCAAACACTGTCATATACAGCAGGTACAGGTTTTATCTGGCAATGAGTGACTCTAAGTGACAAATATACAGATGTTGACCTATCTCATTGGAACTTTTGTGAGCTCTCCGGAGAAATCACCCCATGCGAAGTCTCTCTCCGGCTGCCATTCCTGTAATGTGACAAATACACATACTCTTCCGATAGCCCTTTCCCCTTTACCTCCTGGATTCTCAGTAGTCCAGGTAATCCATGCCACACAAAATTCCCTCTTGGAATACTCTTGGAGGCTCTTGGGCAAAATCACAAATGGCTCCATCAGTCCTGAATTTTCTGTGAGGTCCACCCTTGGTGCACAGGGAGGCATGCATTCTTCGCACAGGTGCCTCTGGGAGTGGGTTGTTTTAGACAGTCATCTATTCCCTTTCCTGCTGCCACCTACTAAGAGCAGTTGCCTCTTACATAGACCAGTGGATACATCTTATGCTTCTTCTGAGTTAGCCTCCTGAGATACACAACCCTAACCTCTTTGTCAAGGGGAAGTGGGAATCAAGCCAAAAGTTCACAAATTCCTTATTTTTTTCCTTTTATACAATTGGCCTGGGTCACAGCCCCTAAGAGGGCTCCAAGAATCTGACCCACATTTGCCCACTTACTTTGATTTTTTTTCACTTCAATGTAGCACCTTTCCTTTGTGTGAAACATCCATTGCATCTCGTTACCATGGTCAAGAGTTAAATTTTACCACATTAGTTAGCTTCTCTTATTATACCTCCCACTCCTGCCAAAGAACACTAATGAAGCACTCCTCCAGCATTCACAGTAAATACCTGCATCACAGACTTTAATGACCCTATAGGTGAATCTCACTATTGAATGATTGTGAAGGTTCATGCAATGAAACAATTGCTGAGTCAAGAATTTAACTAACATAAGAGCTGGCAAACCATTCAACATCCTTTTCCATATGTGATCTTGATTTTCCTTACCCATAGTGGAATATAAAATAACTCTTGTGAAATGCTTTAAGAAAAAGATCATTTCTGTCTAGAAAGTAGAAATCAAAGACTAAAGTACAGAATATGGCTGTGGCTTAAATGCATGGCTTTTAAATCAGCAGATCCTCTATTCATTGAACAAATATTAACTGAGCACCTAGCCATTGGGCTCAAGCCACTGAGATGGGTACTAAGAATAGATGCTGAATAAAATGGGCACAAATCCTGCTCCTTTGAAGCCTACCATCTATATTTGGTCTGTCTAAAAACAAAACCAAAAAAAGATTCATGAAATTATTTCCACCAATGCCCTACTTGCTCATCAAGGGAGAAAGAAAACTGGAATGAAAGGTAAAACCTGCTTAACTTATGGTGTAAAAACATGCACAGGAAAGATGTGCCTTGAGTCAAAAATGTGAATCTTTAGAGAGCCAGATGCCTGTACAAGTTCTTTTCATGAGGCAAATAAATGAACTGACCTTACTTAAATGGAATAATGGTAAAGACAGGTTAAGAAATATTTTTGCTATGTATAATACAAAGTTAACAGGAAAAGTAGATTAAGTTAACCACATTTTTGCAGAATTGCTCTCTGCCAGTCTGAACAAACTAATGAAAGACCAGGGTTGTGGCTGGGAACAAGTAAGTGCTCAGTGTCCATTGGAGGAACATGTCTTCTCACACACACACACATGCGCGCGCGCTCGCACCAATGTACTATAGCAAAAAAGCCCTCCTCATTCATCTTTACTGCTTTTATCTTGCACATTCAAGGGGGTTGGAAGTTAATATAATAATGACAAACTGTAAGACACTGTAAGGTTTATTTTGCATAGAAATCTAATCTTAAACTTTATGAACTACCTTATTCCTTTATTTTGTAGTCAAACATTTCATTTACATTTTGTTTTATTAGACAGATACAAATATATACACGTGTGTGTGTGTGTGTGTGTGTGTGTGTGTGTGTTGGCATGGAGATTCTGAAGAATTATCCCTAAGATTATCCAGA
Source organism: Tonatia bakeri (assembly GCA_004024845.1). Classification (NCBI taxonomy): domain Eukaryota; kingdom Metazoa; phylum Chordata; class Mammalia; order Chiroptera; family Phyllostomidae; genus Tonatia; species Tonatia bakeri. The sequence goes on from PVIA01001946.1 coordinate 70,153, forward strand.
GACCTAACGGTTTATATATATTGCCAGTAGGTACTGATTTCTTCCAATGCTGCTTGGTACCTAGGAGCAGTCAGACAAACCTCTTAAGTCATGAATATTTAGTAACCTACTTAAAACGGACTTTACCAAAAATGAAAGCTGGCAACCTGTATTGTATTTTGCAGGTACCTGCCAAGGCCTACTATGGTTAAACACTAACTGGTGATTTCTTCCTAGATTGTGGGAACTTGAGCAGTGCCTTGAGGAACAACTCCATAGCAGGACTAAATTATAAACCAGCCCAGGACACTCTTGAGACCAAAAGAGGGAGTTGCTAATAAACATGCCTAAAAAAAAGAGTTTAAACTAGTCAACAGCAATTTATGGTCACTCTAGCCGAGTTTTCAATCAGCCTACCTGAATGCAGAATCTATATTTACTTCTCTTGAATCACAGAACAAAAATTCAACTCCATAGGAAAAAAGAAAGATGTCAAAATGTGAGGACACTTACAACGTGTGACAACTCAAGGCTGAACTGTGTATATCCTCAACTGCTTAAACTGCTGAATGTGGTAGCAACTGAAGAGAGGAAAGTGGTTTGATCTGACACTCCCTGCCCACCCACTGTCCACATCCCCCAGATACAAGTGGATAACCCACAGGCTCCCTCAGTTGATAACTAGAGTGTTCAGGGGCTGTGGCTCCAACTCATGACACGTGCAATCCTGAAGTAGGAACAGGCAAACCATGTGGGAGCAATAGCAGACCCTGCAAGAGCAAATTTTGCCAATTCACCCTTCTAGAAATTGTGACTTTAGGGGACTGTTTAGGGGGAATTTAGACTAGTGTAACTTGTCAATTACTTATTGAATCCTTAGAATCGCCAGAACTCCGAAATTAGGGTTATTTTTTGAACCCAAGGTTATCCCTCTGATATACCCAGTGGGATCTTAGATCATTTCCCAAACCCAGAATGCTATAAATAAGTGCAAATTTCTAATTAATGGCCTATCACAAACTCTTGTGTTATGCCAAGAGTATTCGTGTTTACTTCTGGGACTGAGAGGTATAGCTGTATTTGAACAAATTACTTTTAAAGATTATCTTTGCTACTGATCCCATATTGATATAGAAAATCATGAATTTGTAATGCTTATTTTCTTTCTCTTTTGTTCATTTGTTCATTCATTCATTTATTCAACCAATATTTGTGCCTACTACACCCCAGGCATTGTGGTGGGTTGTAAGAATAAATGATGAATAAGGCAGTGTGGCTTCTGCCCTCATAAAGCTTTCCACTTAGTGAAGGAGACAGACCACAAGCAAGCAAACTAACCCATAGGTACAAGGCTATGGCCTGAATCACTAGGAAATAAAATGGGGACATGTGTAGATGGAGTGGTCAGAGGACACCCTTGGAAGAAGTGAAATTTAAGTCAAGACTCAAAGGAAAAAAAAATGTCTCCAATTGCTCCATTCTTTGTTACTACCCTTAGATTTTCTCTTTTTCGTTCTTCTCTTCACATATTTAATGTGTTGTACCTCCTTTGCACTCATTTTCTTTCTCACCCATGTTTATTCTACACTCGACTCCCTCTTATCTTAGTCACTTTGCATGTGGTCTCTAGGCAAGAATTCCTAAAGAAATCCACCATTTTTCTCTGGAAGAGAGAAATTTAAGTCAAATCTTTATTCATCATTAACCACATGGTCATGAGTTGATCGTATTATACTAGAAAATACTGTTTAAGGTATAAAAGAAGGATTAGAACATATTCTGTAAACTTTTATTTGAAATTTCTCATATAATCAGAATTGCTTTTGTTGGAAAAAAAATTAAATCAGTTGGTGAGGCTACTTGTCTTATAAGCATAACCTGGGTTTCTTTTTTTCTTCTGGCTCAAAATTGTTATGCCAGACTTCTGAACATTTGCAAAGCATCTGCAACACTGGATATAGGCATAGGAAGTTATTTCTAATCATTTTTGTAGCCAATTCAACAAATTCATTAAACTTTATGCAATAGAGAATATAAGCACAGCCTTGCACTCCAAGCTTATAAGCAGGCAGAGCAGAGAAATTTGCTTTTATTACTATGTAACACAAATTTTACCAGGCTTTATTAGTTTAGTGGTAATAAATGCAGGTCATATTAACAGTAATAACTCTAATTTTACTAATTCTTGTCTAATTGCTGACTCATAGCCTCCAACCCCATGCTGAGCCCCCACTAATTTTTCTGCAGTGGTGCTTTCCAGGTGCTCTCTCCTGGTCCTCCCAAGTGGCCCTGATGCTCTGCAGTTTCTGACAACCTCTGGGATCTCACACATGGAGCATGGTTCCATCAGTTTTATGTACAACTCTCCCTTCCTCCTAGTGTCCAGCTTTGTTATTGACCTGGCTTATTGTGCCTGGCTCTTGCTTTCCTCAGCATGAGTGCTCTCCAGAAACACCTCGGGACCTGTGCAAGCAGATGTGAGCTGTCAGTTCATCTAAGCAGGTGGCTACAATTGGCTAAACTCAGCATATATGGTCTGTATTTATTCTCACCACCCCAGGACTTTCACAGCTGTCACTGGGAGGGAAGAGCACAGAGTGACACTCCACTTTCCCAGAGTTATTATAACCTTACAAAAGGCATTAAGGAGGAGCCTCCACATCTGGGGTAAACTCATTCCTTAACTAAAACTAGAATTAAGACCATACCTCCTCTAGATCTTCTACTCCCTTTACCAGAGGTCAGGAGGAAGGCTGTGTGATGAGACTAAGACCACATCTCAAAATAGCTTGATCCTCTATTAATGGGTCCATGAGGAAACCCCAAAGTCCAACAGTTTCTTATCCCCAAAACTCACACCCTTGCCACTAGCTGTGTGGATTCCAGCAGGACTAAACCCATTATTCCCTTTGTCTTTAGAATGTTATCATAAGAAGCCAGATTCCCAGATCATCTGCTCTCTAATCTCCACTAGGAGATGCAGTCACATCCCCTAATTCTTTCCCACATCAACATTCCAACCTCTAGAACTCTTCTACTATGTCCTCTGAAATTCACCATTCATGACCACCAAAATCCCCTTTCTTAATATTTCTGAATGTTTACTTCATTTCCTAGATCTAATGAAAAGCTGATTATCCCCTTAGGATTCTTTTCTCCTTTCAAGAATTTCAAGTCTTGGATTTTCTTTTCTTCCCAAAGTCTTTACAATGCCGGTCTTGGAGATTCTCCTTGTTCTCATTCTCACTTCTATGCCATTCTCCATAGAACCTCCATTAGTAAATCCAGCACTTAGTCTTCATCTTATGTTGCCTCTCAGGTACATGTGTGGTGTCAATAACTTGCTCTTTCTCAATATACTTATTTCATGTGGCATTCAAGACATCATCCTCCCTTGGTTTTCTTCCAACCTCACTGATCACTTCTTCTCTACTTCCTTTGATAATTATTTTTCTTCTCAACTATCTCTCAGTGTAGAAGAACCTGGGGTCTCTTCTCTATAAACATTCACATTCTTGGTGATTTCACTTATGCTGTAGATTGTGTGTGTATATCTCCAGCTCAGATCTCTTTCCTGAATTCCAGTCTTGCATATTCAATAATTTCCTCTATAGCTGTACTTGGTTGTCTAATAGATACTTCAAAGTTACCATATCCCAAACTGAACAATTAATCTTACCCTCCAAATTCACTTTTCTATCACACAACTTTTCCTTTCTCATTTGAAGGCAGTTCCATGCTTACAGTTTCTCAGTTCAAAATTCATGGAGTCATTGCTGATTCTTTTCTTTCTTTCATACCTGTATGCAAAATACAAAAAATTTCTATTGGAACTTACCTCAAAATAGACAGGAATTTGACCACTTCTACCTCACCCACTGCTACCACCCTAGTTTCATCCTGCATCCTTTCTAGCATGCATTTCTGCTTTTCACTTTGCTTCCCTACTGTCTGTTCTCAACCTAGCAGCTAGAATAATCTTTTTAAAATACAAGTCATCTATCTATCACTCCTCTGCTCAAAATCCTCCAATGGCTCCCCATTAATCTCAGAGTAAAAACCTTGCCCCAATGTCCCCTATGACCTTTCTGACTTGACTTCCTTATTTTCTCCCCTTTGCTATAAAACAGGCATGACCAGAAATAGGGCCTTGCACTTTCTGTTCCCTTTTCCTAGAAGTTCATTTCCCAGATAGTCACATGGCAAATCCCTCCATTTTCTTCATGTTTTTGCTCAAATTATCTCTTCAAGAAGGCTTATCTTACCCATTTTATTCAAACTAAACCTGACCCCCAAACCACCCCCGAACTCCCAATTCCCTTTGCCTAGCTCTTATTTTCTCTATTTTCTGTAACATTCATCATCTTCTAAAGTAACTAACTTATTTTGATATGTATTACTTGTTATCTGCCTCATCTACCCAGAATGGTAAGAACTTTTTTTCCCGTTCACTGATATAGGACAAGTCCCCAACACAGTATCTGCCATATAGTATATGCTTAACATATGGCTGTTTAATTATGTTAAATCTGAGATCCCAAAAGAAGTACAGTAAAATGTGGTATATGTTTTCAAAAAAGGGTAAAACAGAATATTTCAGAGGCAAGGATGAGGGAGATTTTATTTCTCCTAGAAGTACCAAGTAAAGCTTTATGAAGAGGTAGAATATGAGTTGGCAGGTAGGTAAGATTTTTTAAGTAATGATGATGGGAGAAGTATATTCCCAGGATAATAAAAAATATTCATCAAAAATTAGACAACAAAGAACATATAACAGTGCATGAAGTGGAAAGTATTTCCAGTTGGCTAGAATGTGGATTTTAGAGCAGGAAAACTAATATGTACAACTGAAAAAAATAGAATAGGATCATGTGGTCAATAGATTTTATGTTACAGGCAAAGGTTAAACAATATATACAGTATGCAGCTAATAAAAGACTTTAAACACACAAAGGGTAAAACTAGACTGGGATGGTGCATTGGAGTACAGAGAAAAGGGAAATACAGACCACTCTGGAAAGTTATTGCAATTTTCCATAGGAGGAAATACAAGGTACTTAACTATGTGATACTAGAAGGAAATTTCTAAAAAGTACCTATAAGCTTGATATATTCAGGGAAAGTAGAATTAATAGCCATAGAGATTGAAAAAATATTAGACATGATGAGAGATATGGAAATGGCAAGGTCTCTATTCTGAGTGACTGAGTATAAGAGAGAATACAAGATGGAGAAGATATATGAGAGAACTTTGATTTGGAATTATTTTTGAGAAACCCAGAAAATATGTTGGAAATACATGTTTTGAGGCTCAGGAGAGAGGTTTAAGCTGAAAGAATATATTTTGATTTTGTTGTTACTGAGCACAACTATTCAGTATCTGACCACTGAGTTCAGAATTTAGAGAGAAACAAATAATGACAGGAATACCTTGGAAATATTCAGAGAGATAATGGAAACGATGCCATAAGTCACTTAAAGGAGAAGGGGAAGAAAATGGAGGTAGGAAAAGATAACAGTAGTCAGGGATGAAACGTTAGAGTTCCAGGTCTTTGGTAGTCAAATCTGAGTGACCACTTCTATATGCTGAATAAAAATAGATCGAGATCATTAGAGTAGAAGATACAAAAGACTGCTGAGATCCCAGTGATCATGAGTCATTAACATGAATGCTGAAGTCTGAAGCAACAATGACAAAGTGTGGGTGAAGAGAAAGACCTATTTACCCACAATGTATTAGGGCTATGAATGCAGAACCCACCAAGCAAAGTGGTAGAAATGTGGTTTATTTCTGAGCAATTATTTAAGCATATAATACAAAGGTACCAAACAGTTTTTACATTTTCATATTAATGGTCTGAAAAATACACTAAGTAGCACTGCTCCAAAAGGGTTGCAGAGCTCTATAATATTAAGTACATGAGAAAATAATAAATCAGCTACTTTATAGAATCATAAAGAGAAATTACCATCGTTCTGTGATCACACATTCAAAAGTCAAATTTTATTTCATAGGATTCAACTTCTTATTATGTGATGTTTTATTTATGTGAAATATTTAGCCTTTATTAGTGGGACAGCAATAACTGACATAAATATGACTTTTTATGTAAATAAAACACTGAACTTGATAGTGATTAACACCTTCCATTACATTCAGAAGCTAGATTCAACTGCTGACTCTGGAGATAGAAGCATACAAGTTCTTCAAAATATGAAGCAACATTCTCATATATTTTTAAGTTCAAGATTTGTATTTTATGAGTATTTCACTTGTACTTCATGTCTCTATATGTATTTTTGAATTACTAGGGTTTTTTTTCAATATTTTCTTAAAAGAAATCTTTCATCTTAGTTCTCTAGAAAAGTCATTGGCTAAGTTTTTTTTTTAATCAATATCCATTTTCTATTCGATGTCTTGGTGTGTAACCATCTGATTCCCTATAATTATGAATGAGATTTTAAAGCTGAAACTTATCTAAAAGCATACCTCAACATTAAATTTTAAGACATTACTTTAAAAAAGTAAGACACAGGCAGCAGCAAAGATAATTAATGGTACAAGGCAAGAACTAGACAGGAAAATAAATGATCATCGAAGGATGATTCTGGGCTGTCAAACATTTTTTTTCATAATTTGAAATAACAGAAAGCTCAGGTCCTTATGTACTCATTACTCTCTTCCCTTATTCTGTTGATCCAATCTGCTATCTGTCTCTAGTGCCCAAAGCAATCCTTAGACCTCAAGTAAATAAATTCAGATTTTCCTTAAAACTTTTATGATTACTTTGCCTTCAGAACAGAAGAAATGGGAGTTGCCAGTTGTCAAGTATGTTTATGTAGCAAATGTTTTGTTTGTGAATATTTTGCCTTAAGAAAAGAAGGGATGGAAGCTTTGAGTTGTCACATTAATTTTAGTGTTGAATATATTACTTCAAGAAACCAAAAATAGCTTGTATTTGTCAGCAATTGCTAACAATAAAATGAGTCTTTTTCTAGCATGGCTACATTTTATCTCACTAAGAAGTCAAAAGTTAATGAGTGAATAGAAATAAATCTTCCATTTATTGTGGTTTAAGTAGAAAAGGGCATTACAAGATCAAAACCTGTGAACGGAGCAGAACAGCGCCAAAGGGTCTATCCTGTTCATCTGGAGCTTGTTGGAGATCCAACACAATGGTCCCACCTTTTGATAAATGTTAGGACCATGACCACTAAGTCAGGTACAGACCAATGAAATTCCTGACTGTCACAGGCACTGCTGTCTCATCTAGATGCACACTACTGGCCCCTGCTTATAAATATTCTCATCCCTGTAGGGAAAGTAGCAAACTGGATGACCCCACTTTCTGTCTTCTACATTAACATCCATACTGCAAGAGTACTACTCTTTGAATAGTCTTACTCAAATAACAAGAAAAGTGAACCTTGAATTTGCCTTAATCTCTCTCTTTTTAAAAGATTTTATTTATTTATTTCTAAAGAAAGAGGATGGGAGGGAGAAAGGTAGAGAAACATCAGTGTGTGAGAGATACTTTGTTTGGTCACCTCTCCCACGGCCCTAGCCGGGGACCTGGCCTGCAATCCCGGCATGCTCTCTGACTGGGAATAGAACCGACAACCTTTCAGTTCACAGGTTGGCACTCAATCCACATCAGTAAGGGCTGCCTTAATAGCTTGGTTTAGAAAAGATCACACACAAAAAAAAGACAAATGATTGTTGGAATGTTTCATTGGAGCACCCTCTAAACTCCTTATCAGGACTGTGAAGTAATTTTGGGTAGTATAGCCCAGTGAGGTCAGCAGTGCACTTAGTTCCCTGAGTCTGACTGATGATGAGTGACCATAGATGGGCCATGTTCTCCCCAAGGGGCTTCTATTAGTTCATGGGGTTCTGTAAGTGACAAAGTCCAACTTCAGAAGTTGCAAAAATTATTCCTATATTTGGTGAAACTTGTCTGGAGGCTCTCTTGGATCAGCCTTCTTATTCATATGCTGGCTTCACATTCTGAGAGTGAAGCCCTCTACTTTCACAATTTACTCTTGAAACATAACCAGGTGAAGTAAAACTCCAACAAACTTTTCTCAGTAACAATATTTTGTATTAAACTCTCCCTCCACATGACTAAATTTAAGAAATCATACTCAAATGAGAATTTAGTGTTTTTCTACTCACAAAAATGAAATAAAGTATTTGTAAATCTTCAGAATTAAAGAGCTTTTTCAAGACTAGAGAACACAGTGTTTCATGTCTGAAAAATTTTATTACACAGCAGTATTATTAATCTCACTTGCTTCTTCATCAGACTTGAGTGATCAGGCATCCTGTCTGTTGTTTTCATTATAATGTGTTCTTCAACAGTGAGCCAAAGATAGATGTCAAGATTGAAGAAGAGGTTCATTTACCTTCATGCACTTTGCAGGAAAAGCATCTGATGATTATGTAAGACACCATCAGAATTAATTATCAAATGAATGAATGAATTTTAAAATGATGTTATAATTCATTGACTAGATTTTTATTCACCATACTTCAATTATGGTGGGTCTATTCCATCTTGGATTAACATTCTTCTTTCTCCTTAATTGATCCTTGTCATCCTTCAACAAAAAGCCATTTGTTAGTACAGGAAGCAAAGTTAAACAAGGAATCTACTGACGTTGAAGGATTCTGTCTTATAGGAAACACAGCATGTAGAATATTTGTAATGGATAGAAATGGATGTCTCACACACACACATACACACACCATGTTGGGATTATGTTAACCACGGTTGATATTGAAAATATGTAACAACTAGTATAGCATGGATCCAACCATCAGAAAGAATAAAATGCTTAATCAGAATGAATGTGGCATAATCCACTGGTATAGCCATATTAATATATTTAAAATATTAGTTTTGAAGAATATAATTTGTTCTCATTTTTATTTTACTTTAAATAAAATATGTTATATATTTTATAAAGTAAATATAAAGTAAAAATATTTTTACTTTAAAATAAAAATGTTATAACTCTCAAGTAGGATTCTATAATTATGTAATCTTCATTGATATTTGCAATATAAAATGGGAGATGCAACCTCAAATGTTACACAGGCAATACAGAAATAAAAAGACAGGAAGAGCATAAGAGAGCTGGGAGCAGTGAAGTATAAAACATGAGAGTGTATTTCCTCAACCAGAAATATCCAAATTTGATTTTCTTTAGGTTCAAACTTATGACCATGCCAAAGTCCAATAAATATCTTCAAATGCTGTAATGTTTCCCAGTCTAACCAAGAACCTCTGAAATGCACTGCATTCCTCATGAGGGGCTATGTCATCATGTCAAGGAAATGAAAACATTCATAATAAAAAAAAAACAAATAAAAATCAAAGACAAAAAATTTCCTAATGCATCTCTTAGACTATACAGTGGGAGATCAGGGATCATGTCTTACAATCCTTATGCCTACCACGGTGTTCCTCAATTTGTATGTTTTCAATGCACAGAGTACAGATTTTTTTTCTGTTTGCTTATTGTTTTACTATTTTAACATAAAATGGTTTTAATTTTTGAGTGAATGATTATAAAGTAGAAATAGAAAAGTACTACACAAAAGCCATTATACATTCTAAAGGGTAACATAAAAGTGTAATATCATTACTCAATTACAGGTCAAATTACTCAATACTTATAAAGGTTATACAGAGAAAGAATACATATGATCACAGATGCTAAAATTTTTTTCTCTCAGAAAATTGCCAACACCATATGACAAAAAATTTCCATAAGCATCTTGAAATCTATATATGAAGCTATCCAGGTTGCACAAACTAATATATCACTCATTCATTCCATGGGATTTCATTAAAAAACACAGCAAATTTGTTAAAACATCATGGAGTCAATAGAGAAATTTCTTGAGAATGCCTCAATCCTAAAGGGACTTCAAGGAAATTCTTTCAGTTATGGAATGAAGGTGAAGAAACCCACAATTCAGGAGGAACCACTAGAATAGAATATAGTTCCCATTTCTCCTTGAGCTTGACAATTCTTCAACAAATCATGCACAAAGGTGTCATTCCAATTAGAGAGAAATATAATGCATGCTATATTTACGAAGTTCTGAAAACCAAAAAGTCTAAGGATGTCTTCATTTGATCCCAACATCCTCCTTTGTATACATCATACCTCAAATCTTCAATTCTGTGGCTAAAAGTTAACTCAAGAATTTGAAGAAAGTAGAGTGGGAGAAATATATGTAAAAAAAGGCAAGAGGACTAAGTTAGCATAACACAGTGATGTTCATGCTTGATCGCTTGATAAGTCTGGTGAGGACCACATCCAAGGTCATTGGACAAATGATAAAAATAAAATACAGACACTAATAGAAGTTCTCTCCAAGACAACAGCAATTAAGACACTGACCTCATACCAAGAAAATGCATCAAACAAGACACTTTATGAAACTTAATGGTCAGAATCAGAAATTACACCATATGCTAATAATTCACATTATAAATGAATTTTGAGATAATGCCAGTCTATTACACAAACTGATGGCAGTTGATCTCTTGCTGCCATGGCAGCCTGTATGTGTGGCCAGTGATTAAAGACCAGTATCTCCCTATTTTGACAGTTGATGAGATCTGAAAATATTTCTTACACAGAATATGTAATAACAACATTAATCAGCTTTTCAAATCAGTTGATTTTCAAGATGATACCATAGGTTTTAATACGACTCTTTACCATTATTTCATAAGGAGAAAAATACAATATAATGAGATGTTTAAGTTTTTATTCTTAAATAGCTACCAACTTTTAAATGCTTTGATATAAGGGAAACTACCAATTGCTTTTAAAAAAAATCTATCTCAAATATAGTATTAGCTAGAGAACTTCAGTATCAGTTAGAGAATAGATATATTTGTTTTAAAAATATTAACCAAATTATACTTAGAAGTCTATTATATCCTGAAATCAGTATATATACCTACCTTTGCAAAAATAATTACCCAGATTGATTTTTATTCATTTCAACAAATTTTACAGTCAATTCTAATTAATTTAATCTCTTGAATTTCTGTGGATTGAATAAAACAAAGGTTTTTATAATCTAGAAAAATACTGACATTAAAAGCAAGTTTACATGCAGGCCACCTACTAAAAAGAATAAAAATCTTCCATTATTTTATAGAATAGAATTTACTATTCTCACCAAAAGACCAAACCCTAATATATAAAAAATATTAATATTTTGAAATGTATTCTCTAATACATAGAATATAATTGAAGTAAATATTCTTTCAAAAATTCAGATAACCTCAAAATAATTTATAAATTCAATAAAATCCCAGTAAAAATTCTAGTCAAATTTTTTGAGGAATTTTAATTATTCTCTAAAATAAATGCTGAGGAATAAAGTCCAGAAATAGCAAAGCCAACCATAAAAATGCATGTGGGCCACTTAATTTATTAGGTATTAAAAAACACTATAAGCCATAGAGGGAACACTATATTGTACTGGTCCAAAAACACACAATTAAGTAAGTGGGATGTAAAAGAGAACTGAGAAGAGAAAATGGTTGGATAAATGATGATAACAATAAAAGCAGAGAGAGATTCTGCGTGTGAAAAGAATCACAGCCCAATATCAGAAGAGCTTATAACACCAGAATAAGCTGAGTCGAAGCAAGATTAACCAGGAAATCCCACTCAGAGTGTGACATAAGCCAAAAAATTACACCAGCAGTCCATGAGTCACAGATGTTTCTGGTGGCTAGCAGAGCTCCCAGCAGCCAACAAGCAAATGCAGGGCTACTATAAAAATTGGAAGGCCCAATGAAAAAGAAAAATGTGGGTCTCAAAATGCCAGAAGAAAAGTGTTGTTAAATGTATTAAAATATAAAACTCCTTCTTTTCCCATTCTCTCTCCATTTGTGATGATGCTTTTCTTTGCTATGTAATTTTATTCTAAATAAGGGCAAATTTTAAATGTAAATTATTAGTATAAATTTTACCATTACTTTTAAATTTTGCAATACTGATCTTAAATGCAAATACTAGAGCATTTAACTCACATGCAGAATTAACAAAATTACAGAATTATATTTTACATAGCTTGCATATGAATATGCATTACATTTTCACAAGAACAGTGAAAAATCTGCACAAAATTGACAAATTTTTGAAACATACACACCCTACCAATATTCTTTAGCTGTGGCATATTAATGAATAAGGAAGGACTAAAAGGAAAAGAAATTATGAGTTTCACTGTCTGTTGTTTTCTTTCTCTCTTACTGTTTCCTACAAAAGCAGTTGGCTAATGCAGGGAAGTAACATGAGGAAGAAAAGATGTGATACAATTCCTTGGTTATTTGTGTTTCTGAAAATTGACTAATTGAATTATTTCCACAATCAGGGCAAGTACTGGTATGAACAGAAAGTATGCCTCTTGGGGCTGTTAGCATGTCTGCTCTCTCAGTTGTTGATGTAATATGCTTACCGTGTACTCACTTTGAATCTTGCTGAACTTCTACACATCATACATGGTGGGTAGAATATTCAGATGAGCTGCTCCTGGCTGCACATACCCTGTATAATTCCCTTACTTGAATAAGGTGGGGCATGTGAGTGTGACGGAATATCATTCCCATGATTATGTTATATTATATGACAAAGGGAAAGGGGCTTTGCAGTTGTAATTAATATCTCAAATCAGTTGACTTTAAGTTAATCAAAGGATGTTTATCCTAAGTGGGTCTGACCTAATCAGACAAAGCTTTCAAAAGAGGGTTTAGAAGTCAAAAACTCTAAGCAATAGCAGAATGTCTCTCTGTCTCTGCCTCCCTCTTTTTCCCTCTCTCCTCCTCTCCCTCTCCTCTTTCTTCTACTCTCTTTCTCCATTGTTTTGAGGCTTTGAAGAAGCAAGCTGCCATGAATTCTATTATCACAAGAAAATGACTGCTGCCAACAGTCTGAGGAAGCTTGAAAGCAGATCATTTCCTCATCAAGCCTCCAAATGAGACCACAGCCAGCCCACCTTAAAACAGCCTTGCGTGCCTCTCAATGGAGAACCCAATGTCACAATGCCAAGACTTGACCTACAGATATCGTTAGATACAAATGTGTGCTTTTTTTATACCACTACATTTATGATAATGTATTATGCAGTCTATAAAACTAACATGTAGGTCCACTAGAACTCTGTGCTTGCGGTGAATTGCAGATGCCGTGTGGACAGGGCAGCAAGGAACAGCGGCAAGCACATATTATGTGCATCTTCCTTTTCTAATACATAAGCTCCATTATCCCATATAAATTTGCTTTCAAAACATAAACTAAAAGGCAAAATTATTAAGAAGTTAAAATTAGGATCAGTAAAGCATTAAACTAAGCATGGGCCCTTTTGATAATGGGGTTCTGGGCAATACTCATTAAGTTGACATTATCCACGTACACAAGGACAAGGAACAAGGAAAGGTTACTCCCAAAAGATGACATCTTCTCCTCTGCCTAATAACAAATCTCATGCTACTTACTCTTTCCTTGCCTCCCCCATAACACCAATACTGTCTTGGGCAGAATAGTAAACAATGAGAATAGCAATATAGGTACCAAGCATTATTCCACTGAACTGTATAAATGACCACATCAAACTTGCTTTACAGTAAATTTTACACTTAATTCTTCACTGCTTTCTTTTCTCCAATCCCAACAAAGGAGCCTCAAAAGCAATACCAGATTTGTTATTAACAAAACTGCATTCTCTCTAAAATCCTAGTTATAATGTGAATAATATATTCTGACTCTATTTTACCCATATCACAGCTCTTAAACTATTTTCTAACAAATCCTTTAAAGTTATACAATGCCTTGAAAAGTGAGTCCCTTTAACTCACCCTCTGGAATTGGATTCAATCATCTTTCTAAGATGGTGTGGCCCCTGGAGACTCAATAAGGACAGACAATGTTAGAAAAGACTCACTAAAGAATTTTAAGATTATCAACCTAACATCATAAAATCAACAATTTCTAAATGTCTGAAAAATCACAAGGTGAGATCTCCTAGCTACTCCAAAGGCAGAACTGATACAGAATTTTTGTTTTCTAACTGCCTTGGCATTTGGGAATATACATATAAGTGCTATGCCCTAAGTTATTTTATTCTCCCAAGGCAGAGAAAATAGCTGCAGGAAGGCATTCTGCTGAAAATATGCCAATTATAGTCCCCAGACCTCTTTCAAGGGTTGCAGCCCGTGAGCAGCAGATCTCAAGTGGCTTGAAAAGTTCCAAAAGCCCACCGTTTACATTTTATCAAGAGTTGATTCCAGCTTCAATAAGAGTGAATGTTTCAGAATCCATACAGAGAGCTGTAATTTCCTATGTCTAATTTCTCCTGCCTCAAGTTTGAGCTAACTTCTATTTTTTCTACTTTTGACATTTTTTTCTTCCCTTGACTCAACTTTCCTTTATCAAGACATTGCTATTTCTTCTTCTATTATGAAACTGGAGACACACCTCACACCTGAATCATTTTGATACCTTTTTACCTTCCTAGAGTTCTTTTTTCTTCTAGGATATATAACAGAACACTGCCAGATCAATCTCTCTAAAATGCCATCTCTGGAAATTAGGAAAGGTAAATTGTGCATTAAAGTCTCTCCTTAATTACGACTCTACCCACCTTTTTACCCTGGTGGTTTCATATGCATTGACTGTAGGAGACCGTCCTGTGTGACTTGGGCCCAGCTCCCACTCGGAGATGCACAGGACCCATGCGACGGATAGGTTCTCCCATGGGGAATCAGGCCTGCAATGTACCTAGGCCGCTTTGAGCCTTGCTTATGCTAAAAAACTCCCTCACCCTGAATTGAGAACATTTACTGCAAAGCAACTTCCTAAAATCCATGCTAAACCTTCCAAGGATGAGTGTAACAGGTTCAACCACTTTAGCCTTTTCATTTGCAAATATCCCTCTTCTGTGATGTGCTTAGCAGCATTAGCTTCTTTGTTTTCTGTAAAAGGTAACCACCTAAAGCAAACCTGTGCCTAGTAAATGAGGACTGGCATATAATGTGCAGAGAAACGCAATAAAGGCTGGTCAAGGGCAAGGGCCAAGGCTTTTGCTCACCTTGAGAGAAAAGCCATGCTGTCCCTTTTCCTCCACCGGACTCGGTAGTCTGTGTGAATGTCTCATTTCATCCATAATGACTTGGAAACTGCAGGCTGGTGTTTGCATCAATTGACCACTGGGAAATAGCCCACGGAGTCGGGTGAGTTTCTGAGAGATAATATTTCTTATAGGGAAATTCAGTCCAACTCAACATTTTTAGATTCAACTAAATAAGTATTTTTAAGTTCTCTACTATATGCCAGACACCATTCTCAACACTGGAGAGGCAACAGTAATGCATGACCCTGCCTTTGAATAGCTTATTGTGGTCAGGAAAGCTTAAAGCACCTCCCACCCCCAGGCATACATGCCACCCCAACTTATACTAGAGAACATTATGTATAAAATTCAATGAGATCACAAATGATGGGAATAGTGGAAGCAAAATTAGAGAGAAGGAACCTAGAAAGACCATGTAGGAGACAATCAAATAGGTCATTTGTCATCCTGATCAGGTAATTAGGGCTTCTACTTCTAAACAATATTCAAAATAATAATAAAAATGTCTTCCTCATAGTTTAGCATGTATACAAGGTTGTTGGTTTCCATTGGCAGGTAGGTGATGGATACTGAAATGACAACAGAAGATGCAGAGAGGGAAAGGCAGAGATAAACCACCACAATAGAGAACTTACAAGACCATGACTAACGATGTGGGAGAGAAAATGAGAGAAAGAGAATAAGCTGGGCTCCCAGACCTCAGGTCTGGACGCCTGAAGCAAAATAGGATATCAAGGGAAAAATATTTGGAACCAACCCAGGGCTGGAGAGAGGGAAAGGAATGTGGCATCTTAGATACACTGATTGAAAAGATGCCTCTACCTAGAAGAGTAATTTACACATGAGATCTGGAACACAGTGCTGGTAAATATCTGGGGACATGATGAGAGCATTAAAGAAAAGGGGGAAAAAGAGCAGGGAGCTAAGAATGGAATATCAGGATTCATCCACATTTAAAGTCAGCAGAATCTGGTAAAACCAATGGAAAACAATAAGCAGGAGCAGCCAAAAAATTAAGAAGAGAAATAGGACATAACCAAGGACATGTCAGTGTTATCAGATATTGATTTAAAATAAAGATTATGAATTATCCTCTGCTCTAGTGAATTCCTTCAACAAGAGCACTTTTTTTTTTTTGGCCATTTGTTAGTGGCCATGGAAACAGAGGTTAGCTTTTGAAAATTCATTTCAAAATACAAAGCAGGGAATTTTTATAGTATGAGCAGATGTGATTTTAATTATAAAGTAACAATATGAAAGAAAATCTGATGAAATACACTATGTAATTCACTTACATTTTATGGAAAAAATAGAGACACATGGCTTCTCTCCAGCTTCTTTGACTTGTTTCAATGGCCACACTGCTGTAAACTGCAACCAGCAACCCTTAGACTTCAAAACAATCAAGATAAAAAACCATATAAAGATCTACATGATAAATATAGAACTGAACTTAAAGCCAGTGTGTTTTGTATTTTTAGTCCTAATCAGAGACTTCTTTCTTATGTTAACATTGAAAAGAATTACGAACAGTTCATAAATCCTAGCCTATTAAACTGCATGCCTCCCACTGATACTCAATATTACAGTTTTTTATAAGAACTTTCTGGGGTAGAGCTCTCAACTCCACAGGACACACACACACACACACAAAAACATGTTGTGTAGGACTGGCCTGTGTCTATGGGACAAAGACTTCAAATATATCCAACTCAACATGTTACTACTAAATAATTGAAATGTAATCTAACCAATCTACACATGAGACTATTATGATTTTTTTTTCTCTCTTAAATGGGAAGCAATAGTATTTGGAGTCAGACAGACTGCTGTCCAAATTCTAGTTCTGCTACCTAATAGTTACATGACCTTGAAAATATTAGGGACTCTTGGTTTCCATATACGAGAAATGGATGCTTCTCTATAACTTACAACATTATAGGGAAGGTTAAATGAGATGCATATATAAATTACCTAGAACAGGGTCTGGTCAATATCTGTACTATATAATTGGGTAAAATTAGTTTTCGAAAATAATCAATTTTGTTTGCTCTTCTTTACCACAATTTTATCAAGTTGTACTAGTAAGAGATGGCAGCATTTTTATGACATTTTCAAGATTCCACATGATTAACGCAATTTCCACCAAACTGTGTTGTTAATTTCTCTAGCCTTTATGACCATCTATGATTAATGATTTCTTAGCTCATAATAAATGTGATAATGTTACAAGTTCCATAACTTGAAACATTATAAGTGGGACAAAATGAGATGATTAATGCAATCAAAGACAGGTAAAACGGCACATACTTGACCCTCATTCAAGAAATATAAAGTAATTTATGATAAAAGTTCAGGACTATTTACGAGAGAAAAATACATCATGCAATGAGAAAGAAACTATACATTTAAAAGGTAGTATGTGAGCCTTAAGTTGATTACAAAATACAGCACAATCATTAACAACATTCCCGTTTTTAGTCACAGGTGCCACAGGAGAGTCACTGACATTCTTTTTGCTTCAGTTTCCTTGTCTGTTAACTGCCAATAGCAAAGTTTACTTCATAGAGTTTTAAGGATTAAGTGATTTAATATATAATAAGGTACATAACTGTAAAGAATGCAGTTATTTCTCAATAATTGGTTATTGTTATTACTCTTTCTTGAATTCATTAGAATCCTGGGAAGAAACAAAAAACATTCCCAACTAGAACTATGAAAATTCTGAACTAGTTTCAGAGGTGTGGGCAATGAGACCGTGGGGAACCCGGGTACTGGCAATGGTCAGAAGCCACTACCACAAAGCCTGTAGAGGCAAGCAAGTGAAGGACAGTGTCACCATATATGGTAGGCATAGAGGGACACAGAGCCACACGTTGGAAAGAGGAGGGGGGAAATATCTCTATTTCCAACTGACCAAACCTGACAAGAAGCCAGAAGGCAAGGAGTCAAAGGGCTGTGGCCCATGGGAACCAGCACCCAGGGCTTCAACTAGGGCAGAAAAGGTCACAGAATGGAGTGGAAGCCTTTATTTGAGACACATAGTTCTCTTTTATGAATCCAATTTATAGTCACAAGGAAGAAAATTCTTCATTATTAAAAAATGCTGTAAGCCTAATAAAGCTAAGTTGTCAAAGTGTTCATGCAAAAGACAGAGGTGTCAAAATCTAACAAGCTTTTTAACATTTTCAGGGATTGCATAGCAAACGGCAATGCTCACTTTAATTGTGGTCATTTACTAAACTCTCCTTTAGATGGTGATTCCTAATTCTATTGGAGTCCAGGGCAGGCTAACCCAAAATATGCCCAAGTGGCATATTAATGATTTTGAATTAAAGTTACTTGAGGAACAGCTGGTACCGGGAAAATACTCTGGCCCTCCTGTCTCTGTCCCCTAAAAACAATACATAAATCTTGGGAAAGGTACCCTCCCTGAACCAGGAGGAGGGGAGACATCCTCATCACCAGAGACAGGGAATTCAGGGCTCAGAAGGCTACATACACACATCTTGCTAATTCTTTACTAATTAAGAAACCAAGCCTTCTTTGTCTTGATAATCCCTCACAAATTTATGGTTTATTTGTCTAAAAAGTATAAAAGCTGCCTGCATTGGTCATTTCTTCAGGTTTCATATCTATGAGACTTCCATACATATGAAATCAAACTGTTAGTCTTACATCAATTTAATTCTCAAACTGACTTGAAGAACTGAGGATAGACAAAAAAATGTTTTCCTCCTCAACAATTCCAAGACCCACTTTTAGCCAAAGGTTTTGCATTCAATCAGCAAACAGACTAATGAAACAGCCTGAATCTTAGTATTTTATATAGACTCTCTCCTTAATCAACATTTAGTTAGCCTCCTCAGAGATTTCTTTTTCACTAGGATTTGCCCTTGAGCTCTGTCCTTACCCTTTGTAGTCCAGTTTAGCAAGAATCCTGCTTGGTTAGTTTAGCAAAAATTCCTCACCCTTGATATCTGATCAAATTCTTTATCCTCCACCCTGGATATCTTACCACATTGAAAGCCTGTCTTCAGCTTTCAGTCAGTTTAGCCACTCTTCTCCCTGATGTTTCCTCTTAGTAATTTTTCATTCACTGACTCCTACTCTGCTTTTTCACAATAAATATCTACTTGTCCTCATATTCAGAGTTGAGCCCAATCTTTCTCCCCCTGCTACAAAACTCACTATAGTCGTCTCCTTGAATAAAGTTTGCCTTAGTATTCTTCAACAAGTGTCACAAGTAATTTCTTTCTTTAACATATTAGTAGTCTGCATAAATTGATATAAATTTTTATTTCATGTGTTAATAATTTATACACACACACACAGACACATATATCCCAAAAATGACTAGTAGAAGTCTTCAATAGAAAACTAATCACTTTCTAGGGCACTGTCTTCCTACTCATCTAATTCTGATACATCTCTGTCTTTCATCGACTTTGAGCTTTTTACAACTCTGTAAATTGTAGCAATCTAATTGAAATGGAAATAATTCTTGACTATAGACATGCAAATGAATTCCTTCAGTAGAAGGACAGGACACCCCACCAAGCACTTATGGAAAAAGCCAACAATCATTCTTATTTACAAATTTATTAAAATATTCATGATTACCGATATGTGTGTGGTATTTTAAATTCTCCGTTAAACCAGTTGTAACATCCTCCTGGTTCCCACAATAACTAATGACTAAATAAAACCTTTGGCACATGTTCATTTTATATTTTTATAAGTATCATAATTTTACCTTTTTAAAAATATTATTTGACAGGTATTACTAGTATTCCCCAATTTTACAAATGGAGTAACTGAGCCTTAGAAAAATTAGGTAACTAGCCTATGGTGGCACCATCAATAATATGAACTCGATTGTTGAAGTCCAAGTACTTTTCCCAAGCAGTGTAATTGTATTAATATAAATAAAATCACATGGACTTTGTAGTTGTAGTTAAAGCACTGACTAGAATGTTGGATCATATGCAGCATGAAAACCCAACCAACTAATAATTACTACTGATTAGATAATTAGTGACTAGAATTGCTAATTACATTTCAATTTAGTTGCTGTACAGTAATAAAAACAAAAATAATAGCTTACTGAAGCAGAAAGAAAGTAGCATAATGCAACTCCAACCATCAAACATATCGATAAATTATTTTAATTAAAACTTTAAGAAGTCTCAGGTACATTTATCTCCTCTCCACTGATTCCTAGGGTTATCAGAGACCATTAGGGCATTTTGATTGGTTTCATGCATACACAGTAAAAGAAAAGAAGACTCAGAAAGGGAGGAAAAGAAAGTAGAGGAAGAGGAGGAACAGCAGACTTCAACACGCAATCAACTAAAAATTGCACGTGTATGAGTCCAGAATCATGTTTTGCTATTCTATGACACTGGGAAAGTTATTTAATGAGTTAAGTTCTTATCATATAACATGGGCCTAAGACCACTGAGCATTAAATTATTAAGATAAAATGAGAAAGTGATTATAAACTGGCACATAACTTTTCATTACATTTTAATTCTCTTTGCTCAATACTATCCCTGCCCCAGATCATCCATTCAAAACACAGTGAAGCAGCACCCAGCAGGAATTTAGAGTACTTCTCACTATTGAGTAGTGCCAGAGATGAGCCAGTGACCCTAAATGTTCAACTAGATTTTGTTTCTACTCTGTGCCTGTGCAATATGAATTACCAGTAACACATTTACAAAACAAGTCATTTTAATACTTACATTGTGAATGTAATGAAAAATGTGTTTGCTTTGAAAGAAATGTAAGAGAAATAAATGCCAAATGACTCAGAAGTTCTGATCTCCATCAAAGTGCCCGAAAGAAAGATTCATAGTAGTCACAGTGTGACATCCTGGAGGGACAACTTTTGCGTTATGGTTATGTTTGCACACAGCTGAAGTGACAAGTGAATACAGTCTTAATGTTACCAAACAACAAGGGGGCCAAAGGCAGCCGAGGCAATATACTATTACCCGAAAGGAACCCCCCAGGTTCATTATGTCCACTGCCAGAGGAAAGACATCTCTCAATGCCAGAGATTTGTGGAAAGGAAAGGAAATGTTTATTTAATTTGCTGTACAGACTTAAAGTAGTGACCTAATGTCTTCATCAAAATCCCAAAGTCCCTTAAAACACCCACAAACACACATAGTCCTTCCTTTCCCGCTTTGCCCAGTTTGGGGTACCATATCTCAGGAAAAGAAATAGAAGTTCATGGCTCAGGCAGCCCCCAGTTCTTCCCAGTAATCCGTCTCGGCTGGTAGGCCTCCCTCGGTTCCCTGCACCACCAGCTGTGTCACCAGGATCTCTGCTAAAGCTGGGAGGGTGGTGGTTCCCCCTTCTAAAGCTGCGGGGAGTCCCCACTCTGGCAAAGCTGTGAGGTTCTCTCTCCACTGCCCCAGTTGCATGGTCCATCCTGCACAATAGCTGCAGGAGTCCCCACTCTGCTAAAGACCGAGTGGTTCCCTCCTCCTGCACTGGCTGTGGTCCTCTCTCTGCACTGCCACAGCCGTGTGGTTCTCCCTTGCACAACGGCCGTGGGAGGGGGGTTGCCACTCTGCCAAAGCTGAGTGGTGACTCTCTGCTAGAGCCACATGGTGATTCTCTCTCACAGGGCCACGGGAGTCCCCACTCTTATATCCTTTCAGCTTTACTGGGCTGCCATCGTGAGTCTGGGCAGGCGTGGCCCCATGTCATGGAGCTGATCTTCTTCAAACTTCCACACAGGCACTGTGACTCAGGGGGACCTGCCCCCCAGTTACATCTTGGTGGGGAAGTTACTTCCATTCTCCTGGCTCAGAGCATGGCCACAGCTATTTAACATATCTATGCAACCAGGTAAAGGTTATAGATATGTTAAATGACCACGCCAGAGGTTAGCTGCAAAGCTGTTGCTATGTAAAACAGCTCTCAATGGCCCTGCTCCATTTGTCCCTTCCCCCAGTTCACACCTGTCAGGTGCAGGGTGAGGACATCCTAATATTTCCTGGACACCCTGAGTTCTGGACCCCATTCAAAATCCCTATTTGGGGCCCCCCTCTTGGCTGCACCCTGTTACATTAAGACCATTTAACATGATCCAGTGCTCTGTATTTCCCTGCTTAGCTACAGGTTTTTGGTAGGGTAAAGGCATTGGAGAGTGTTTGTTTTAAATCACATTCCCCATTTAGTTCATGGAAGATAAGTGCTGAAATATTGAGAACATCAACTTTTACTTTTTTAGCTTCTTACATTGCCCTCAACAATGTCACTAATCTTCCCTTCCCCACCTCTTCCAGAATGTTACACCCTAATGAATCTCTCTTGAATTCACTAAGCATAGAAACTAAATAAAATAACTCTAAGCTTTCTGTAAATGACCCAGAATTATCTTCATACTATATACTAACTATAAAATATAAATGCAAAATACTAAGTAAACCACTCATTATTATTTAGTGGACAATTCATAAATGGTTAACAACTGCTTTAAAGGAAACAGAGTTTTTCATAATATAGAAGGAGAAAGAACTTCCATAAAGAAAACACAAAAGGAGAACATAGGCAATGAGCCAATCCCTGGCTCTCTGGCAATCAACAATAGAGTGAAAAGCCTTATGAGAGGCAGAGATATTAGACATGAAACAGTTTCTTCTGGAGATAAGTTTATTTCAGGTTTCCTGTGATTCAACTGAATTTGCATACATAACTGTGAAGCCACCAAAGGCTAAACCATATGTAAGTGCTGACTGTACAGTCTATATCTATTTTCTCAAGCATTCTTGCTCATATGGATAGTAAAGGGTATCAGTCGTACAGTTCCATCACCAGCAATGGTGAGGACCAAAGCTCTGTCACTGGCACCCCTTTTCTCAGTTACTGAACACCGCAGCAAGCTCACTTGGGCATTTGCCTGGTGCCAGTAATATTCATAATGCTGATCGTGGAATTACTCGGTGGGCCAGAAAGTTCATTATGCTTTTTCTGTAAGCTGACTCTCCTAGTGCTTAGTTGTCTTTAACTTCATTCAAAACAGTTTTAGATTGTATTGTGACAGCTGTCATATCAGCGTGCACTTAAAAAAATACTCATCAAAACTGGTGAATTTTTGTGCAGCCATTTTAATATTGAAGATGAAAGAAGACATGCAACACTTTCAGAGTATTATGCTTGATTTTTTTAAGAAGGTAAAAACACAACTGAAATGCAAAAACAAAAGATTCGTGCAGTATATAGAGAAGGTGCTACGACTGATCGAATGTGTCAAAAGTGGTTTGTAAAGTGTCTTGGCACTATTGACATTTTGGCCAGATAATTCTTTGCTGTGGGGCTGTCTTATACACCAAAAGATGTTTAGCAGCACCCCTGGCCTCCACCCACTAGAAGTGAATAACGGGAGATAGCCAACATACACAAAACACCCAAATCAACAAAATAAGAAAATGAAAAATGTGTCATTTATTTTATGGAAAAAAAAAAAAAACATAACTGACTTTTAGGCCAGCCCAATAGTTCAGATGAAAGTATCCCAGCTATACCCAGTGAGAGTTAGTCCTAGAGCTAAAATTTATCTCTGTAAATAATAGATACAAAGTTCCAAAATTTAGAAAATAGCTGTATCTGCTAAGTGCCCTGTTATCTTCGATTAACAAAAGATGTGTCAGTGGGCAATTTAATAATACATCATTCCTTTTGGGGTTTTCTGTTTCAATTCCAACTAGTCTAAGACCAACTAGTACACTGAAATCGAGTCCTGGCACTAATCATGTGGAATTAGTGTAGACCCCACATGAAGGTCCTTACTTCAGATGCCAGCCACAGGTTCAAGTGATCCTCAGGCTGCCTGCACTGCTGACAACTGGCTACACATTTGGGAGTTTCCATGCCTCTCACACATTTGATAATGTGCTAAAATAACTCACAACATTCAGGAAATCACTATATTTACATTTAGTTTTATGGAGATGCATAACTCAGGGCAGCTAAATAAAGAGACACACAGGACAAAGTCTTGACATGCCCCAAACACAGAGCTTCCATGCTCTGGACCCATGGACTTGGGGCACATTACCCTCCAGGGCACACTGCCAGGCACACTGGCCAGGCAGCTCCACTGAGCCTTGGGTTCAGAGATTTTACTGGGTTATATTATATCCTTGGCCACAGAATTGAATCAATTCTAGTCCTCCTCCCCTCGCTAGAAGTTGGACTGGGCAAAGCCCCAACTCTCCAATATCATGACTGCCTTATGACCAGCCTCTTTTCTAAGACTCTCTAGGGGACAACCATGAGTCATCTCATTAGTATAAACTTAGGAGTGATGCACAGGATTCATGAATATCAGAGACACTCTTATTATTCAGAAAATCCCAGGGATTTAGTCCCCTCCCCAGGATGCAGGGACAGAAGCTAGCCAAACCTTTGTTATACAACATGGCGGCATGCGATGTGATTTCAGATGAACTCAGACAAGTCCTGCATGTGGAACTGATGATGGAATCATGTATTGGGGGTGTCAGTCACCTGTTTCTTCTGTACTGGAACAGGAAAATAAAAACGGTGTTTTTAAAGATGATGTTTCATCTGTAAAATAAACATGATGTCATCTGTAAAATAAAAACAATATAATTATACAATGATGATACAATGTAATGCATGTAGGAATTTGTGGCATTGTGGAAGATAAAGTTGTTAAAATAGGCAGAACTTTGATCTACTCTATGTCCATCAAAATGGTCACTGGCTTTTTTTCCTGATATGCTATGTTTTGGGAAACAGACACGCACACAGACACACGGATACCCACTAATTATTTTTCAGTTCTAACAAAAGTTTATTTAAGAGTCCTGATGTGTATTAGCAGTTACATTCCCACCCTTGTCAAAGTAAGTAGGGACAGACAATAAATCTGAAAAGTTTCAAAAAGTCTGGCAAAAAGGAACCCAGATGCTATAAAATGCCCATATCTTGAACCTGCCCATAGATTCTTCGGCACATCTTCATGCAGAGATAAACGGCTCTCCATGGTAAATTGCATAATTCTATTGGCATCCTAAAATGCCAAATCTGCCCCCCTATATCTAGCCATATTCATGATAGCTGAAGTAAAACAACCAGAGTCACCAAATGCCTATATTTGCACTAAAAATACCTTTATAGCATTTTCAAAGATCTCAATCTAGAATTGACAACCATGTGGTTCCAATCAAAACATTGAATAAGACAATATTTGAGAATGTTAGCAAACTATGTATTTGATATTCTTTTTATGTTTTTATTTTTTATTGTTATTCAACACAGTTGTCTCCATTTTCACCCCATCAATCTTCCCATCCCACCTATCCCCATCTCCCCCCCAACCCCTTTGACTTTGTCCATGGGTCCTTCATATGTGTTCTTTGATGACCCTTCACCCTTTTCCCCCTTTATCCCCTCCTGCCTCCACTTTAGTTATTATCAGTTTGTTCTTAATTTCAATGTCTCTGGTTATATTTTGCTTGCTTGTTTGTTTTGTTTATTAGGTTCCACTTATAGGTGAGATCATATGGTATTCTTTAACTGCTCATGTCTCTTTCTGTGCTTTCTCCCATAACTTCTGTGTGTTCACACCAACCAAAGATATTTCCAAGACCTGAGATCTGGGGATGTGAGAGGGACACCTGCCTCCACTTGAGAGTAGACAAGAAAACAAGTACCTTTTGAAGATAGTCAGGTTTCAGTTTAGCTGAGGAAGGCAAAGGAATGCCTTGTGAAAACATGAGCATAAAGGGAATTTGAAGACAAGCTTGAAGGAGTTGCAGAGGCATTGTAAAAGTCTGGGAACAAGTTTGGAAGGAAGGTCAGATCAGGACTGTGCAAAGCAGTATAGGGAAAAGATTCCAGGTGGTGACAGATGGCAGGAAAGGCTTGTACTTCTGGTGGTAAATGAGATAAACAGAGGTGTGAGGCACGAGAGATTTGTCCTCTAAGTGAGGACAACCAATACTATTACCTTCAAAGGCAGCCTCCAGGAATAGCTGCCCCTGAGGCTGTGGAAAGCCACAGCCTGAAGGGGCTACAGTTAACCTCTAGAGGCTGTACCATACAGTGTGATAGCCTATCCTAGTGTCAGGTCCCAGAAGCATAATAGTCCTCTGGGCTGCTGACGCGGAGAGGGCAGGAGAGTGGGGAGATTCAGTCAATGCTCATGACCAAAGGCTCATATTCTGTGTATCTTCCTTTTATTGCAGGCCAGCTTTTAAAAGTATTCCTGTAACCTGATGGTATCAATAATACATCAGATTAAAAATATAAAGGTTTTTGAACTAACAAAGAATTCTTTTACCTGCTTGCTTTCCAACTATGGGCCAAAAAAGAAATTAACAAATTTATTTGGTTAGAAGCATTTACCACCTAAGAACAGCATCAGTGGTCAACTAAAAGGTTGAGAAATGTTTAAGAAATATATTTGTATTTGCAAACCTCCCCATAGAAATAAAGAAACTACTATGAGTTAATGGAAAAAGATACAGTCAGAAACCGGCATGACTGAGGGAAATGATGAGGCTGCAGTACGGAAAATTCCCAGATCTATTAGAATGAAAAATGTTTAACGGCTCATGTATCATTCAATGGTTACACTATATAGGTCTCCTGAATAAAGCATTCCAATCCCATCCTCCAAGCACTTGTTTTAACATATGTTTCACACATGAAAGTTTCTGCCCCATATCAGTATTCTGAAACTGAAAAAAATGAAAAAACATATTTTCACTCTTTAACTCTGCATATTTGTCATTTAGGGATTCTCCTATGGCTTTATGTTATATGTGTATAGGAGCATCTACCTAGACAGCTAACTCATAAAACATAAATTACAGCCCTGGCCAGGATAGTTCAGTTGGTTGGATCATTGTCCCAAACACCAGAAGGCTGGGGGTTTGATCCCTGGTCAGGATACAAACTTAAGTTGTGGGTTCAATCTCCAGTCAGTGTGCATGCCAGAGGCAACCGATCAATGTCCTCTCTCATATCGATGTTTCTCTCTCTCAAAAAAAAATCAATAAATGTATCTTTGGTGAGGACTTTTAAAGCCACATAAATTACAGCCTCATTGTATAATTCTTCTATTGGCATGGTGTTGGGTGTTAAAAAGAGATTAAATACATAAATGAATATATGTATATTTATATATGTGTGTGTGTGTGTGTGTGTGTGTGTGCGCACACGTGTGTGTGTGCATATATATGGAGGGAGAGAGAGCACCACAGATGACTCAGGTTTTGAAATGGTTGGTGCCTCTCTCCATGAGTCCTACTGGGTTGGGCTGCCCTCACTCAGATGTCTGCCCTGTGTAATTGAGGGAATAGCTTCTCTAAATGCCTTCCCCAGCAGCATGCATTGTCTCCGCCCCATTTTTATGTAACAACATTATAAAGACCTTCATAACACCTGACTTGTAGTGGATGGGTATTGTTCCTCTCCTGCCCCATTCCCCACCCTTAAACATAGGTCCTTAGAGGGGCTGAAATGGTCAGTCTTTGCTAGCCCACACTTGAGAAGACCTACATGCAGCTAAAGAATTGCATCTATAGCATATAATGAAAGATGCCACTGAATTTGACCACTAAGGCAGCTCACTGGCCAGATGTTGTTTGCACCATCAAAGAGGGAGAGAATTAACACTAGAAAGCTGGCATCTCTGTAGGGAAACTGGTAGATAAAATGTGGCTCTGACATGGCAAGGAGCATCAGGATGTATCCCAAAGTTCTGGGTTCTCATAGTGTTACTTCTTCATTACCTCTCCATTGGTGAGACATTAACCAGCTGCTTTCACAGAGAAGTTTTCAAACACCAAAAAGATAAATATAGTGAGACTTTCCCTTATACCAGGTCAACCTTGCTGAAGTAACTGAGGATGAAGTAGAATCCTGTCTTTGGAACTGCCTGTGGGCAAAGGGTAGAGAAAAGAGACCACCATGGCAGTTGACATACAATGAGATTAACAGGTATAATTGCAGAAAGAAGCGCCATAGAATGGATTCCCCAAAGCATGACTCTAGGTTTGCTGGATAACCACATAACCAAGAAAGTGTTGTCGAACAGTTTTGAGAATGTGGTTGCTTCTTTCAACCAAGTTTTAGGCCAGCTCAAGGCCTGAATGTTAGAGTGACATATAACAACCAATTCTTTAGAAAGTGGAACACTGTTAAGCTTCAGATGCAAACAGGGAGAAGAGAAAAAATAAACTAACTGAGGAATCACTGACAGTAATCTCGTCTTTGCAAATGAGAAAAAGCAAAATGATCTAAAACCATGCTGCTTTGAGGATCTGAAACTCTGCCACTACCACCATCTAATGGAGATATAAAATAACTCCCACTTTCAAGAGAAAAATACTCTAAAAATAAAACAAAACAAAACAAAAAACATGATTCTGCCTGCCATAGGCAACCACTATTATTCTACCTTTCTCCCGTCTGTGGTCTTACATAGTTGATATACTAATTATGAAACACTATATTGTTTTTTGTTATTTAATAAATGTCTTCCAACTGACTTTATATTTTAATATACCTGGTTTACTTGTTAGAAATTATTTCTGTTATTTTAGGTTACATAAAGTGCACAGTAGTCTACCTTATAAATGTAATGTGTAGTGATAAATTGCCAACAGTTTGTGAGCTCTTGCTAGGTTAAAAAAAAAACTAATCTAAACAAAAAAATCTTATTTCAGTGGATCTCCTGCCCAGCACAGTCAGAAACAGGGAACCCCAGTGACACTAGATACAAATGAAGAGTTTGATAAAATCAGGGAACTTCCACCCTTATAATGTGCCAATCTTTATTTTGACTTGTCTATTTCCAAATGAAAGAAAGCAAAAGACCTAAGAACTTTTTATGATTGTTCTCTGTCATCCTTTACAATCTGCTGGTGTCTATTAAGGACCACTTCCAATATCACATTTCTACCACTTTCCCTGATTCTGTTTCTTCTAGGAAGTCTCAATTGCTCCTCATTTGTGCTCCCATGGAGCTTTAAACAAAACTCTGTAATTTATCACAGTTATTATATTATTGATTTACTGTAATTAGCCCTTTCTTGAGTCTATGAACTCTTTGAAGATAGATTCTTTTTTCAAAATCTAGCAATGACTAGTAGAGAGCAAGAGCTCAACAAACATATTTTTGAGTAAACTGCAATTGAATAAATTTAAAGTATGCAAACCAAAATTAACTTTAGACTGAAATAAAGAATAATAAATATTTATTTGAACATAGGAGGTGCAGTCTGGGAGACAGAGAATTGGGTAGAAACCTACATTTTATTCCGCAGAGACAAAGGGGAAAGTTCCCACTCAGGTTATCAATTAGCTCCATTTTATGTAAATGAGGTATCCAAATTTTGAGGTTGTGATTGGATGGGACAGGTCTCAGACCATTGGTAGAAAGATGAAACCAGGATTTCCCTGCAATGATTGTCTCGGACAGCATAAGGAAGCAATGTGTACTACAGGAAGCTGGAGTTCAGTCTGAGATTCTCCCAGATATACAGAGTAATGATCCCCTGTCAATGAATGGCCACTGTACTCTTACTATTTATAAAATTTGGGACCTTGCTTGACAATCCCAGTAGATAAATTCTTTCTTAGGATTCACATCAAATTAATATTTCTTTGAGGTCCACAAACAAAACGTATTTTTTTTGAAAATTTGATAAATTGTGCACACTTCTAATTATTAATAGAGACAAATATATCTGAAATATAAAGTTGTTTTTAAACTGTACTTTTGTGGAGTTCTCAAATCAATGTTTGAAGTCTCTTCTCTTTCACTTCCTGAAATCTGCCCAAAATGCATAATAATTCTTGTGTTTCAAAAGAATTAAATGGCTATTATTTTCTCTATCAGCAACTTGGTTAAAACCAAGTTCATGGTTAGAACTGTCGAGTCACATAATGACAGAACCCACAAGAGAGACAAATACTTTGCAGCTTAGCAGAAGTTTAAGAAGCTTTCTCTTTAAATCTAGATTGCCTAGGAATACCATAAAATTATTCATCCCCTTTTTCAACTGTCAAACTTTCCTATCAATAAATTCTAGACCACGTTCAGGACTGCATAGAATGGAGGACAGCTTAAATGACTTATCCGCAATCACATAACTCAGGAGAGAAGTGGTAATCCATGATTGTATGACATTTCCTCAAAAGGATTTGGAACATCTTGAGGTGATTTGAAAAGCTTTAATTTGTGGGAGGTAAAAATCTGCTCTAAGAGTTCATAGGAATCTTCCAATATTGGTTCTTGATTCTTTTTATCTCTTTTTCTTTTCTCTGACTTTATTTCATAGTCTTTTCTATTTATTTTAAATGTATAGAAAACAGAAAAATAATTTGTACATAAGCTGCCATATATTATAAATGCAGATTTTATAAATAGCATCAGAATGTTGAAAATTAAAATAAAAAATATACTCAATATATATGGCATACTGTGCAGGAATACATGAGTTTCCTTACAGACATCCATTCAATTAATTCAATTTAAAACTCACCAAATAAATTCAATTTTAATTTTGCCTAGTATTGATCCCAAGTAAAGTTAGTTTAGGCTCTTTGGAGTGGAGTTATCTATTATAGCAATCACCACTGCAGAGAACCAAAGAAGCAACTGAATCAGAGAAACTGTGCAAATGGACAAATTGATAATTTCAAAAGAAATGAACTCTAACACAAGGAAAGTATAAGGCCTGTTTGCTATTGATAGAGGTTCTCTTTAGCTAGATAATAAGAGGTTGATTGTGTTGTCATGGCAAAGCCATTCAGAGGCTGGGAAAATGTCTCTCTGGAAATGCCCTTTTACTCACTAGCCCTGGGACAGCACAAACATCCCTGTATAGTCTGGTGCTGAGACAACTCTTTCAAACTAGGTACTTTTCTCAAGAAGCTTCCCGCTGGGAATATTATAAAGACTCCAAATCTGACCAGAGCTCTTCAGGGCCCAAGAAAGACACTGATTTCCCAATGAGAACCAGCTGCTCTAGAGCCATCATTAAAGTGGAAGGCATTTGGGCAGGGCAACTGGAAAACAGAGTGTGATTGCTGATTGGAGAGCCCTGGGTAACCAACCATCCCAGTTTTGTTTAAGCACAGAAGGTTACAGTTCTACTGGGGCACTTCCCATAGCAGGAAGCACTAACCAACAAACACCTCTCCTTTTTCTGTTGTGATGGCAGCCATTCTCATTGTCCGCTTGGAACCAAGCTGGAAAATATAGCAATCCAACGTAAAGTATTCAATGTTACATACATGATTTTCACCACTTTAAAAATATTTAAAACATTTTCTTGCTCCTTATGTACCTTTTAGTGAACTTTTAATTTTTTTAATTTCCAATAATAACTAAATTTCAAGTAATATCTAAGTTAACTTCGTTTGGAAACACATGTTCAATGATTCTCAACTCTGTCAGCCTTGGAAAGAAAAATCCTGACTCCTATTTTTGTTTATAAAAATGTGTATTAGATACATATAAGAAAGATTTATGAGTATATATTTTAAATATAACAATAAAATGAACACTGCATACCTTCCACCCAACTTAGAAATGAAACATTACAAACAGTGTACCTACTCCCAGGTCCAACCCCTTTTTTCTTTATTACTTAAGGTAACCAGCAGCCTGAATTACGTATTTCTCATTCATTTACTAATCTTTATAGTTTACTATATAACTATGGATCCCTGAATAATACAGTAGTTTTTCACCTTACATAAGGCTATAATGCAGTATGTGGTCTTTTGTATACATCCCTTCTGGCATTGACAACATGTAGGTTAATTTTAGTTCCTTGCTTGCCCATAACCAGTGCCACTTTGAACTTGCTTCTGGTTGATATTGCTATGGAAGAAACTCCCAGAAACTCAGTTCTTCTCACTGATTCAGTAAAGAATTACAGGCTGGAGAGCCTACTACTGTGCAAGCAAAGTTTATTAGTGCTAAGTTCTAATGGGAAACAAAAGCAAGGGTGGCTATAGCAGGAGTGGCAAGGGTAAGGTGTCCAGAGGCTGGGTTGCCAGCCCCCCCACCCCGTCCGTGTGGCAAAAAGAGCCAAGAAGGACCAAGAGAAGAGAGTCCTTTTTTCTGAGGATTTACATAGTTGGTGGGATAGGGGTGAAGGAGTTACACTTTAATTGGTGGGTAAAGGTGGTACTAGCTTCCCCACTGGGGAAATGTAACTACCCAAATGTAGGTATATGTGGCGTATCTGTTAGCCCAAATCCTTATCTTGCTCTAGACTCTATTGGTTCATTTGATGGGAAACAGGTAGATAACCAAAGTTGTTTTATGTTTATTTTTTCCTTTGGGCACTGTGGACCCTCCTCCCTTCCAGGGCTTAGACTGAATACACAGTCTCAAGGTTCTCCTTTTCCCAGCTGGTGGAGATGATGCACACAGACTTTCAAGGGCTCTCCCTCCTGCACTCTCATAGTCTCACTTGTTCAGGATGCCTGGCAGCTTTATCAGACCAGGCTCAGGACTACTGGGTCTGCAGGTGAGTTTTGCTTCCAGCCTTCCGTACTAAGTTCTTTGTAGGACTGCAATGGTGAGGGCCCTGCCTTTATTTCCCTTCTGGTTGCTCCTTCCACCCTAACATCCCCCCTCATGTAATGGGGAGCCAAATTTGAGGGGACTTTGGGCTCAGGGTTGCTGTGCTAATGGGTGAGACATGTCTCCCTCCGCCTCCCTGCCTTGGTTTATTGTCTATACTACCTAACATTGGCAGTAACTTTTCAAGGATATGTATCTAGAAGTAAAGTTTCTGAGTCAGAATATACGTTTCTTCTACTTTATTGATTAATACCAAATATTGTCCCAAAGAAGTTGAAATAATTTATATTCCCAAAGAAGTATATATAAAAGTTTCCATATTTTTACATCTTCATCAACATTTGATATTAATAGACATTTTAACTTTCGCCAATCTGGTAGATTTAAACTATTATTTTATTGTGGTTATCACTTGCACTTGGGGTTGAAATGCCTTTTAATATTTTTTGCCCATTTCCTCTTATGTTACTTTCTTTGCTACAATTTGTATTTACTTCATAATGATTGCCAACTATCACAGCAATTTTATATTCTAGAAAAATGTTATTTTGCTGGTTTTATGTGTCAGAAATATCTCTCAGTTTGTGGCTTTTTCCCCATTCATTTTTTTTTCTTGTAATAAAGTTCTTCATTTAAAAGTAAGTGAATTTATCAATGAATTGAAATGAATTTTAAAATAAATAAATATTATTTATGGTTTGTGCTGGGGTTTTTTTTTTTCTGTTTTAAAATTCTGCTAAATCCTGAAGTTGTAAAAACGCTCTCCTGTGTGTTCTTCTACAAATATTTCAACTCTTCCTTTCTCATCAGGTAGTTTCCCTTTTGGAACTGACCCCTCTGAATTATATAAATTAAAGATCCAACTTTATATTTTTAATATGATAATCAATCTCAGAGCCATTTATTAAACAATCCATCCTTTACTCACTGACCAGCAAACCACCTCCTCCATGAATCAAATTTTCATATACTCAGGAGCTGGTTCTGGGCTCTTTATTCTGATTTATTGTCCAATTTGTCTTTGTACGTGTGAATGTAATCCTACCTAATTGACTATAGATTTGAGTAAGTCTTGGTTTATGGTGGAGAAAGCCCCTGAATTATTCTTCATCTATATCACTATTGTGAATAGAGATTGCCAAGGTGGAGTCATTTATGTGGAGGGAACTAAAACGGAGTTGGTCAGCCATGAAGAGGTTTGTTTCACACATGTTCCATCCAGTATGTTTCTCCATGAAAGTTTGAACTTTTTCAGCTGTGCCTGAGCTTTAATCTCTTCCTCACCATGACAACCAGACCATCTTTTTTTTTTTTTTTTTTTTTACTTTGAAAGGAGCCAACATGTTTTGCCAGCCAACATCCTTTGTTTGCAGATTGGGCTCAAACAATCCTCATTAACATAGCCAGAATCCTTCATTTCCATGGACTGAGGACAGTCTATGCAGCCCAGGCAGAGAAGGCAGAGAACAGACCCTGCCTTCCTTTGTTCTCTTCAGAGGACGACTCAGGCTGCTGCCTGACTCGGTGCCCCGGATTGCACATTTGCTCAACTAAACACTTCTTATTCTGTATTACAGCATAAATAGTTTTGTTAACACTATTTTAGCCAATCTTAGCTCATTATTTCAGAATGAGATTTTCAAGTTCTATAAAACCTTTTGTAATTTTGATTCAAATTGTGTTGAATTTATAGATCATTTGGGAATAAATAATAATTCTCCCTCCATAACCATGACATATCTCTACATTTATTTTGGTATGTATTACTACATTTAAAGAACTTTATATATTTCTCTACATAAATTTTTCTACATCTCTTGTTAGATTTGTACTTAGGTATCTTACATTTTTTATCCTGTTTTAAATGGTAACTAATTTTTAAATTAAGTTTCTATTTCTCCCCTGTGTATGTAATTAACTTTTTATACTGATTTGCACCTGGAAATTTTGCTCTTATCTATTCTATTCATCTATTCTTTTAAATTTTTAAGCATGATTCTATTTTTTTATATAGATGAATATACTTTTAAATGGTACTATTTTTATTTTTTCTCTTCTAATACTTAGGTGCTGAATTTTTTTTCTTGACTTCCTTTGTTATTTAGGACTTCCAGTGAACTATTGAGTGGAGATGGTAGAAAAAAATCCTTGTCTAAATTTTAATATTTTAGGAATTGCTTTTAGTAATTCATTATTATATACAATCTTTTCTTTAAAATTATTTAAAATCAAATTTTCTTGTAAGTTTCCTCT
The DNA here is from genome assembly GCA_004024845.1 of Tonatia bakeri. NCBI lineage: Eukaryota > Metazoa > Chordata > Mammalia > Chiroptera > Phyllostomidae > Tonatia > Tonatia bakeri. Next base: position 105,153 of record PVIA01001946.1, read on the forward strand.
ATTCCTAATATCCTAAAAGCTGTTACTATAGTGTATTATAAATTTTATTGTATGCTTTTAAAAAATTTATTGGAAAGGTGTTTCCTTCTTAAATCTGTTTATGTAATAGAACAAGATTTTCTGAAGTTAAACCAACCTGGTACTTCTTTCTGGGCTAACCCCAAGTTGATCATTATGAATTATCTTGTTTACATAATGCTGGATACAGTTTGCTAATAAGTTATCCAGGATACTTACATCTTTAGTTACACATGATATTAGCCTGTAATTTTCTTTCCTGCTGCATCACTTGGCTGGTATGTGCCAAGGTTATATCAGCCTTAGAGAGTATTGCCCCTTTTATTCTTCTCTGGAAAAGTTTGTATAAGATTAGAAAAAATTGTTTCATGACTGTTTAATGGAATTTGCCTATAAACTTGAACCTGAGGTTTCCTGTGTGGAAAAAATTTTTAAATTATTTATTATACCTTGTTGGTTGTTACAGAACTCAGAGTTTTACTTGCTTAAGTCAATCTTGTTGATCTTTTTAAGTTATATTTCTCTAAAAATTCTCCATTCCATTTGTTATAAAATTTTTATAACAGTGCCTTTTCGTTCCTTTAATCTTTACTGCATCCATACTGTGAAGATTAATAAACAGAAATCTCAGGTAAATTAGATTTGGAAGGGTCTATACGGAAACTCTCACACTCTACCATTCATTGTCAATTATCTCAAACTGGAAGAGCCGCACATATCATCTCCAACGGCAAAATGTTTTTCTATTCTACCACTCCAGCAGCAAGAAGAAAGATCTCCACACCCACAAATACTCAGCCAATGAAACACTGTTCTACCAGAGCTACTGAACAGCCACTACACTTTGATCTCCTCCTTTCCTCGAATGGATTCTGTTTACCACAACCTGCTGTATCCCCCCTTTCCTCTATAAAAGAATGTTTCTCTCTTTTGCTCTCAGACTTGTACATGGTTTGCCATTGGAACACATGTCCCTTATTACAATTCTTTGTTGTTCCTAAATAAACCCACATTGTTGGAGAAATATCTGGCTATTTAATGCCAACAATATGCCCTTTTTTCATTTCTGGCACTGTTATTTGTGTCTTCATTTTGCTTAATATTTTTGCCAAAAGTTTGCCATATCTCTTCAACTTTTCAAATTACCAGCTGTGGACTTCTTCAGTCTTTTCTATTGTAGTTTTTTTTTGTTTGTTTGTTTCTTTATTTCAGCTTTTATATCTATAATATACTAGATGTGAGCTCATTCCATTATTCTTTAACTTCTTATTTTATAAATGTTCTAATTTCTTAAATTTACTGTTTAATTTCCGACCTTTCCTGTTGTTTAATGCAAGCATTTAAAGTACTAAATTGACCTAGAAGTATTGCTTTAACATTTACAATTTATTCATATATAATTCCATAGAGTTTTATCTTTGTTATGATGAGTTTTGAGAACTGTGTATGTCCTTGTACTATGATTCATGTCAGGATCTGGGACATGTCTATTATACCAGAAAATTCCATCACACCCCCTTTCACCAGTCTTCCTCCCAGAGGTACCCTGTACTCTGATATCCTTAACTGTAGATTAGTTTTGCCTGCTCTTGAACATCACATAAATGAAATATTATAGTATATATTCTCTGCATCCATATATATTCTCTTGTTCTATATATCAGTAGGTCATTCCATTTTATTGCTGAGTAGTATTCTATCACAACTTGTTTATTCATTCTTCTATTGATATTGAAGTGGTTCCCAGTTTAGAGCTCTTAAAAATAATAATTTTGTATAACAGCCTTTTATTTTTATCTATTTTTAAAATTGGATTTGAAAATTTGGATTCTTGGTATGATTGTAAGAAGTTTTTATATTTTCTAGACACAGTTCTTTATCATATATAAGTTTTGATAACTATTTTCTTATAGTCTCCTAAATTTTTATTTTCTACACTTGATCTTAGCCAAAAGGCTGAGAAGCAATACATTTTTATTTTCAGAATGATGTATTATAATCAGCTACATATTCAATTTTGAGGAAGTCCAATTTTATTTTGGGGGGAGATTAGTGTATTTTTCAGTTTGTCAAAATATCTTTGACTATTCCCAAGGTCATAAATATATACTCATTTGTTTTTCTTCTAGAAGCTTGATCATTCTAACTTTTCTGTTTCTATGTAAGTGATCTAACTTAGATTAGTGTGTGCATAGAATGACATATAGGTCAATGTTCTAATGGAAACATGAATAGAACAGAAAAACATTTGTCCTGCTGGAGATGGAGAGTATGGCTGTCCTTGTCTGAAATAATCAACAATGAGTGATAGAGTGTGAGAGCTCCTCCTATAGGCCTTTCCAACTCTAATTTACATGAGGTTTCTGTTTATTAATCTTCTCAGTATAGATGCAATAAATAAGAAAGAGATGGAAAGATAACATTATAAAGAAGTTTATAACAAATACAAGGAGAAAAAAATTAAATTTTTTAATCTGTCCATTAAAATTTTATTTCATTATTACATTTATTTCAAAATTTTAGTTGGATTATTTTTGATCTGCTTAATGAGTTTCATAATACCTTCATTAATATTTTTATACAAAAATCTTTTAACAAGAACAAAACTGCTCTCTATTTTGTGGCTGTTAATTCCAATAACTCAATTATTTCACAGTCTCATTTTAGTCATTGGTTTCTGCTTGCCTTTACCCTTTGAGTTTAAGGGTTCCTGTGTTTGTGATTTTTTTTCTTCTTAAAATTGGAGCTTCACTTTCATTCTGGGGCATGCTTTGACACTGGTGTTTTTTTTTAAGATAAAATCTATTCATGTTTCTGCCAGATGCTAGGAGTATTACTAATTAAGTATCATCTAAAATAAAAGTTTAGTGTTTGTTCCCAGATGGGCAGTGTGAATTTTGACCTTAAACCCACATGGGAACAGAACTTTGCTTTCAAATTTTCTCTTTGTATACCATTATGTTTGAGATAAGGGAGTTTCATTTCTGTCTCCTTCAGTGGGTAAATTTTCCTTTTACTAAGGATATAGGTTTCCAGGGTCTTGGGTTTAGGCAAGAGTTTCCTTTTAGATTTCCCAGTGTATATAGGCTAGGCTTTATATTCTTTCCCCTAAACTTTATATGATTTTTAAAGGGGTTTTCAAGAGTCATCATTCATTAATAATTTCCTTAGGATAACCAGCTATTCTGTGCTTGCTTAATTTTCTGGAATCTTGTGTATCCTGGTTTTAGACTGTAAATATTTTTACGTTCTTGTTGGCTCAATAATGCATTTAAAATATAGCTAATATTTTTCAATGTCTTAATTTATTTTGAAGTAACAGTTTTATTGAGAATATCTAGTACATTATATTATCAGAAATTGAAAATCCATATTTTCATTGAAATTATTTATAGCCTCATCAGTTAACAATGATGCAATTAATATAGTTGGCAACAACAACAAAATACAAAATTAGCTGTATAGTGGATAGTTCAATAGTTCACTAATTTTTATCTAAAAATTGTATCTGACATTCCAATGACTGTTAAGGGCATTTAAAAATAAAAGATCCTTTTCTGCATTCATTATATCCAAAGACAATATTAAAAAATGACACATGTATCAGTTGATTAAGCAGGAGAGAAACCAAATTAAAAACAAAAAAGACAATGGTCAAACTAGTGTAGACCTGCTGAACGACAGCCAATGTGCATAAAATTCCCTTGTGAACCAAGAGTGACCAGAGATTTCTGTTAATTGAAATGTTAACACTACATTTGGTGCTTAACCTACCACAGAAATGAATAGGAGGGACTGAGCTAAAAGGAAAAAGGATTCATGGACATGGACAACATTGTGGTGATTGTGGAGGTAGGAGATAAAAGGAGATTACATGGTAATGGAAAAATATAATAAAAATTAAAAATAAAAAAAGGAATGATTAGACTACCATTATATTTTAATGTCATGGACTCCTACCAACCTGAGTGTAAGAATTTGCTATAAGGTCACTCTATCTGTAGATGTAATACCTATTACCTGAGGGGTAAAAGGAATAAAATAGCCTTTAAAACTAAGCAAAAGCTTGGTCAGTTTAGGATTACAGATTGGTGGCCAGCATGTCTTGAAGGAAGAACTTTGGTAGGACTAACACTTCTGAGTATCTCACTGAAACAAGACACTGACAATTAAATGATTCAAACTTTTCAAATTAGCACATTTAACTTTTTAAGATAGGTTATCAAATTTTTACCAGTGCTTATGTGGTAATAATAATATCAATGCTGCCTGCAGATGAAATGGGTGTTGGATCCCCTCATGGCAGATGAGAGTCAAGGGTACAGACCAAATTGGGTGACTTTCTGGTGGGGGCTCAGAATAGACCCATGAGTGGGAGGGTGGCAGCATCTGGGGTGAGCAGGAAGATCTGCTGTAGTTCTCCGGTGTTAGAGTTGGCAAGGAATCATACCACTGATAGAATGAAACCAGTATCTCCAACACAGTTATATAGGATTGCTTGTAAAGACTTTTCCTTATTCCTTTTTTTCCAGCCTGCTGGACAGTATGTGCTTTCCAGAATTCAAGTTGTAATGGGGTGCAGAGTGAGGGTCCCTGAAAATAGCAGAGCATATTCCCCACAAACCTCAACTGGGGGGAAGGGAACATGGGTGATGTGGTGTTTAAAATACTTTGCATAACAATGGCAAGTTAATAGCCGTGCTGAAAAGGTGCACGTGACTTTTGACATGTGCTGAAAAGAGCATATAGTGACTTGTGACATAGCCCCTGTGTCATGGTGAACACTTGCCCTGACTAAAGATGGCAGTCAAAAGGAGGTAAAAGATACAGGGGAACTGGCAAAAATAGCACATCATAGAAGAGGCCAGATATGAGGTCACATAGAAAGTTCTGGGCCAACCATTTAAATAAGGGCAGGCTGAAGGAGATAGGGATTCCACCATGTGGCCTGGTGTAGGAGGAAGAAGTAGCTGTGTGGTCTACAGTGAAGTAGTAGAAGCCATACAGGCTGAGGAAGATGAAGCGATGAGGGAAGAAAGGGTACACAGAGAGAGCTGATGGAGCCATACAGGGACTTGCCTAACCAAGCATGAACTGAACTGTAACCAGGAATGCAGACTTCTGCTTCTCTGAAGGATGTACAGAGAAGCCATCTCTTGGCACATGTGCCTCCTTGGACTTCACCGTGACCCAGTGTAACATGGCACATATTTTCCCAAACCACTACATGGAGACTGAGAAAAACATACCCCAGATCCTGAAGGAGAGAGCTGCTCAGAAAGGATGGCGACTCTGAAACCCACAAGTGCACATTCCAGAGGGACAGAGGACTGTTTGCACAGATGGCTTAAGGACAGATAAGGATATGGGGAACTTCTGGGCATGGTTTTGGCTTGTAGCCTTTTAGGGAGCAAGAGAGGTGCTGGGCTTTGTGGGAGAACAACGCTCTGAGCAGGAGTGCTCTCAGTCTCCCAAGGTTGGAATACTGTAAATAAAAACTTGTTTTCCTCAACACTAATTGTTGGGTCATGTATCAAGACACCACATCACTGAGCCCTGACTGGCTCAGTTACAAAATGACTGAACACATTATATTTCAACTAAATGAACATAAAACAGAAATATAATCATACTTAGCCACATTTACCTTTCCTTTAACAAAGCCTCTATGCAGATATATTTTGTTTATACCTACTGTTTAATCTTTTATATTTTCCTCCCTCAACTTAATACATTTTTTCTCATCAGTACTATTTATAGCTAGCTGGCCTTTGAAGTCTCTCTTGTAGATTATCTTTCTGGCGCATATTTCTCTTTGGAGTGTTTTGCCTCTTGATGTTTTAATGGGGTTGGTTTTGGGCAATGCGCAGATTCCTCTCCACTTCAATGTGATCACCCATCTAATACAGGCCTATGAATGAGAAGCTTATAAGTTCTGCTGTAGATCCCAAGAGGAACACTAAAGATGCTCTATTCCTCTGGCCTGCATTCTACAAACATTCTGAATACTAAAGTTAGTATGTGAGCCTATAGAAAATGTGCCAATGAAGCCTACTTTCCTATCAGGCAGGAAGAAAAATTCTGTATACAACTGCCTAATTCACCACGGTCAGGGAAATCTTATAGGTCTTTGGAGGCAAATCCCTGTCGCAATATTTTTCCAGCAGGGCAGTAGCAAAACAGAAGGGAGAAAGGCGCTCCACAGGCATCCACTCTCCTCTAATACAGAGATACTAATGTCTAAGAATTTTGGTGTACACATGTAAATAAAGGTGACAGAAGAAAAGCAAATGAAGAGTAATTTAGTCCAAAGCCTCCTTTTTATATCTTATGTGAACCTGAAAAGGAGGTAGAAGACTGACTGAGGATTTGTAGTTTCTGGGTCCAAGCAGCCTCTCTCACATAGGCTGTGTATGAAAAGATGAATCATGTTCACACAAAGGACAAAGAGAACAAAATAAAAAGTCTTCATCAAACTGCTGTGCACACAGATAATTACTCAAAAAATATTTTAATCCTCATTTTCACATTTATTTTTGCTTAAAAATATTATCTTGGGTGATTAGCACAATTTATATCCCCAATTCTAAAAGTCCCATCACTCTTACATCAAAAATAAACAGGATTCATCTTACTATGCTCTAAGTCACAAAAGAAACTATACCCAGTCCTTTCTAATCATCAGTGAGCTCACTGTTTACAATCAATTAACTTTTAATTCACATGAAATACTTTCACCAATATCACTTTCAGAGATACACACATCACAGTCAGGCAATCCTCATTGCTCCCTTTGCACTATAAACTAACAAAGCAGAAGTTTGGGGAGTTGCCACACTCCAGCAGGAACCTGGCAAGGTTTAATGGGGATTTTTCACAGTAGACTAAAGTCTGAAATACCACTGGACCTCCTCATCATGCTGAGAAGCCAACACGAATTATGGCCACGCTGCTATTCTTGAAACTGCAATATAAAGATTCAAGATTGAGCACAGCATAGTGAACAGTGTATTCAAGTGCCACCTACAGGCTATACCTCTTTTGCAATCTTTTCTTAGGACAAAATTAAAGGCAATGTACCAGAAGGGATGAATTACACTGCATGAGAGAAACTAACCTGGTTCCTTTACTTGGGCCCTCCTATAGTTCAACTTATTTTAGTGGTCCAGATTATTCTTCAATGGACATAATTTAAAATAAAACAGAGATTAAAATTTTTATATTATATCAGAGGAAGTAAATTATCTATTGTATAGCATGTGGTGAGATTACAAGTTGGTATGTTTAAAGGATGACAAAAATATTGGGATACTAGTAGATTGGCATTAATATTACTATTACTTCCTTCTTGTACTTTTTAACTTGTGTTTTTAACCTTTGGTTAAGTATCTCAGTACATGTATAGACTATGTCTACACAGTGGTCAATGAGGTGTTTAGATGCTATTACAGATCATTTGTCTGTATAATAATTATCCCAAATTATCAAATATTCAATAAGTTATACTGTGAAATGGGCATGATAATAATGTGAAGTGATAATACAAAAAAAAATCTATTCTGGATTCTTGCATTATACAGCTTGTATATCTAAGTTAATGCATGAAAAAAATTGCCTATATTGAAATTAAATGATTACAATGTAAAAAGTAAGCAAATATTTGTTGAGCTTCTACTATGTCCCTAACACTGAGCTAGTCAGGGGCAATACAAGAAAAACTGCTTGTTCCTATCATCAGACTGTTAACAATATAATTGAAAACGCAGAGATGAAAACATAAAGGAGAGTTCCAGGGCATAAGCATTGGAAGAACTGAGAAATTCAAGAAATTATAAATGAAATAGGACTTTAATTGAGGCTAGAATGAATATACTGAACTGAAGAACAATAGGGGAAAATGAATGAAAGTATGACAGCATGAACACATGCAGTATATGCGCTCAGAAAACACTCAGGGCCAAACCACATTTCTTTAGCATCTGCTCTGTGACAGAACTTCTACATACTTCTTTAGGTCTCACAAAAACTCTGTGAAGTGGTTACTGTCATTATTCCCATTATATAAATGTGGATATGAGGCTGAGAGGGATTAAGTATTTCAATCAAAGTTACTGAACTGATAAGTAGTAAAATGAAGATTCAAACCCACAACTTCATCATTCCAAAGTGGGCATTCTGAACCACTATGCCAACAATAAATAAACCATCTGTCTTTAAAGGATGCAGTATATGGCATGAGATAAATTTAGGAAGTGTAACAGCTAGGCAACAGATGGCACATTCAAATTAGATTATTCAAATTAAGTTTGATACCAAGAATATTTACAAAGGTATGTGTAAGGTACAGGGAAACCACAAGAAGGAGGCAGCATCCCAGCACTTCCAAAACCGTTTCCACCCCTCAGTCTGAAACGTGGAGTGAAGAGTGGGAGTTATCAAACTCCAGAAGGACAGAGGGATACCAGACAAATGCATGACTTTTAATAGGAAGGAGAAATCTTGGGGAATAAATTCCCTGACTTCATTCTCCTCTTCCTTCTTATCTCCTGCCAGGGTTCCTATTGATACAATTCATATAGACCAGTCCCTGGAAGCACAGAGTAGTTGAAGAAGGGTGGATGGTGGATCTGGAGAAGCAAATGGAAGCTAGGAAGCACTAGGAGAGTCTGCGAGGTTCATGAGTGTTAGGCTAAATTATTTAGACTTCATTTTGTTGGGAATAAAGGGTCAATAAATATTGGGGGTGAGGGAATAACATATGAAAGAATTGCTTTAGGAAATCTAAAGTTTTATTCATATGGATAGAATGAAAAGACTGACAGCAAGAATGCTTTGGAAAAGCCTTTACAGAAAGTTTGGTAGGAGAAATTAGAGACAACCCAAACAAATGGAGAGATATGGTGTTTCATGAATCAAAACACTAAATATTGTTAAGTTGTTACTTTTTTTCATATTGATTTGGATTTTCAACACAACTCCAAAATTCATATGGAAATGAAAGATGAAAAAGAGTCCGAACAGTTTTCAAAAGGGGAAAACTAGATTTCTTACACTATCTGATTTTACAACTTATAGAGTAATAGTTACAATAATCAATATAGTGTGGTACTGGTATAAAAATAAATAGATCAACAAAGCAGAACAAAGTTTAGAAATAGCTGCACATGCATACATAGTCAATTGGTTTTTGACAAAATTACATCTTGAGTTTATTTTGTGTATGATGTAAGTTGGTGATCAAGTTTCAATTTTTTTTGTATATACCTGTTCAGATCTCCCAACATCATTTGTTGAAGAGGCTATTTTTACTCCATTTTATGCTCCATACCCTTTGTCAATTGACCATAAGGGCATGGGCTTATTTCTGGGCTCTCTATTCTTTTCCATTGGTCTATGTGTCTGTTCTTATGTCACTACCAGACTGTTCTAATTACAGGGACCTTGTAATTTAGTTTGATATCAGGTATTGTGATCCCTCATACTTTGTTCTTCTTTTTCAACATCACTGTAGCTATTTGGGGTCATTTATGGTTTCATATACATTTTCAAAATGTTTGTTCTATATGAAATATGTCATTGGTACTTTAATAGAGATTGTGTTGAATATATAAATTGCTGTGGGTAGTATGGACATTTTGAAAATGTTAATTCTTCCAATCCAGGAACATTGTATATGCTTCCATTTATTTGTGTCTTCCTTAATTTCTTTCTTCAGTGTTATGTAGTTTTCTGAGTATAAGTCATTTACCTCTATTTTCACCAATATGTCCCCTACAGCAAGGGATATACAGTAAATGAAGGCAAGGGTCATAAAAGAACATGTGTAAAAGACACATGGACAAGGCCAAAGGGGGTAGGATGGAGGGTGGGAGGTGGAGGGGTGGGGTGGGGGGAAGTGGTGGCAGGAAAATGGAGACAACTGTATTTGAAACTAATAAATTTTTTAAAAAGGAAGTATTATACTTCTGCAGGATGAAAACACAAAATACTTCTCTTTATGCAAAGAGAAAAAAAGAAAACATCAGCAAAATGAAAAGGGAAGCAGCTGTATGGGAAAATATATTTTCCAATGATACCTTGGACAAGGGTTTGATCTCAAAAATATATAAAGAACTTACATGACTCCACACCAAGAAGACAAACAAACCAATTAAAAAATTGGCAAAGGACCTGAACAGACACTTCTCCAAGGAGGACATACAGAGGGCCCAGAGACATATGAAAGGGTGCTCAACATCACTAGCCACCAGAGAGATGCAAATTAAAACCACAGGAGATACCACTTCATACTGGTCAGAATGACCATCATAAACAAATCAACAAACAAGTATTGATGAGGCTGTAGAGAAAAGAGAATCCTTGTGCAATGTTGGTGGGAATGCAGACTATAGCAGCTACTGTGGAAAATAGTACAGAATTTCCTCAAAACACTAAAAATGGAACTGCCTTTTGACCTGGAAATTCCACTGCTGGGATTATACCATAAGAATCCTGAAACACCAATTCGAAAGAACCTATACACCCCAATGTTCATAGAAGCACAATTTACAATAGCCAAGCACTGGGAACAGCCTAAATGCCCATCAGTAAATGAGCGGATCAAAAAACTGAGGTGCATTTACACAATGGAGTACCATGCAGCAGAAAGAAAGAGGGAGCTCCTACTCTTCACAACAGCATGGATGCAAAAGGACAGCATTATGGTATGTGAAATAAGCCTGATGGTGAAAGACAAATACCATATGACCTCATCTATAAGTGAAGCCTAATCAACAAAACAAACAAGTGATCAAAATAGAGCCAGAGATATGAAAATAAAGAACAAACTGACAGTGAACAGAGGGGAGTGGGTGGAGATTAATGGCGGGCGGGGGAATAAGAGGAAGGATCAAGTCAAGGAACATGTACAAAGGACTCTCGTGGACAAAGGGAGAATTGAAGGGGGGGTAGGACAGAAGAGTAATGGGGGCAAATGGGGACTACCTTAATTGAACAACAATAAAAAAATCACAAAGGAAGTTCAGCAGAGAAAGGGTAGTTTTAAATGGTGCTGGCATAATTGAACAACCTTATGTGAAGTGCAAAGTCTACTCCAGGTTTCTGGGTCAAGAAGTGCCCTACTTATTAGAGAACACCTGTGGTTGTTCTAGTAAATACTGAGTACCTGATCATATTTCATTAAGTTGTATGTCATCTGAACTACTTATCATGATAGCCAGTTCTACTGAATAGTAAGTTCAGGGAATTGTGAAGGCAATCCATCTATTATAAAAGGAATATATTCATACCCAGCCTTCAACAGATCCCTGAGTTTAAGGTACTCAAAATTTTTATAATGTTTTTTGCTCTTAGGGAAATACTATCTCTATCTTCCAAGGCTGTTTGTTATACAAAAATGATATGTAGAAACAAAAATATGTCCAGTCAAATGCAGTCAGTGTCTCTGCTCATCCGATGTGCAGAAATATGAGACCCATGAAGAATTTCTCCCAACACACAGCAATGGGGATGGAGAGATTCTGATTAATTCACGATATGCCCCATAGTGGAACACTACTTCTTTATTAATGAAGCTAGCTTACAATTGTTATTGTCAAGTATGATTGTTTCCATTGTCCTTAAATCCCCTATCTCCTCCACCATGAACACCAAACCTATAAGGCATCAGTAACAGAAACCAGAGAGAAAGAATTATGGAGGATGTTCATGAGAAAAAGAGAAGCAGCTGGCAGCATTCCACCCATTCCCCAGATCATTTTAGGTTTATCTCACTGCAGCCTTAGCAGGAGGGAGGCAGCCTGACATCAATCTCTGAATGAACACTGAAGTATTGACTATTATATGAAACTGCGTATTCTAAATCTAGACTGATCTTTGTATCCTAAAATAACTGCAAAATTCAAGGAATTTCCTAAGTGTCCATCCAGGAAAAAAAGCTAACCACATAGTGCATATTAAAAGGCTCTGAGAAAAAAAAAAAACAATTTGCTTTCTACTTGAATACTACTAGACATCTTGATACCAACATACCACTTAAAACACATAATTTATGCACAAAAACATCAGTTCAAGGGAATTCCCCTAAAGAATTAAATTTTTATTATTTTACCTTATAGGTTGCAGCAATGTTTAACTTTTTTAAATAATTTATATTATTTTACTAATTTAGAAAGGAATTATTATGTATTGAATATAATACAATAAAATAAAAAGTAGAAGAATTTAGAAGCCCAGAATAGATTCATGAGTTCAACAACCTCTAAAAAACTGCTTTCTTTCTTGAAGTGTCATAACTTCATATTAAAGGGCCCTTAAGTAGAGTTGGGGACATTCTTGCTCAGCCATATTCAAGAAGCTAAACTGTATACAGCACATTCCTCAATTCTATACCAAAGGAATAAAGCCTGGTACTAGGAAAGCAAAAATCAGCTTCACCATGATAGCACTTCAGAGAAACACATTGGATTCTGGGGCAAGAGGCAGCTGAGGACTGGAATTTCATTATCAGTTGGAAACCAGTGATGCAGAAAGCAGAGAATCTAGGACCACAGCATGGAAAATAGAGAAGGCAAAACAAATGTCTTTGGAGTAAGATTCCATTGTGGCTGTAGCAGTCAGAAGCAACTTCTGTCTGAGAAAAAGTAGAGCTTCTTAGATAAATGTCTATAGGAATCCATTTATCCAGTGGACTACTCTCAATATTACTCTAAACAACAACCCTATATACTATTATTCAATGTGACTTCCTGAATTAAGCTAAAAATTAATGCAGTAGCACTTACTTTTGGTACCAGATTCACTCAGAAGCACTGTATTTAATATCTCAATAAAATTACTTATTAAAAACCAGCTTCGGCAGGATATAACAGGACACTGTTTTCCTCCCATCCTGAAAGAAACCAATAAGGATTATCTTGCCTGGTTGTATGAAATATTATCACCTCTACATATTTCATATACAATAAATTGATAAGATAAAATAGTTTCCTTACAAATGAAGCCCATATTTTGAAAGTCTAATCTAAATAGTAATGTTTCACCAATGCTAGAATTTTTTCAAATCTTGTCAAATCAATGCCAACTGTACTTCTAATGTCTCCACCAATCAGGTTTTAACATGTACTACATGGAGATAAACAAATCAACCAACAAACAGCAGTTCCTGCTTTGGGGGGTTTGAGAATTATGTCAGTAAGTTGAGTATTTAATGACATAACAGAATAATCACTAATCCAAAAATTTCACAAACATACATTAACTAACAGACAAGGAAAAACACTGCATTGACCTTTTGTCAAAGATTTGAAAAGTAAGTGTATTGTGTGGGACTGGTAAATTGATGGGTGTTATTGTTTAGAAAACTAAAATTAAACTTCTGATAACTGAGGAATTTCTAGTATTCATTTGGAAGTTATCCTATCTCTTATCCTGGGAAGACTGGAGGCTGGTCTCCCAAAAAGCAGTTTGTTTTCCTGATTCTAATAATGAAATACTCTCTGAGTGCAGTGAATTTTATGTGTTAGAATTAAAAGAGGGTGCAGATCCAAAATCATGCAGAGAAGGGACTCAAAAAGGCAAAAAGGAAAACTAGAAAGCTCCTCTGATCAGGGGACACCTAAGGGAAACGTGAACACTCAGGCACAGTCATGAGCATCAGAGCCCAAGCTGCTGACAGCAGATGCAAAGCACATCAGCACAAATGATGTGGTGTGGAGGTCCTGAGTAACATAGAATTGTCAGGTCAGGCTCACTCTGGACACCTACTGGGTATGATCAAGTGGAGTGCTTTCTTTACAGCAAGTATGGGTGTGTGACATGGCTTCAGAAGGAGTTACAAACACTTACCAAATACTTAGAGAGGATTCTTGGTCTGTTTTTCCAGGAAACAGGGGGAAGGGGGAACTCCCCAACTGTTTTCATAAACCTGGCACGGGCTAGGTTTGAAATGGCACATAACATAAACATTAACATAGAACTGTGTTTTCTGCAGAACAAAAACCCAACATTTTGTATAGGATGTATGGTCTGATAAGGTCTTTTTTTCCTTATCATATTTTTTCCACTACCATTTATCGCCCTTATACCCCTTCCCCACGATCACCATGCTGCTGTCCACATCCATGAGTCCTTTTTCTTTCTGCTTGATCTCTCCACTCCCTAAACAACCCCTTTCAGCAATAGAGCTATTTAGACCAAATTTTCTTGCTTTTTATTCTAAGGATAAGTGGACATTTATTTCTAACATGGACTAGTTATATGCAAATACATGTGAATCATGGCCCATTGCTGAAAAGTGCGTTTCTGGAAGCAATGCACGCTAATTAAGTAGTTATTGCAAATCACCATTTGACAACTATAATTTTGCCACCACCTTTCCAAATCATAAAGTGAAAAGTATCTTGTAGCAAATATATTTTAACTAAAATGTACTATATTGCAGCTGCTAAAAACCTCTAGAGAGGCTGAGTCCTCTTTTATAAATAATGTTGATTATAGTCAAAGAAAATAAATCATAGTAAGATATACCATATGACATTTTCAAAATATTCTATTTAATGATAGAATAACACAATAATAATTTTTAAGATTAATACCTCTCTGGCACATATGATAATTATTAATAATAAACTTCTATAAAACAATACCCAATTAATATCTACTGAGGGCAAACCACATACCAGGCATTGTGCTAAGCAGTTTACATACATCTATCTATTTCTCTGTTTATCTATCTATCTACCATCTTAACTACCTCTACGTAGTAGACCTTTCTGCATGGTGTGGGCCCATCTCCCACTCGGACATGCACAGGACCCACACCCACAGATAGGTTCTCCTGTGGAGAATCAGGCCTGCAATGTACCTAGGCCACTATGAGTCTTGCTTTTTGCTAAAACTCCCTCACCCTGAATTGAGGACATTTACTGCAAAGCAACTTCCTAGGAACCATGCTAAACCTTCCAAGAATTAGTGTAAGCAGTTCAACTACTTTTGCCTTTTCATTTGCAAATACCCCTCTTCTGTGATGTGATTAGCAGCATTGGCTCCTTTGTTTTCTGTAAAAGGTAACCACCTAAAGAGAACCTGTGCATAGTAAATAAGGACCATCATGTAATGGGCGGAGAAACTCAATAAAGGCCTGTCATAGTGGAGTACCTGGCTTTTGCTCACCTTGAGAGAAAAGCCATGCTGTCCCTTTTCCTCTACTGGACTCAGTAGTCTGAGTGAATGTCTCATTTCATCCACAGTGACACAGAAACTGCGGGCCAGTGTCTGCATCATCTATATAGCTATTGGTGCAAGCTAGATAATATTGTTCTTTTTAAAAATATTATTATATTTTATTGAGTATGCTTTATAGTTGTCCCAATTTTTCTCCCTTTGCCCCCCTCCACCTAGCACCCCCCACTCCCTCAGGCAATCCCCCCACCATTGTTCGTGTCCATGGGTCATGTACATAAGTACTTTGGCTACTCCCTTTCCTATATTCTACTTTATATGCCCATGGCTATTTTGTAACTACCTGTTTGTACTTCTTAATTCCTTAACCTCTTCACCCACTCTCCTAAACCCCTCCCTTCTTTTAGATTCAGTGGTTGACAGGTATGTATTTAATGCCATTTTATTGTTCATAGTTTGGATCTTCTTTTCTTAAATAAGTCCTTTTAACATTTCTTATAATAATGGCTTGGTGATGATGAATTTCTTTAGTTTTTTCTTTTCTTGGAATCTCTTTATCCGCCCCTCAATTATGATACCAAGACAGGGAGTCATAGCAGCTCTACCTAATACATGGAAACAAACACAGGGAGGCTGCCAAAATAAAGAGACAAAGAAACATGGCCCAAATGAAAGAACAGATGAAAACTCCAGAAAAAAACTAAACAAAATGAAGATAAGCAATCTATCAGATGCAGAGTTCAAAAAATTGGTTGTAAGGATGCTCAAGGAATTTAGTGAGGATCTCAACAGCATAAAAAATATCCAGTCAGAAACAAAGGGTACACTAATTGAAATAAAGAACAATGTACATGGAAACAACAGTAGCATGAATAAAGCTGAGAATCAAATTAATGATATGGAACATAAGAAAGCAAAAAACAATCAATCAGAACAACAAGAAAAAAGAATAAAAAATAATGAAGATAATATAAGCAGCCTCTTAGATAACTTCAAGAGGTCCAACATTCACATCATAGGGGTGCCAGAAGGAAGAGAGAAAGAGCAAGGAATTGAAAACCTACTTGAAAAAATAATGAAAGAAAACTTTCCTAATTTGGTGAAGGAAATAGACATGCGAGTCCAGGAAGCACAGAGAGTCCCGAACAAGATGGATACAAAGAGGACCACTCCAAGGCACATCATAATTAAAATGCCAAAGGCTCAAAATAGAGAGAATCTTAAAAGAAGCAAGAGAAAAGCAGGTAATTACCTACAAAGGAGTTTCCATAAGACTATCAGCTGATTTCTCAAAAGAAACTTTGCAGGCTAGGAGGGACTGGCAAGAAATATTTTAAGTCATGAAAAGAAGGGAACTGCAGCCAAGAATGCTCTACCCAGCAAGGATATCATTTAGATAAATGTTCTAAAGTACTCTCTTTTCAACTATCATTAATCACAAGCAATTTGAAAAGAACAAAAAACATAAATGACAGAAAATAGTCCAGTTCTACATAAGTTAACATATTATAGAAATTCACTAATTTAAAAATAAAGCATTCCCTAACCAGTGTGGCTCAGTAGGTTGGGCATTGCACTGCAAGCTGAAAGGTCACCAGTTTGATTCCTGGTCAGGCACATGCCTGGGTTGTGAGCCAGTCCCTGGTTGGCATGGAGCAAGAGGCAACCAATGTCTCTTTCACTCATCAATGTTTCTCTCCCTCTCTTTCCCCTTCCTTTCCCCTCTCTCTAAAAATAAATAAATAAAATCTAAAAAAAAAGGCTGAAAAATTTCAAATGTTCAAATAGTCAAAGTTTACTTAGCATGTTGGGAAATGATAATAAACTATAGCTCATAACAGATTTAAAAGAGAAAAGTTTTTAAAACACTTGAAGTTGTCATAAAAATTTTCAAATACTAGTATACAGTTCTATTGGTTATCTTCAAATAATATGTAAAATAATCTTGGAGAAATAGAGGTACTTTGCATTCTTATAATTTTTCATCTTTCCATTTTTTTTCAATTTAAATAGTTAAAGCTAGCTAACATAACAACCATAAAACAAAACTACAGAGCTACTATTTGTGAATACATATTAAATATTTCCAAATATTAATAAAATATTAGCAATTGAGTACAGCAATAAGGTAGGTATATTGATTATAAGGAGTATTTTATTGTTGTATAAAAGATATACATCCTTCTCATAAAAACTAAACAACTCAGGAAAAGCAAAAATCACTTGAATTTTCATTACTGTAAAATAATCAATACTAACATTTGAAAATGTAGGAATGTTTATGCATTCTTATATTAACCAAGAATTCATTCTAACACCAAATGGGAAAAGTATTATTACTATACCTAAAAACTAATAACTAACTAAAACTTGGCAGAAAATAATTATTTGTTGAACAGGGTTTGCCCATTAAAAAAGCAGCAAGACAGTGATTGAAAATGATGAGTATGTATTATTGCTCATAAGTCTATAGGCCAGTGAGATGGTTCCACTGAACTGAGCTAGACTTAACTGAACTTGGCTGACTTCATTCCTGCATCTGAAGGCAGTTAGGGTGTTGGCTGGGAACTGATGCTTCAGGAAGGCATCCATCCTACTGCAGTTATGGGCTTAAGCTGAACAGCAGGGTTACCAGGATTATGAGTCTTTCAGCATCCAGCAGGATAGATTGGGCTTTTTCACACAGCACAGACAGAGATCCAAGAAAAAGAACAAAAGTGTTAGGTTTCTTGAAGCCAGGTCTCAGAACTGAAGTGGTATCACTTTCAGTGTCTTTTGGCCAAAACAAGTCACAAGGCTAGACCAAATTATAAACACCCATCTCTTGAAGAGAGGAGCTGCCAGGTCACATTGCTAAGGGTGTGAATTCAGGAAGGAGTAAAATATGTTGTCCTGTTTACAATCCATTTATCACATGTCAAAAGAAAAGTAAAAGAATTCTCATGGTTTTCCCATGTGCAATGTAAATGTTAACACAGATCATAAAGAGTTATATATATAATGAGGCATTTTTTCTGAGAACTGCCCACCTCAACTATAGAGTGTCTTGTTAACAGCAACATATTTTCTTGTATTATAAAGGAACATGACCCTCTAGCTAGAGGAAACACATAATTCAAGTTGTGCCAAATTATCACTCAATAATTTGAATTGGGTGATTTAGACACTGATACTTGAGATTAATGGCTAAGCCCTAGAATAGGGAATATGTATTAAATCTGCTGAGGTTCATGGATCTTGTTTGCACTCCATCTTCCATAAAATCTGAATATTATTTCCTTTGCTTTTGTGACATAATCTAGGACCATTCCAATAATTAACTTTCTTGTATAAGCTTACTTATACTAATTTAAATTAACTAGAACCAAAGCAGTTGTAAAAAAATACTGTACATGGGTTTGAATGAGCTTCTTTTCATTCTTTCTTCTCTCCACTTTAATGTTTTTTCTCCTAATAAAAGCATCTCCAGAGTTTTTAACAAAGACAAAGAAATATCTCCTTGTCTACTTATTTGTATCTATTTTTAATATTTTTAATGATAGTTTTTTTACCTTGGTCACCATAACAGAATTTACAATAGCATTCTGTTATTAAATAATTCTAAATATTATAAATATTCTAAATATAGCAAGATTTCAGTAAAGATCTAGAATATTTATAAATATTCTAAACAGGGGTGTCAAAACTTTTGGCATCTCTGTACCACACTGGAAGAAGAAGAGTTGTCTTGGGCCACACATTAAATACATCACAACACATAATCACAAAAATATCTCATAATATTTTAAGTGAATTTATGATTTTGTGTTGGGCCACATTCACAGCCAGCCTGGGCTGCATGTGGCCCACAGGCCACAGGTTGGACACCCCTGGTTAGAACAGTAAAATGGGACAGCTTTAAAAGTGCATGTAATCTTAGAGATTACAACAGAAAAAATGAAGTGATTTATTCCAGATCACAAGAAATTAGTTGAAAAACTGACTTATATTCCATTGATGTTTATCCTACCCTCATGAAGTAAAGTGGGTTTTATAAGGCATTTAAGGATTTGGCAATTAATCTAGCAACTAAAAATAATTTATGTTGTGACAATTACTCTACACTTGTGTTACATATAAAGCAGGCATAATAATAATGCTTACAGGGATGTTTTGAGAATTCATAATGAATTAATACATGTAAAGCTTATTGCACAATAATAGTTTATGTAACAAGTGCACAATACATATTAACACTAGGCATTTTCACCTGTTGTTTAAATATATAATTTAAAATATCAACTCTATTGAGTATAATTTACATATAATAAAATGTATGTTAAGTATAAATTTCAATGAGTTTGGACACTTTTTTATACCTTCATATACACCAACCAGCACAATCAATATAAACTGCACTTCCATCAGTTCAAACTTTTAAGTGCCACTTCCGAGCCAGTCTCCAACACAGGAAACCACTGATCAGTTTTTTGTCACTATAGTTTAGATATCTATTTTCTAGAGTTCAACTGTGTCAGGCTTCTTTAACTTAGCATTAATGTTTTGGAGATTCAATCATTTTTATATGTGGTGCATATAACTCCTTTTAACTGCTGACCAGTATTGTTTTATATGATTATACCACCATTTGTTAAACCATTCACATGTTGAAATGTAAAGCCTCCAATTTTGTTCTCCTTCAAATTGTTTTAGCTATTCAAACTCTTTTATATTTTCATTTAAACTTTAGAATCAACTTGACAATTTCAGCAAAGATTCTGATGTTTTGATTAGAACTATGTTAAATTTATACCTCAATTTAGGAAGAACTGATATCTTAATAATATTGAGTCAACCAATACATGAACATGGTATAACATTCTGTTTATTTAGGTCTTTATAAAATCTGTCTTAGTAATGTTTTCTAGATTTCAATATACAGGTGTTGAATAACATTTGCTTTAATTAGTCTTTAACTCATCTTAACTCTTTCATATCTTTTTGGTGTTACTGTAAATGTCTTTTATTTAATTTCTAATTTTTCAGTGCAAGTTAGGCAAAAATAATATTTTATATTGACCTTGTATATGTCTACCTTTCTACAATCACTGGTTAGTCTCATAGTTTTTAGCGAATTTTTTGTGACTAAGAAAAATTTATTCTCATCTGCATGCCTTTTATATAAATATCTTGCCATAGTATACCATCCAGGATCCCAGCAGTGAAATAATGAATCTCAGAGGCTTCACCCATGTTAGAGGGTAAGCAGTCATTATTTCACCTTTAAGTATGATGGTTGTTGTGATTTTTTTATAGTGCTCCTTATCAGGCAAAGTTCCTAGTTTATTAAGAATCTACCATAAATGCAAGTTAAATTTTTATGGAAAAGCTCCTTAACACTGAAAGCACAAGCCACAAAAGCAAAAATAAATAAGTATGACTACATCAAATTAAAAAAAAAATCTTCACAACAAAAGAAACAACCATCAAAATGAAAAGGCAACCTATGGAATAGAAGAAAATGTACGGAAAACATGTATCTGATAAGGAGTTAATGTCTACAATATATAAGGAACTCATACAACTCAATAGGAAAAACACAGACAATGCGATTTAAAATGGTCAAAGAAGTGTTGGCAAAGATGTGGAGAAAAGGGAATCCTGCACACTGTTGGCAAGAATATAAATTGGTGCAGCCACTATGGAAAGCAGTATGAAGGTTTCTCAAAATATTAAAAATACAACTACAGTGTGATCCACTGTTCCACTTCTGGGTATTTATCTGAAGGGAAACACTAACTTGAAAACATATATGGAATCCTATGTTCAGTGCAGCATTATTTACAATAGCCAAAACATGGAAACAACCTAAGTATCCATGAATAAATGGATGGATAAAGGAAATGTGACATATGACCCTGCAGTCTCCCTTCTGAATAGTTACCCAAAGAAACCACAAACACAAATTCAGAAAGACATGTACACCTGCATGTTTATTGCAGCATTATTGACAATAGCCTGAATATGGAAGCAACCTAGGCTAGCATTGATAGATGAATGGATTCAGAAGATATGGTACATATATATCATGAACTATTCTTCAGTCATAAAATAAGAATGAAATCTTGCCCTTTTGTGGAAACATGGATAGAACTAGAGGGTATTAGGCTGAATGAAATAGATTAGACATAGAAAGATAAGTACCATATGATTTCACTTATATTTCAGGTCTAAAAACAAAAACAAACAAAAGAGAAACAAATTCATATAAAGAGAAAAAACTGATGGTTACCAGGTGGGAGGAGGTGGGAAAAATGGGCAAAAAAGATGAAGGGGATTAAGAAGCATAAACTGCCAGTTATAAAATTAGTCATGGGGTTGTAATAATATACAATAGAGGTAATACAGTCAATGATACTGTTAACAATCATGTACAGTGCCGGATGAGTATTAGACTTATCATGGTGATCACTTTGTAAAGTATATAAATGTCTAACACAATTACATACATGAAACTAATATAATGTCAAATGCCAATTATATAAAAAATTAGACTCCAAATATTTAAGGTATGAAGAAAAACTAGAGCAAGGAGCTGGTGTAAACATTATCTATATAATCAAAATTGGTAATCAGTTATCAGATTTCATTATTAGAAGTGTTTCACTTTTTTCTTTAAATTCAGAATTTTTTTAAAAAAATGAATCAGGATGGGTCCTTCTTATGCAGAATTGTGTCCTTCCAGGTCTATTTTTTATTTTTTGCTATCTCATCCACCTGCCACATGTGCTGGATTCAGAGAAATTTTAATCTAGAAAAGAAAAAAATTGTCATCTATGTGCTTGCAGATTCTGTTCTGAACAGAAATATGTATAGTTGCTTTTTTATATTCAGAATTTGGTTTTATTAAAATATGTCTAGGGTGTTCTATTTCACAGTTTAAAATTATCTATGTAGAACACAAATATTTACTTCACTCATTCTTTTTTTATTTTGTATACTTTTTTAAAATTGTTTTTCAATTACATTTGTCTGAATTTTCTCCCCACCACTCCCCTCCAGTTTCCATTTGCTTCCACCATCCCCTTTGGTTTTGTCCATGTGTCCTTTATAGTAGTTCCTGATAACCCTTTCCCTACAGTCCTCTCCCCCCTTCCCTCTGGCTATTAGATTGTTCTTAATTTCATTGTCTCTGGTTATATTTTGTTCACTTGAGTAAGTGAATGGATCAAAAAACTATGGTACATTTACACAATGGAATTCCACACAGCAGAGAGAAAGAAGGAGTTCCTACCCTTTGTGACAGCATGGATGGAACTGGAGAGCATTATGCTAAGTGAAATAAACCAGGTGGTGAGGGACAAGTTCCATATGATCTCACCTTTAACTGGAACATAATCAAGAAAAGAAAAAAAAAAAAACAAAGAAAATGTATAGTTGCTTTTATGTAGACTAAAATAACAAGGAGATTTCCTGGTAAAGGCCATTCTTAAGGCCAACCTTAATCTTAAGGTTGATATATTTGATTTCTGTAGTTTTTTAAAATTTGACATTTCCAGTTCAGCTCTGAAAATAAGTAAGTGGGGCTACATGAAGAAATCAAGAGGAAAATTTTTGAAAGATAAAAAACCACACAGAATAATCCCCTGGTGCTTACTAGTACAGCCAATGTGTTATAGGCAAGCTAATTTGAGAAGATATTATAACAATATAAAGTGTTCTTGACAACAAATTTGAGCCTTATCAAATTGAAATGTCTTTAATTGTCAAATAAAATATTTTAGTCTTTCTGAAATATACAAGTTATATAAGTCATTTATTAGGTATCAGCACTTCATAAGACTTCTTCTAATTACATATAAAAGAAATATATCAAAAAAAAACTTGCCCTGGCTGGTGTGGCTCAGTGGATTGAGCACCAGCCTGTGAACGAAAGGGTCACTGGTTTGGTTCCTAGTTCAGGCCAGGTCCCTGTAGGGAGAGCATGAGAGGCAACCACACATTGATGTTTCTCTCCCTCTTTATATCCCTCCCTTCTCCTCTCTCTGAAAATAAATAAATAAAAAATAAACCTAAAAAAATCTTCAAGTATATAGAACACTTTAAACTTTAAGGAGGATATTTAATTATGATTATTATAACAATAAAAAATAATGCTATAAGAAGTTATATACAAAAACGTTATTAAACTAGAGATAGAGATAATATTTATAAAATTAAATTACATATTAATATGTGGAATAGAGGAGAATATTATTAAGGTGAAGAATGGTGAAACCAAGCTTTTATAGATAATTAATTAATTTAATGCCCTTCTCTTTTTAAAAAATAAATTATAGCTTTTAAAAATAATGTAAAAGAAGATTCAAATAGAGACCTGTTATTTTTTAATGAGCCTTACATGTACATTTTGTAATACAATAAAATTCAATTTCTATACTACTGTCTGTAAAATCTTTTGTTAGGGCAAAATCAAAAAGAGGGGTTTGGAAAAAAGATATCCAAAATTGTTTCAATGTTTAAATATGTCACTGGGAAACAAATTTGGTTCAATTTGCAAGATTAAAGATATCTTGACTGAAAAGGAAATAAGCCCATTTTTGTTCAATATTGATGATAAGCCATTCATAAAAATAGTTAATTATTTTTAAAATCTTATATTCACTTAGTTTTCTTTCAAGATATTAAAAATGGTTCTCTATCTTTAATGTGTGCATTCAATGACTATTTCAGCAAGAAATATTTATATTTAAAAGTAACTTGAGTAATAAATTTTTCATTCAGTTTAATACAGTAGTTACTTAAAATGCTACAAAGAACAGTACACTGGGAAACTTTTTTTATGTTTGATTGTACTGAAAAGTAGCAGGTAATGACATACATTGATGAACCTTTCCAATAGCTACGTGTAATATATTCCAAAATGCCTAGATTCATCCCAAACTTCTTAATATAGTACAAAGTTGTGTCATCCAAGAGTTGAAACACTCTTGAGCAAAACATATTTACCTCACTGTGCAAAGTTAAACAATATAAAGAGCTCATAAAAGCATGGTGTTATACAAGAGGAGGACTTCCCTCTGAGATTTTAAGTGGGGAAACTAAAATCTTGAGTTCAGAATGGGGAAAAAAACTCACTTATATTACTATTCCACTCTACTTTTTAATAAAGTGTTCATCAGATAGCACAACTTCCTTTGGCATTTTGAAGAATTGGTCTATTATCAGCAACATGTAAATTTTTCCTCCTCCTCTCAATGAATATTTTTAAAAGCTTAGTCACTACACTAATGGAAAATACCTTGCAATAATCAGAGAAAAATGGCTTTTACAATGACAAATTGCTTAAAGCAAAACTAAAGTGTTTGTACAATAGTTCTTAAACATAATAAATATTAGGGAATTTAAATATGCCAATACAAAGTACATCTGCAATTTTAAATTGTATTTTATGGCCAAAGGAGTAACTTTTAGATGAAATAATGACACCATAAGAATGAGACTACAAATTTGATCAAAAGCACAGTTTAGCTAGGATCTAAGTTTAAGTACTAGCTTTTTATAAATGCCAGCTTTGAAAGTATAAATATGTTATTTACATTAAATTAATTCATATCTCTGTTCATTCTGATGCTCCTCCAAATTCCAGAAAATATTTGAAATGTAAGATCCATAGATCTCACAAATTAATTATTGTATAAGTATTGATTTCAACATTTTGAAATAGTTAACAAAAGTAGCACTTTTAATTAAGTATTGATTATCACTAAAAAAAAATAGCTCTTTTTAAAAGCTACATCACCAAAGTATTGATGTTAGCTTTTTAACAAGATTTAATTTGTGTTGTTTCAAATGGCTTTCTTTTCTAAGTGATTTTCTTTTTCCTGACCCTTAGAAATTATCCAGGGAATTAAAGGGTTTTTTTTTATATATTTATATGTTACTATATTATAGAGTAATTATTGTTTAAATTTCTATGGGGTATTGTCCTGAAGACAACATATATTTACTTCTAGATTCTAAAATCCTGCTTTTTACCAGACTGAAAGGTAATGTTGACTGATACCACAATTGCAAATGTCTACAATTTTACTTACGATAAAAATGCTAGATAAGCTAACTTTTACTCTGTAACTTAAAGAACCTCATTTGTTGACTACATATATGGGACAATATACAAAATAATTTTCTTGTAAATAATGCTTCAGTGAACATAGGCATGCATATATCTTTGCAAATAAATGCTTTCAAATTTTGGGGGTAGGCAACCAGGAAGAGAGTTGCTGGATTATATGGTAATTCTATTCCTATTTTTTCTTTTGAATCTCCATACTGCTTCCATAGTGGCTATACCATTTTACATTTCCACCAGCAGTAAAAGGAAACAACTGAAGTGTCCTTTGATAGATGATTTGATAAAGAAGATGTGATATATATATATGTGTGTGTGTGTATATACCATTATATATATGTATATATACCATGATATATATATTATATGTGTGTGTGTATATACATATATATATATATATAATGGAATACTACTCAACCAAAAGAAAAGATGAAATATTGCCATTTAAGACAACATGAATAAAACTTGAGAATATTATGCTAAGTGAAATAAGTCAGTCAGGAAAAGCTAAGAATGACATGATTTCATTCATATGTGAGTATAAAACAAATTTATAGACACAGAAAATTGTATGGTGGTTACCAGAGGGAAGGGAGCTGAGGGGGAAGTAAAGGTTAAAGGGGTCAAATATAGGGTGACAGAAGATGATCATGTATTATAGAAATGTACATTTGAACCCTGTATGATCTTATTAACCAAAGTTACCCCAGTAAATTATTTTTTATTTTATTTTTATTGTTTATGTTGTTACAGTTGTTCCCACTTTTTCTCACTTCCCCCACATCCAGCCAGGCATCCTCAATAAATTTAATTTTAAAAATTAATTTCACAATATGTTTCTTGCACTCTTTCATATTCTCAGTGTTGGAATATCCATTACTGATAATTGCCAATGGCCAAAAATGGAATCTGACTTCAAGATCTTCAAAAGCTACTGAGAAAATTAAAAAACTACACAAATAAATAAAATGAAAAGCAAAATAAGAACTTTGGTACATGAGAGACATGAGTGCATGCCATAGAAGTTTAAAGAAAAAAAAAAGATGGTGTCTGACTAAGGGGCAAAAAAGGAAAAATTAGGAAACACTTAAAGAGAAATCAGTTTGCATATAGCCTTAGTAGACAGAAACAATCTGGACATTAAGTTTAAAGATACCCAAATATTTTTTAAAAAATAAGAAAAAGCAAGCTTCATGGTATACATTTAAGTGATTAAAAAGTGTTCATGGCCTTTTGTGTGTGTGTTTGTGAAACCAAGATTTTACTTTGCTCCAAAAGAAAAAAAAAACATATTTTTTCATTCATTTATCTCTTTCAAAGATGCACTCTGCCTATAGTAGTTATTCAAATCAGTGCTAATGAACTACCTGATGTAAACCTACTTCAGGAAACATTTATTTAATGGTATAAATAATTGGTACCAAGAACTAGATACTTGTATTGTAGACATCAACTTATTTATGCTACAAATTTGCATGTTAGGCAAATAAATTAGTTTTAAAATGCTTAATAATACTATATTTCTAGCTTTTCAACATATAAAAACTCCATGTGCTTATTGAGAAAACTGGACGTTCAATAGCTCAGGTATTGTACATTTTATGTTGTACAGAGATTTATAATGAAACTGTCAACTTTTCTCCATTTGGGTGAACACACAACTAACCTCATTTTAAAACACAGACTTTGATGTCTTTGTGTATACCATGTGTCACAAATGAAAACTTGTGGATACGAAAAGTAAAAGAATGATAGTGTTAAAACATAAAAAGCAATAGCAATGAATTCAAGAGCTATAAGAGAGATTATAAGAAACTTATCCTCAATCACATTTATTACTTCTATGGAACATAAAGTCTACCAAACTCACATTTAAGACAGTCTGTGTACTGCTTCTCAAATTGGGTAAATAACCTTTCATGGTGGATGCTAGTTTTATTTTAAAATATTAGCAGTTTCTTACTTGTTCAATATTTGAAGAGCAATGAATAGAATACCATTATTAACTTTAATAAGAGAATGATAATGTTTTTCTAACAGTAAACTTTGATATACATACTTCATTTAATGGTATGTCTTTTTTCATTTTTATCATTCAAATTACATATTCCCACTTAAGTTCTAGAATTATTTGCAAGTTTACAGTTAAGCATTTTTGAAGAATAACCATTTCTGTATTTTCTCCAAGATCAAATGACTGAAATTTCCTTTTCAGGGAGAATTGAAGATTAGGTACTAAGATTGACTTCACACTGAAACATCATTTTCAATGTAAGGTAAAGCATTAAAATAATTATTTAAAATATACTAATAACTTGGAAAAAACTTGAAATGGTCCAATGCTCCTCAACACATGCACACTAAAGGAAAAACATGAATACAAATGGGAAAGAGGAACACTGAATGCAAATATTCCACGGAGCATTTGACATGTATCATTGACCTTGAAATTTGGTTATCAATAGCACAGTGTCTAGGGCACACAAGAAAAGAAGCAGGGCCTGCCCAACATGTGGATATCTAATCTAAAAAGCTCCCATGAATTTAGACTCTAGAGTTATACTGTCCAATATGATTGCCATTGTCTGATGTGTCTGTTTAGTACTTGAAAGCTGTCTAATGAGATGGAGGAACTGAATTGGTAGTTATTCTTAATGTCAATTAATTTTAATTAGAAATTATTGATTCAGCTATTTGAAAACTTATGGCTGTGTTTGAAAAATTTGTGTATTCAAATCTACTTGACAGGTATACATTTTTATTTTATTTCTTTTCTTATGTTTTTAATTAATTTATTTTTTATTGTTGTTCTATTAAGTTGTCCTAATTTTCCACCATTGCTCTCCCCTACCCCACCCACCCCCTGCTTCCACACTCAATCTTTAAAAACATAAGCACAGAGAAGTTAAGAAATATTTAGTATAAATTTATGCATTTTCAGTATAAAATATCATATTTCAGACAGTATGAAATATAAAAATCTCAAAAATTACTATATTGATTATGTATTAATCAATTAATACAATTGATTAGCACAATTGTGCTAATTAGCACAATTAAAATGTATGACTAAATTAATTTTACCTATTTCTTTTTATTTTTTTAAAGTTAAATTAATCAGGTAACATTGATTAATAAAATTATGTAGGCTTCAAGTGCATAATTCTGTAATACATCATCTGTATATCGCATTGTGTGCCCACCACCCAAGGTCAAATCATCTTCTGTCACCTTATGTATGGCCCTATTTGACTTTTACTAAGGTAACCACCAGACTGGTGTCTGTCTATGAGTTTCAGTTTTATATACCATATATGAATGAGATCATATGGCTCTTATTTTCTTCTGTCTGACTTATTTCCTTAACATAATATTCTCAAGGTCCATCCATGTTGTCACAAATCGCAGTACTACTTCATCTTATCTTATGTTTGAGAAGTAGTCCATTGTATGTATGTTCCACATCTTCTTTATCCAATCACCTATCAAAGGACACTTTGGTTGTTTCCATGTCTGGGCCACTATAAATAACGCTGCAATTTAAAAATTTTTATTGACTTTCATTTTGAAATTTTAAGTATGAGTAGTAAAATGTCTAGAATCACTATAAATAGAAGCCACATAGAGTATATAGCCTCTACATAAACATAAGTTTAAAAACTAAACAAAAAAACAAAAAACAAAATGCAGAGAGACCCAAGATGGCAGAGGAATAAGTGGAAGCCATATTAACTTCCTCCCGGGATCAATTTGGAATTACAACTAAATTCCAGAGAAATCATACTGAATAACCAATTGACCACTATCTGGAGTGAAGCCTTATAAGCATGGACAGACAGAAGAAACCACTTCACCAAATGTGACTGGTAGAGAGTGGCACGAGGAGGCTGGTTGGGCACTCATGGACAGCAGCTGAAGTTCCAGGGGGATATTTCATCAGCCAGGGGTTTCCACTTGAGAAGTGTGGAGTTAAAACACCAAGCAGAGCTCCCCAGCCTATAGCAACAGAACCAGGAATGGAACCAAGATAACATTCAGCTATGAAAAGAAGCATACCAGAGAGAAATGGCTGAAGACACAGAGAAACTCAGCAGAAACATTTCAGGCCAGAAAGGAATGGTGTAGAATGTTCAATGTAATGAAAAGCAAAGACCTACACCCAAGATTACTTTACCTAGCAAGGCTGTCATTTAAATTGAAGGAGAAATAGGGAGCTTCCCAAACAAGAAAAAGCTAAAAGAGTTTGTTAACACCAAACCAGTACTGAAACAACTATTGAGGGACTTGCTTTAAAAACAAGAAGAAAAAGAGAAAGAAAGAAAATAAGCAGAGCAAAATAGTCTAACAAAAAATGGCACTAATCTCTCAATAATCACCTTAAACGTAAACGGTTTAAAGGCTTCAACCAAAAGACATAGGGTGCTGAATGGATAAGAAAATAAGACTCACATACATGATGTCTCCAAGAGACCCACCTAGTTTGAAAAATATACACAGACTGAAAATAAATGGATGGGAAAAGATATTTCATGCAAATAGAAAGGAAAAAAAGCTGGGGTAGCAATACTTACATCCAACAAAATAGACTTTAAAAACAAGGCTATAGAAAGAGAAAAAGAAGGATACTACACGATAAGGGAACAATCCAACAAGAGTATATAACCCTAGTAAATGCTTACACACCCAACATAGGAGCACCTAAATATGTAAAGTAAATCTTAATGGACATAAAGGGAGAGATCAACAGAAATATGATCATAGTCAGGGATTTTAACAACCCATTGAACCAATGTATAGTTCTTCCAGGTGGAAAATCAATAAGGAGACAACAGCCATAAATGACACACTAGATCAGATAGATTTAGTTGATATCTTTAGAACATTTCACCCAAAGCAGCAGAATATACATACTTTTCAGGTGCATACAGAACATTTTCTAGGCTAGGCCACATGTTAGGACACAAAGAAGTCTCAATATATTTAAGATTTCAATCAGATGAAGCATCTTCTCTGACCACAATGCTAGAAACTAGAAATCAATCACAGGAATAACACTGGAAAACACACAAAGACATGGAAGCTAAATAACATGTTATTAAACAATGATTAAGCCAACAAGATCAAGGATGAAATCAAAAGATATCTTAAAACAAATGAAAATTAGGACAGAAAAATCTAAAGTATGTGAGACACAAGGAAACCAATCCTAAAAGGGAAATTCATAGCATTACAGGCCTATCTCAAGAAACAAGAAAAAGCTCAAATAATCAATCTAATTTTACTCTTAAAAGAACTTGAAAAACAACAACAAGCAAAGCCTGAAGTGAGTGGGAAAAAGGAAACAATAAAGATCACATCAGAAATAAATGAAATCATCTTTAAAAATGATACAAAAGATCAATGAATCCAAGAGCTGTTTCTTTTAAAAAGTAAACAAAATTGACAAACCTTTTACCAGACTCATCAAGAAAAAAAGAGGGGACACAAATAAATAAAATCAAAAATGAAAGAGGAGAAGTAACAATTGACGCCAAAGAAATACAAAGAATTGTAATAAAATATTATGAACAACTGCATGCCAACAAACTGGACACCTGGACAAAATGGATAAATTCCTAGAAACATACAATCTTCCAAAACAAAGTCAGGAAGAATCAAAGAATCTGAATAGGCAGATTACACCTGCTTAAATTGAAGCAGTAATCAAAAAACTCCCCAACAAACAAAAGCCCTTGACCAGATAGCTTGAATTTCACCATGCATTCCAAGAAGTACTAACACCTCCCTTTCTCAATCCATTTCAAAAAAATTCAAGAGAAGGGAAGGCTCCCAAACTGATTTTACAAGGCCAGCACTATTATAATTGCAAAACCAGATGAAGATATTACAAAAAAATTAAATTATAGGCCTATATCCCTGATGAACATAGATGCTAAAATCCTCAACAAAATAATAACAAACCACATACAGCAATGTATCACAAAGACCATACACCATGATCAAATGGGATTTATTCTGGGAATGCAAGGTAGGTACAACCTTCATAAATCAATAAATGTGATCACTATACAAACAAAATGAAGGATAAAAACTACATGATTATTACCAACAGATGGAGAAAAGCATTTGATTAAATACTTTTCAGCACCCATTTGTGATTAAATTCTTAGCAAAGTGGGAATCAAGAGAACATACATAACTTAATAAAGGCCATATATGACAAACCCACTGCCAGCATCATACTGCACCAGCAAAAACTACACACGTTCACCTTAAGATTGGGAATAAGACAGGGATGTCTGCTTTGACCTCTCTTATTCAACATCGTACTGGAGGTCCTAGCCATAGCAATCAGACAAGAAGAAGAAGAAAAGGACATCCAAATTGGAAAGGAAGAAGTAAAACTGTCTTTATTGGTAGATGACATGATACTGTACATATAGAACCCCAAAGATTCTACAAAGAAACTACTAGAATATATAAATTCAGTAAAACAGA
Organism: Tonatia bakeri; assembly: GCA_004024845.1. Classification (NCBI taxonomy): domain Eukaryota; kingdom Metazoa; phylum Chordata; class Mammalia; order Chiroptera; family Phyllostomidae; genus Tonatia; species Tonatia bakeri. The sequence goes on from PVIA01001946.1 coordinate 136,960, forward strand.
AGGATACAAAATTAATACCCAGAAATCAGTATGCTCTCCCATTCTATAGGTAGTCTTTTTATTTTATTGATGATCTCCTTTGCTATGCAAAATCTTTTTAGTTAGATGTAGTCCCATTTGTTTATTTTTCTTTTGTTTTCCTTGCCTGGGGAGATAAAATAAACCTAACCAAGGGTGTAAAATACTTGTACATGGAAAATTATGATGCTGAAAAGAGAAATTAAAGAAGATACAAATAAGTGGAAGCACATGTCATGTTCATGGATAGGAAAAATTAACACCATTAAAATGTTCATACTACCCAAAACAATCCATAGATTCAATGAAATTCCTATCAAGATTTCATAACATATTTCACAGAACTAGAACATATATGGCAAAAATTTATATGGAACCACAAAACTCCCCACATAGCAATAGCAGTCCTGAGAAAAAAAGAACATAGTTAGAGAAATCATGCTATCTAATATCAAACTATACTATAAAGTCATAGTAATCAAAGCAGCCTGGCATTGGCACAAAAACAGACACATAGGTCAATGGAACAGGATAGAGAGACCAGAAATAAACCCACACCTTTATAATCAATTAATATTTGGCAAAGGAAGTAAGCACATACAATGGGCTAAAGATAATTTATTCAATAAATGGTTTTTGGAAAATTGAGCAGATACATGCAAAAAATATAACTAGACCACTTCTTATACCAGACAGAAGAATAAATTCAAAATGGATTAAAGACTTACTTGACCCATAATCATAAAAACTGTAGAAAGAAACAATGGCAGCAAAATCTCATACACTGCTTGTAGCAACATTTTGTCTGATGAGTCTCCCCAGGCTAGGAAAACAACAACAACAATAAAACATAAGCAAATGGGACTACATCAAGCCAAAATTTTTAGTACAGCAAATGAAAATATCAACAAAATAAAAAGACAACCCACAAAATGGGAGAACTTAATCCCTGACACATCTGATAAGGTGTTGATATCCAAAATTTATAAAGAACTTACAAAAATCAACGCCAAAAACCAAACAATCCAATTAAAATATTATCAAAGGACCTGAATAGACACTTCTCCAAACAGGACATATAGCTAGCCAACAGACATACGAATCGATGCTCAACATCACTAATCACCAGAGAAGTGCAAATTAAAACCACAATGAGTTATCACCTCACACCTGTCAGAATGGTTATCATTCATAAATCAGCAAACAAGTGATAGTGAAGATGTGGAAAAGGGGAACACTTTTGCTCCATTGGTGAGAATGCAGATTGATGCAGCCACTGTGGAAAGCAGTATAGAGATACCTCTAAAAATTAAAAATATACCTTTTGACCCAGTGATCCCACTTCTGGAAATATATCTAAAGGACCCCAAATCACTAAGTCAAAAAATGCACCCCTATGTTCATTGCAGCATTATTTATAATTGCCAAAATATGGAAGCAGCCCAAATGTTCATCAGTAGATGAATAGATAAAATAACTATGGCACATTTACACAATGGAATATTACTCAACCATAAAAAGGATGAAAATTTTATCATTTTTTGACAGTATGGATGGACCTAGAGACATTATGTTAAGTGAAACAAGCCAGTCAGAGAAAGACCATATGATTTCACTCATTTGTGGAATCTAATGAACAGATTGAACCAACAAGCGAAATAGAGACAGACTCATACAGAGAGAGCAGGATGACAGCTAAGAGGACTGGAAGATAGGGGGTGGAGAGATTGAGCAAAAAGGAAAAAGGATTCATGGGCACGGGCAATAGTATGGCAGTTGTGAAAATGAGGGGGCATAAAAGGACTAAACGGTAATTGAAAAAATACAATAAAAAAATAAAGTAAAAAAAGAAAAAATAAATAAATTGCTCTTTTTACAAATAAATAAATAACCAAAGTTCAATAGGAAAAAGAAAGAAAAGCAGAGAAAACAGAAAATGTATAATGTATAAAATGTATGAAATCAGGTGGTAGAAACAAATCCAAAATGAAGGTGATAATAATAAATGTATGAGGGGAGACCCAACAAAACTGGAATTATCTTCTGGAGGGTAGGTCCCTTGTAGTACAGGTTTCCCCCTTGGTGAATGTTCTAGGAACCCATCTGTATCAGTGTACCAGCTGGCATTGTTGTGTGAGTCTGTGTTTGGCTTCAGTGAACTTTTATTGAAGACTCTTCCAACACATTTGCCCATATAATGATGGGTGATTTACAAGCACACCTGCCTACACTGTGCTGAGTGTTCAGCAGTTTTTCAAAAAAAGACATGACTTCTGTGTCCAACCCTCCCTACTTACATGATCTTGCCCTGAGAGATTTTTTTGGTTTCCCCAGATGAAAAAATTCCTCAAAATGAAACATTTTGCCAATGTGAATGAGATAAACAAAAGAATGGCAGAAGCACTAAAAGGCATCAAAATATACAAGTTCGAAAACTGTTTTGAGCAATGGAAACAGTCTCAATAAGTACATTACATCAAATGGAGACTACTTTGAAGGTAACTGAAGTTTAAACATAAGAATAAATATACAATTTATAAATAAATTCTGGTTTGGGAGGTCCCTGTTGTAAATATAGAAAATTCTCCATTTAAATATAAACTTAAAAAATGAAATTAAAATATATCCAACTATTGTCAGCCATTAAAACATAATGATAAAAATAAGGAAAGTGAAAACTATGTATGTGGCAAATGTTTATCAAATAAACATTTGCTTTATTTGCTTGTATGCTTTTATTATTTTTAGGAAACATAGACTATGGCAATAAAAACACATTTCTAGACATAATATAGGTCAGGAAGATTTAGCATTTCTAAACTTTAATGCATCCAAGGCAGTTCCAAAATATTTGAAGCAAAGTGACAGATAATTGTTTTAAAGTAATTAATAATCACTTCTTGTAGCTATATTTTCATAATTATCTCTATAAATCAAGAAAAACAATAAAAATTATAAAGTTGGAGAACAAAGAACATAATTTCAAATTTGAACTAATGGCACACACAAATGAAAAATACACATTCTTTTAAAGATGTCTAGAATGTTATGAAATGATCACTGGGTCATTAAGCAATTCTCCTGAAACCAGAAAGATTTGCATCATAAAAGAAGTTGTTTTCTCTTTCCTTAAGAATACTCATTTAAAAATCTAGCAAGTTAAAGATAACCCTTCTAAAAATGTATAAGTCATAAAAAAATCATTATATAGAAAAAATTAGAATTCAGTTATAGTGAAAATACTATAAAAATTTATAGGATGCAGCTCTCATGGATATGCACAAAAATGTAGAGTTTCAAATGCTTCTATGAGAAAAGAGGAAAGCCTAAAAATTACACATCAGACATTCACATTAGAAGATTAACAGACACTAACAAATAGCCCAAAGAAAATATGAAGAAATTAAATAATAAACACAAGAGGAAAACCTAATAAAATAAAATACATATATATTAGAAAAGATTGCAAAATGAGTAATGGGTTCTTTGAAATCTATAATGAAGAGGACTAACATCTGTCAAAATGAACCATAACAAAAAGGAGACAAGGTACAAATAACAACATTGGGAATGAAAAAGGGAAATCCACATAATTATGAATGTAGCACATATTAAACAGATAATAAAAGAACATTATGACTACTTTATCTCCATAAACATTGAAAATTTAGGTGAAGCTTTGTTCAGTGGCTGTGTCATAGTCAATGAGTTTTAACTGACCCATGAAAAGAAATTGAGATGAAATTAAGACAGAGCATGTGGCAAAATAGCTGCAATTGACAAAAGCAACAAGAACTCTCAAGATAGTAGGACCACCACCCCTTCTAGATTTACAGCTTAAAACTGATAGAGACCAGTTTAATCCAACACGGTGACTGATTTCACCTTGTGGTAACCCTTTGCCTCATTACAGACCCACTGGAATGGATTAGCCTGCTAAAGAACACACCCCCCCAGCTGCCATGATCATAAACAGAAAACCAATATAAGGTCACAAAATGGCCAAAAGAGCTCCTTTGAGAATTTTCCGCTCCTTTGAGGATTTTCCACCCCTTTCCTGAGAAGATTCTGAATATTCCTCCTCTTACTGAATACTTTAACCCCTGAATAAATAAACCTCAACAAAGAAAACAAATTCCACCAAAGAGGGGCTGCTCTGTCTGTGGAGAATCCCAGACCCTATCTTGCTGCTTCATTAATAAATTCACTTTCACTTTAAACTGTATGTTGGCTTGAATTTGAATTCTTTTCTGTGTGGAGCAAAGAATCCACAGTGGTAAAGAACACTCAAATACTTGGGTCCCTATATTTCCGGAATTCATGCATCAATATTGACAAGTTGCTAGAAAAAAATTTCTAAAATTTACTAAAAAATAAACAGAATTTCCCTTCCAAATCTATAAATATTAAAGAAAAATAAACTAATAGTTCAGTATTTTTCCAGACAATTCTACTGGTGAAGTAAAAAAACCCAAAACCAAATTATTGCATTTATATACATACTATGATAAAATACAGGAAGAAAAAGTAAATAATCTCTAACTCACTGTAAGGAACTAGCATAATCTTGATAACAAAGTCTAATCAAGGAGAGTATAAAAAGGAAAACTACAAGAAATATCACTCATGAACACTAATGCAAAATTCCTAAAAATATAAGGAGCATAATTTAGCAATGAATAGAAAAGACATTATATTACAACTTGGAATTTTCCCAGGAATGCAAAACTAGTTTAATACTAAACATGCAATTAATGTAATTTAACATATTAAAGGACTAAAAGAGAAAAAAATAATGATTAGTCCTTTAGATGCAAAAAAGTACTTAACAATCATTCATTATTAAAATAGGAAGGACGCTTCCTTAGATAAAGGACATCTATAAAAAGCTAAAGCAAGCAACACAATGTTGAAGTTGTTTCTTTTGGCATCAAAAATAATAATATTCACTACTATCAGTGGTGTTTTCTATTATTCTTAGCAATACATTAAAATCAAACATTTTAAAATTGTTAAATCATTGAAAGGTATAAAATGTAGAAAAGGAGAAATAAAATGTAGTTTTTTACATATAATAGCATAGTCTATGCAGAACCAAAGAATCCACTGATAAACTACCTAGAATATGCAACTATAACAACATTGTTGGAATTAAAATTAATATACCAAGTATTTGTCAATACATTACTAAGACTCAATTAGAAGAATGCAAGTAAAAATAAATGTCTGGGAGAGGGGTAAATGGGGAGGAATTATCCAAAAGGCATAAAGTTTCACTTATGCAACTGGGTAAGACTTAAATATCTACTATACTATTTAATATGTCTATTAAATAGTGCTCATATTTAATAATACTGCTTTGTAAACTTAAAAATGTAAGAGTATAGATATTAAGTGTTCTTATCACATACACACAAATAATAAAATAAAGAGAATCTAAGGAAACTTTTGGAGGTAATGCATGTGTTTATGGTATATATTGTGATTATGGTTTCATAAATGTACACTTACTTCCAAACTCATCAAGTTCTATACATTAAATATGCACAGCTTTTTATTTGTCTGTCATATCTTAATAAGTGGTTTAAAAATATTATCTAAGAAAAAGAAGAAGATCAAAAATATGAACAGTATAATGACAACAAACTCACAATTATCAACAACTGAGCCTAAAAAAAAACAAAAACAAAAATAAAAATGAACTAAGCAATCAACTAGAACAGGAACAGATTCACAGAAATGGAAATCACATGGAGGGTTATCAGCAGGGAGGGGGAGGGGAGAAAATGGGGGAAAAGTTACAGGGAATTAAAAGCATACACGGTAGGTACAAAATAGACAGGGGGAGGTTAAGAATACTATAGGAAATGGAGAAGCCAAAGAACTCATATGTATGGATGAAGGACATGAACTAAGTTGGGGAAATGATGGTGGAAGGCGGGTACAGGGCAGAGGGGAATAAAGGGGAGAAAAAATGGGACAACTATAATAGCATAATCAATAAAATATATTTTTAAAAAGTCATTGTAAATCGGTCTTCAACTAACCCTCTCACAGATAACAGCTTTAAATTCTGTTTAAAATTTAAAAAAAAAAAACCCTCTTGCAAGACACTGGACAATAACCAATGGCAGAGGAACAGTACAGACAACATGACATTTGAAGAAGTGAAGCATACAGAACAAGGTGAATTTTTATACAAGCATGGGCTTTGTTCCTACAGACAGACACTCATCAGTTCTCATGTTGCAGAGGTCAGAACTCAAGCCTGAGATATCAAAGGATGGATCTGAGACTAGAAATTGAGTAGGAAAACATCAGGAAAGATGTAAGTACTGCAAGAAACTCTAAAATCTACATCTGCACATGGAGATCTAGGAGGATCAGTGGAAAACATCAACGGGCAAAGCTGAAAGAAGTTAGGAGAGATGCCAGCTGCTACTCACCACAGAGGCAACAAAGTTTGGAGAATGAGCTTCAAGACTCACAGGAGTTTGGTAAACATCCAAGCCTCCTATAGACTCACCCTAGCACATCCATCTGTGATGCATTGTCAAAAAAAGAAAATCAATATGAAGAGAATCTGAGATGACCCAGATGATAAAATTAGCAGAAAAAGAAATATCAAGACAACAAAACAGCTGTAGGTTTAAGGGCATAAATTTTTTTAAATGGTCATAAGAATAAACATATAAGAAATCTAACTTGAGAATGGAAATTTAAAATTTTCAAATGGTGATTATAGAAATGAAAAATATAATAATTGAGCATAAAAATTTCATGGAGAAGGTTAATAGTAGAGTGTGCATAGCAGTGGAAAAGTTCAAATTTGAAGTTCAATCAAACAATGAAGCTCTGGAGCAATATTAAAAAACCAATCATACATCTAATTGAAATGTCAAGAGGAGATGAAAGAGAATGAGGCAGAAAAGTCTTGGGAAAAGTAGGCTAATAATGTTCACAACTTGGTGGAAAACATAAACACCTAAGTGCAAGAAGCTTAGCAAGAAGGAAAACACAGAGAAACACCTAGTAGTTGGTTCTGAAAACCAAAAACAAAAGAGCGTTGAAATAACTCTCTCAATGCAAAAAGTAGCCAATCCTGCCCCAGGTGCCACATCAGCAAACCAAATCCTGGATAACTTTTGTGTCCCTGTAAATTCTCTGCTTGACCAGAAACCCAGAATGTTCAGTCAGCCAGTCCACGAAACAACATGCCAATTAAACATCTTCTCATCCTAAATAGGGTAACTATGTGGCCCCAGCCAATTAGATATTTCTGTCTTTTCCTTGTTCTTTATTTTTTTTGTCCTACAAAACTTCTTGCTTTCCACACCACTTGACAGTTTTCAAAAAGAAGACTGTCCACTTAATGAAGTGTTATATACATTTTGTTTGCATGACCTAATTTGTCTTAGTTATTATTTTAGTGAGAGAAACCTTTAAAAAGCAACAGAAATCAAAAAAAGAACCAACACCAGAGAATCAATGATATGAATGATGACTGACTTGTCATAAAAAAAATGGTGAAATAATTCTCTGTTTAGGATCTCCCAAGGCCAAAATCCTCCTGTCGGGACAGAAGTGACGTGGCCAACCAGAAGCTGTCACTCAGAAGCGATCTCAGAAACCAAAGAAGGGGCCCCAGGAAAGGTCTGGGTCTGTTAGATTCAGGTTCCTGCAATGACAGTGAAGCTGAGGGCCAGCAGCCTGGAGGCCTGACGTCTCCAGGAGCTGCTGCCATACAAGAGCACGGGCCAGCAGGCCTCCTGTGCAGTTGCCATGTCAGAGGGGCATGCAGGTGCAAGGCTAGGTCTTCCCTAACCCAACAAGGCAGCTACAAAGAAAGAATCATCCTGAAACAAAAAACAAAAAATCAATTAAAAATAAAGGACTGAGGACAAAGGAATAATACCTTTGGAGTGCTGAAAGAAAGAAAAACTGTCAAACTAGAACCCTATTTTTCAAAGAGGGTAAAATAGAAATATTTGCCAATAAAATAAACCTAAAAGAATTCATCGCCAACAGACCTGTGCTACAAAAGCATGAATAAATCCAACAAATGTTGAGGAGATACTTTAGTATTAGAAAAAGTAAGCTTTAAGGAAAGAGGTATTACTAAAAACTTACAGTAGGGAAATTCCTCAATCAGTAATATTAGTTCTTAATGGTAACATTTCTAAATGTATATGCACCTAAGTGAGCTTCAAAATTCCCACAGCAATACCTGCCAGAACCTAGGGAAGAAATGGATAAATCCGTGATCATAGTTGTATGTTTTAATACCTATCTCATTGTAATTCATAAAAAACTAAACAAAAAATCAATAAGGATATAAAAAGATTTGAACACCAACAACCCATTGCAACATGTATTCAAGAAATAAAGGTGAGAAGGACATTATCAAATAAATATTTTAAAGAAATTTCCCAGAACTTAAGGATGTGAGTTTCCAAGTTGACAGGGCCTATGATTTGTCCAGCACGATGGACAGAAAACATTCACCAAAGTCATGTCATCACAAAATTGCAAAACCTTGGAAACAAAGACCTGTAACTGAAAGCTCTCAGAGACAAAACAAAGAACAAACAAAAAACATATTGTGCCAGATATTAGGAATCCATTTGAAGATATGGTTCTAAATACAACAGAGTAACTGGTTTTGGATTTAGCATCCTTCTATAAACAATCTAACACCGAACAAAATTTATGAAGTCACAATTTTCAGGAATAGTAATATAAAGCTATGGTCCTGAGAGAAGGGAAAAACATGAGGTGAAATCCACATTCCATCTGGGGCCACGCTTTATACCACGAGGTGGGGCCCAAACAGAGCAGTGGCCTTGCTGGGAAAAGAGACTGGAATTCTTTGCTGCTATAACAAGTATCAGAAACTCAGGGACCTAAAACAACACCCATTTATAATACCACAGTTTCCAGGGATCAGAATTCTGGGTACAGTGTCAATCAACTAATCTGTTCAGGATCTCACAAGGCCAAAATCAAGGTGTTGGCAGGGCAGGGCTCCTTTCTGTAGGCTCTGGGAAGAATGTACGCCCAAGCTCATCCAGGTTGTGGGCAAAATACAGTTCCTGGAGTTCAGAGAGCTAAGGTCCTGTTTCCTTGCTGGCTGTTACCTAGGAGCTTCTCTAATCTCCTTAAAGTCATCTGCATTCCTAGTCACATTGTCCCTTTCAATCTTCAAAGCCTGCAAGGGTGTGACAAGTGTTTTTCATACTCAAATCTCTCTGACTTTTCTTCTGTCATATCTATCTGACTCTCAACTAGAGAAAATGCTGTTTCTAAGGGCTTAAGTTATTAGATTGAGTATACCTGTGTAATGCAGGGTCTTCTCCCTATTTTAAGTCTATCATCTTAATTACAACTGCAAAATATCTTTTGCCATGTAACTGCATATATTAACCAATGAGAGGTATGAGGACATGGACTTCTGCAGAAGACTATTCTGAAAAACTAAAAAACTTTATAGTTTCCCCCTTGAGTTATTGACCAAATAGCAAGCAGCTTGTGTTTACGGTGTGGGGCAGGGACTTTGTAAAGTATGGCCAAGAATATCTATCTACTGAGGAACTGTGAGCTGAAGGGGGATTACAGAGGTTGCAAAATAGTGGGCAAACTTACTGAAACTCACCCCCTTCCTCTATTAGACTTCCCAAACTGGGCTTCTCATTGTACATGCCTCAGTCCTTCTTCATGCACACTGTTCAAATCCTTCATGCATACAGAGCTAAAATCCTCTTCATCCCCTTCCAGATATTTCCCATTGTCTAGACAACTGCTATCAATTCCACAAGAATTGTGGTAAAAAGAATAATGACCACCCATCGCCCACCAAAGATGTTCATGTGCTAATCCCCAGAACCTGTGAATATGTTATATTACATGTCTAGGGGAATTAAGGCTGCAGATGGAATTAAGATTTATAATCAGCTGACAAGAAGTTCACCCTGCATTATATAGGTGAGTCCCATGTAATCACAACAGTCCTTTTCAATGTGAAAAAAAATGAGGCAGTAAAGCCAGAGTCAGTGATGCAATGTGAAAGGGACTCAACCAGCCACTGCTGGCTCTGGTGATGGAAGGAGATCCTGGGCCAAGGAATGCAGGAGCTCTCCATAAAGTGGGAAAAAGCAAGAAAATGTATTCTCCCCTAGAACTTCCAGAAAGGAACACAGTCTACTGCCACTTTGATTTTAGCCAGTTAAGACCTGTTTTGGACTTCTGAGCTCCAGAACTAAAATTATACATTTGTTTTAAGACACAGAGAGTTTGTCATAATTTGTTACAGTAGCCATGGGAAACCAGTGCAAGTACCAACAGCATTCCTCAGAGGAGCTCTTCCTGACAACTCCAATCAGGATGGAATCTTCTTGTCTTTATTCCATTAGACCTTTCACATACACATCACATTCAGAATATTTTATTCATTAGCTCCATTCTGCAAGGCCATATACCTTGTCATGTTCATCATTCTATTTCTGACATCTATTGCTAAACCTGGATGATTGTGGTGCTTAAAATATGTCATTGAATGAATTAGTAAGTGAATTAAAGCATGGCAAAACTTTTCTTCTTCCAACTTCCACATAATAGATATTTCTAAAACATATGATTCTTAGTTACTGGAGAAATTTTAAAAATTGAAATTAAAAAGTACATCTAAAAAAGTACATAAAACAACTGCAACTTTTGAGAAAATATTTGTTATACTTTGTTTATTTACTGCTGAAAGTTTTAAATTGTTTAAAGAATAAGTGGAATGGTTTTTTGGATAATCTGAAGTAAGTGTAGTGAGAAAGAGCTTGGAAATCAGACTGGAAATTTAGATCCTGTCTTAAAAATACACAGCTAGTCCTCCACTTCACACACCCATTTAGATCTTGTTAAGAAGGTGTTGCATGTAAACACCATACTGGCACAGAACAACCTTATTACTATACTGTTCTCCAGCCTAACCAATAGAAATGCAGCACTATCTTTAATATCTAAGCCAGTGATTCTTGGGTCTGCTTCCACACTCCTGTATTGAGAGTGGAGAGAGAAGACTGAGACAGGGGTAGTAAGAGATTCAAAGAGAAAAATAAAGTGAAAGAGGCTGAAGAAATATTAAGGTAATTTAAATGACTTAAATAGCATAGGTTTTATATGTTCAGTAATGTAATATATGTAGTATATATGTACACATAGCAGGATGTTAAATATACAAAGTCTGGTACAAATGCCCCTTTTTTATTACAAAATCTTTTATTACAAAATAATAAGCACATAATTCTATAACATAGCAATATCACACTCTAGCATACCATATGACATGCTAGGTGAAATGTTCAAATTAAAACTATAAATTATTACACCCATATCATTACCCTACTAACCATACTCAAGCAAGCATTACTTCTGCTAGACCCTGTTTATTTATATTATGTATAATGATCCTCAAATAAGATACTGGTAAACTATACCCCATTTTCACTGAAGAAGAAGCAGGACAATATTGGTGAAGAAAGACTGTAAGAAAAATAACATGGGCATTAATCATGGAGATATCTAGGGTTTGTATATTAGAAGTGCATTTGGCAGCAAGTAATAGAATACCTATGCCTACAACAATATGCTGCAAGTAATAATGGGATAAACAATAAAAACATTTAATTATCTATCCTAAGAAATAAATCTGGAGATAGGCAATCTTTGATGACATCATCAAATACCCATCAAATACACTGTCACCTATTTAATTTACTGAGGGTCTTCCACATGTTGGACCCAGTTCTGATGCAAGCAGCTGCATTTAGATGTACAGTCACATATGGCATGAATATTTATAATTTGCCCCAATCTGATCTCCATTGTCCCTGGCAAAAGGCCAGGTCAGTATGTGGTCCCATAACTCACAGGAAAGCTGCAGAGTTAAGAAGTTTACAAACATAGAATTATTTACTTTTTAACTCATTTATCTTTGCTTATATCACCAGAATTGACATATTGTTTTTTACAGTTTCTTCATCTCTTCTCCCTTCAGGACACTATAAGTTTTATTCAGAGATATGTAGGTATAATTGAATAACTGAAGCTTTGTAATCAGATTTCAGCTTCCTTGCTTGATTTAAGCCTTGCTTCTGTATCAGGCAAAATGTTGTCACAAACTATAAGTTTTTGTTGTTATCTAGTTTTACAAGATAGCAATCCTTCCCTGTTTTTTACATTTTATGTTTAATGTCCTTGGGTTTCAGGGAAGGGAGTGAATTAGCTCTATCTGCACTTTTACACCAAAGACTTTCAAGTAAACAGGGCAAGTTTCAGACATTGGGACTTAGTGTCATCCTCATAATGCGTCCCTGAGGGTACAGGGACATATCAAGGCACATATGATAACAGAGCTACCTTAAGGATCTAGAATAATAACTGTTTGTCATCAGAATGTCATAATTTCCCTTTTTCTGGCACAAAACTGGGGACCTCAGAGCATTCTTGCATGCATACTTGCATATATCAGCAGCTGTGGCTCTGAGACCAGTGAGTGGCCTGGCCTACGGGTCTGCCTGGGGGCCCTTCCTCAAGGCTTGGAGTTGTTTTTGTATGTTTGTTTTTTTCCACAGCAGCATGATAAACAGGCTTTATTATTTTCACAATCAAATGTCTGATGAAACTCTGTGAAATAAACTCTAAGTACTTCAGAAAATAAAAATTGAACAGCGAGATTGACGAGAAAATGCTTCGGAGTAAAGGACAGACATGAGGTTGACTGTAAAGCAAGGAAGAATTTATGTAAGTAAAAGAAAGATGAGGAGGAAGAGACACCTGTACATTAAACAGCACATGCAGATGCAAAGTAGTAAAATGTTAGTTAACAATACGTGAAGAGAATGGCAAAGTGTGACCCAATTTCATCAACAGTTGCTGAGGAACTGATGGGTGACATAAGCTCAAAATGACAAGCCCGCCAAAATGTCAAACCCATGAAAGGCACTAAGGACTGTGAAACATTTTTGGCTCTTGAACAGAAAGAATCTTGACTAAGGTGCTTCCTTCCATCAGATCATGCAAGCTATATAGAAGGTAATGAAACAGGACCCAGGAAACATGTTAAGACATAAACTAGATAACAATAAAATCAAGCCACTGAAGTTTTGGTTGATTCAACAAAACCTGAAGCAATATGTTGATCTCACTGTAGGCCATACAGAAATCCTAAAGATGCTGAATAAAACTTTTATTCTGCAAATGTATCAGAAAATGTCAGCTCTAAAATCTTTTCTTCAACCAAATCTCTTTTTTTATTCAAATAAATATTAACTTAGTTTATCCTCCAATTACAGGGATCACTTCCTCTTTGTCTCGCCACAAGCTCAAGACTGAACAGAAGGTGTCAATGACAGCTTCATAGAGTGGCAACATTGGAGTGAAAGCACAAATATTTAAGTCTGAGAATGTCAGAAAACTGAGAGGCCTTCATCTTAGAAGGCAACACTTGGGTTGCTGTATAAACCAGATTCTCAAGTCTACCAAACTTCTCAGGCAATGGAAATCAGAATCCTCTATAACAAAACAGAGGTAAGTCTTGAATATTTTTTTAGTAGACATTGGGTTCTAAGGCAAAGATTCAACTCAAGTTACCAGAAAAGGAAAAGTCTTGGGAAAATATGTGAGATCTAATGGAAATCTGAAAATAGTAATAAGGTACTACACCAATTGACAAACAATATGGACCAAAAAGTTCATTTATGTCCTTCAGGGCAGTCAGTTCTCCATCTCTTCTCTCTGAGCAGCTGTTCTGGCATCTCCTTACTCTCTACATCCTCTCTTTCTATGCTTCCTTTGGGGTGTCTCTGCTCCCCTTCACTACCATGTGAGACATGACCTTAGTTTTCTATTTTGCTGAATCTGGTCAGGTTACACAACCTTTTATTTCCCGTTCCCATTTCTTTCTATTCCTTTTATTTTTATCCAATTTAAAATGTTCTAAATAACGACTCTATAAATAATATACTCTCATTGTTTTGAAAATATCATATAGCATAGACATATCTAAGGGAAATAGTACAAAATCACCTGAATTTTTGAGGTAATTGATGTTAACAATTTGATAACAATTTTATTAACAATGTGAATTATTGATAATCAAGTTAAATTACTTTTTGCTATAGTAAAATATTTTAAAACATGTTTTCGAGTTGTAGTTACAATAACATATTTTCAACTCAATTTCCCTTTTAAAGGACCACATGAAGGTCCATGGTCACAATACCACCTGAAAGGACAAGAAGTATGATGGAGGGAAAGTTGCAATAGAAAGGGACAGTGGTCTCGATTGAATGAAGTTATAGTAACCTTCTATTTCAAACTTCACAAAAGTACATGACCATCTGATGCTTTGCTAGGGCATCTCCAAAGGGAAAATTTAAGCTTAAGTTTCACTGTTTTCATCATACACTGTACTTTGGTGATCCCCTACATGTTAGAACACATGACCTCTACTCTATTAACTGACAACTTTACATATAGTCAAAGTCTATAAAATAACTTTTGTTCTTTAGTGAAACTGTGGCTTTAAACTCTACCCAAGCTACAGTACCTGAGACTGGATTTATATTCTCACCTAAAAATAAAAAAAAGATAAAACCTGAACAAAATTCATGCAGCCATGGTTCTAAAGACATTGGACATCAAGCTATGAGGAAGAGATGTGAAACAAGACTCTGTCTGTGATTGGCCAACTGACTGCCTTGAGAGAGTTTCCAGGCTGAAGCACAGGGAAGGGGGGAGCCCAGGACATTCCCAAAGATGAAGACACATGTCCAATAGACCAGGAAGACCAAGATGCAAAATTTCACAGTGCAGAGCACCAAAGAGAAGAGGGACATGGAAAGAAAACCCCAGAGTTTACATAAGATTCTACTCAATAGTAAGCAGACTATGATAAACTGAAGTATGTGATGGAACTGTGAAAGGGTGAAGAAAAAAACAAGAGGAAGGTTAGACAAAAAAAGAACAGGCATTCACACAGGACTGAGACTAACTCCTATTACCAAGAGCCAGACTGGAAAACCACATAATTCATGGAGGACTTGGGTAGAGGATTCAAAAAAATTCTTGGTTCAGATGTGGAAAATAATTATCCCTAAACCAAATACACCTCTGGTACTGACTAATAAATATAAAGGCAAGATGTAAAGATATCAAACCATTTCCAAATAGTTAACCACCTTCCAGAACAAAAGTCAATTACAGATGTTCCTCAGCTTACAATTCAGTTATGTCCCAATAGACCCATCATAACTTGAAAATACTATAAGTTGAAAATGCATTTAAAAAAAACTAATCTACCAAACATCTCAGTTTAGCCTAGCCTACCTTAAACATGCTCAGAACACAATACAAAAACAATGATGGCAACACAATATACTGTAGAGTGTCAGTTGTCTACCCTTGTGATCACATGCCTGATAGAGCTGCAGCTCGCTGCTGCTGCCAGGCATTATAAGAGAGTATCATACCACGTGTTGCTAGCCTGGGAAAAGATCAAAATTCAAAATTTGAAGTACAGTTTCTACTAAATGTATCTTGTTTTGTTGTACTACCACGAAGTAAAAAAAATCATTAAGTCAAACCACTGAAAGTTGGGGACTATCTGTATACTACTTATAAGGATACAAAATCTTCAAGCACCCAACAAAGTAAAAAATCAAAATAGCATCTAATCAAACCTTAGTTGGCATAAAGAGAAGCAAGAAAATACTGAACATAATGAGAAGAAAATCAGTGCATCAAAACAGACTGAGAACTGACATAGAGATAGAATTAACAGATAAGAACATTAAAGTGGATACTATAACTGCATTTCATGTGCTCAAAGGTTAAAAGACTGACCATGTTAAATAAAACCTTGAGGATATAAAAAAGACCAAATTGAACTTAAGATAAAAACTACAATGAGATAAATAAAAAGATATTAAACCTATAATATCTAAGGGTAAATATGGACTTGATGGGATCAATGGCATATTATACATTGCAGAAAAAATATTAGTAAGCTTATAGATATAGCAATATAATTGATCCCAAATAAAACCCAGAGATTTTTTTTTTTAGAGATTTAAAAACAAAAATGAACAGGTCATCAGTGAGCTGTGGAACAATATGAAGTGACATATGTAACCTTTATGGACACTAGAAACATTAAAATTAGAAATACTGACTACCGTAACAAGTGTTGGCGAGGGTACGGAACAGCTAGAACCTTTATACATTACCAGCAGGAATTTAAAATTGTACAACTAGCGTTATGGACTGAATGTCTATTTCCCAAAAAATTCACGTGGTAAAATCTTAACCCCCAACTGATGGTATTTGAAGGTGGGATTTTGGGGAGATGATTAGGTCCTGAGAGGACAACCCTCATTAATGGTATAAGTGCCTTGTAAAAGGAACCCCAGAGAGCTTTCTCCCACTCTTGCCACAATTTAAGAATACAGGGAGAAACAAATAAGTCTACAACCCAGAAGAGGCTTTCACCAGAACCCACTCAGGCTGATGCCATGACCTTGGACTTTCAACTTCCAGATCTTTGAGAAACAAATGTCTGTTATTCATAAGTCACCCAGTCCATGGTACTTTGTTATAACAGCCCAAACTGAATAAGCCAACTTCTTTGGAAAGGCATTTTAAGTTTCTTAAGAAGTTAAATTTTTGCCTAGTCATTCCACATCTCAGTATGCACGGAATACACATAAAAGCAGACATCTACACAAAGACTTACTGTACATGTGACTATTTATGCCAGCTTTCTTGAAACAGCCAAAAATTGGCAACAAATTGTATGTTCAGCAGTCAGAGAATGGATAAACATATAGTTGTATACACTCATACAACGGAACACTATTCTATAATAAAAAGAAATAAACTGTTGATGTAATATGTATAAATCTCAAAATAATTACACTTAGTGAAAGGAATCAAACAAAAATTACTGTATGATTTCATGTACATAAAATTCTAGAAAATGAAAACTAATTTAAAGTAACATGAAGGAAATATGTGGTTGATTGATATTATAGCTCATACTATACCTATATACCCAAATGGCTCTTTTTTACCTGAGTAATAGGTGACTACGTGAGAGATAATTTCGAATCCGGGTAGGATGAGAATATACACTTCTGGGTGACCAAAAAATCAGAATAGGTGTTGATATAAAATATGCCTGCAGACAGGCATGGAGGGAGGAATGAATTACAAATAAACACAAGAAAAACACTGAGGTGTTAGCTATGTTCATTGTCTTGATTATTGTGGTGGTTTCACGTATATCGAAACTTATAACATTATATAATTTAAGGTGCACATTTTATTAAACATCAATTATACCTCAATAAAGTTGTTTTAAAAAGTAAAGAGTAGAAAGGTAAAAATAAAAACAAAAATTTAACGGAGAATGATTTTCAGCCTAGATTTCTGTGTCAAGCTAAATATTCAGGCAAGTTTAAACATATAAAAATAGTAAGTTTTTCAAGACAGTAATGATATTGATTCATTATCTATGTATGTATTGCCTTTACTACCAATGTTACTAATAAATATCTAACTTCTGGAGGAGCTTTTTGAAAATATCAAAAATACTATGCAAAAAAAGTATGTATGCAGTTTATCTACATTACTTTTAGGAGTCATCATTTCTATTAGGGAAAGAGAAAAATGTATTTAAACACCTATATCCCAAAATGTGAACTCATTTGCAGGTAGTGGAGGTAGGAGATAAATCCGTAAACCACTACTCCATATGCCTGTAATGTCTTCACTATTGAGAATCTCCACACTTTATTCACAACTAAGTACTGCTATACAGGTAATCATTTACCTTCCTTTATTCCAAACACAACAGAAAGGATCATTTTTCCATTTTTGTTGTTATTTTGATTGTGTGTTTGTTTGGAAGAGATGCCTCCAGTTTTCCTTTGTTTAAATTTATTAACTGCTTCATTTTTCAAGAGACATATGTATATGTTTTAAAGATTTTATTTTTTTTAGACAGAGGAGAAGGGAGGGAGAAAGAGAGGGAGAGAAACATCAATGTGTGGTTGCCTCCCAAACACTCCCTACTGGGGACCTGGCCTGCACCCCAGGCATGTGCCCTGACTGGGAATCAAACTGGTGACCCTTTGGTGGTTTGCAGGTCAGTACTCAATCCACTGAGCCACAGCAGCCAGGGCTCAAAAGATATAGTATAAATAAATAAATACAAAAGACCTCAAGTTACTTTTATTATATAGGCTTTCTGTGACTTAAGTTCCTCATTATTATCCAGCAACCATGAATGCTTACAAATGAATTTCAACAATTGTCTTTCATGTTTTCCAGTAAAAGTATTATACACTTTTTTATAATATTTAAATTAAGTTATTTTTTCTTTAATTTTTTTCAATTACAGTTTACATTCAATAGTATTTTGTATTAGTTTCAGGTATGCAGCATAATGGTTAGGCAACCAGATACCTTATGAAGTGGTTTCCCCCAATATTTTAAGTACCCACCCAGCACCATACCTAGTTATTACAATGTTACTGACTATATTCCCTGTACTATACTTTACATCTCCATGACTATTTTGTGACTACCCATTTGTACTTCTCAATCCCTTCTTTTTCACCCCATCCCTCAACCGTCCTCCCCTCTAGCAATAATCAGTGTAATCTCACCATATATCTCTTTTTAATTATAAACACATCAGCCCTGGCTGCTGTGGCTCAGGGTGTTGAGCTCCAACCTGTGAACTAAAGGGCTGCTGGTCTGGTTTCCAGTCAGGGCACATACCTGGGTTGTGGGTCAGGTCCCCGACATGGTGTGCTCAAGAGGCAACCACACATTGATGTTTCTCTGTCTCTCTTCCTCCCTTCTCCCTCCCTTACTCTCTCTAAAAATAAATAAATAAAACTTTTTTTGAAAATTATTTAAAAACAAAATTATAGATACATCCAAAGCTTACCTTTATCAGCTTTAAGCTATAAAAGATATTAATGTATACTTTCCCTTTCACTGAGCAAAAGGAAAATATATGCTCAGTGGGCAGTTGTTACCAACCAACTACATGGCTATAAGTATCAAATCACTACACTAATTAACAGTAATTAAGTGATTTGAGAAACTAACTGACTACAGGTATTTGTTCTAAAATCTGCATAGACCTAAGCTGTTAATTATTTCCACTGTGCCTAACAGCAATTTGTAAGGCTCTAACTGCAATCAAAACACATATGTAATGAGCTTGCCAAAGAGAAACTTTTACAGTGCATATTAAATGCAACAAAGATGTGAGAGTTAGAAACTTAAAAAAAAATTAACCCTGGGAACATTGCAAGTTAAGGGTTCCCAAACTACTGCTGATTTCCACATCTTGTTTTTGTCAGATTAAAGCAATGAAATGAGCATTGCTTTGACTACGTACAAACTAAGAACTTGATGTGAACACATAAATCTGTGAAGGGCATAAAACTCAATAAAAAGCATTATTGAATATTATTGAGAGATGGGTTATAACTAGAAACACTAAGAGGGCACTTATTACAAAAACTGATGGATGAGTTCAAAGTTCTAGACTCTTCTTAAGGGCTGTTAGCAAATCCTTATTGTTTCTAAGCTCCTAATAAGCTTGGAAATTACATGTCAGGCAGTAAACTCAATAGAAGAGCATAGGATTTAGAGGTAGAGAGTACTGATCATTAATTCTAGCCTGACTCTACTGTTTCCTTATTGGATGACATTAGGCAAGTTACCTACCTTCTTGAACCCTAGTTCCTTCATCCATACAAAACAGGGATAATAAGGATAATAACTTCCCCCAAAATATTGTAATAAAAATTAAATGAAATAATATGCATGTGAACTACTTAACACAGTGCTTGATACATAGAGCTCAAAAGATGGTACCTGCTATTATGAAGGTTATTTGGGGGTTTTTTTCAAATTCTAGAAACACACTGATGAGCCAAATCAGGAAGATGACTGAACGTTCTAGAACCACTTTATATTCTGCAATGTTGAAATATTTAAGATACAAGTAATCAAATAGACAACTATTCCAATCATTTAAACTCAGTAAGAAAAAATATTTCTTACAATTTTTTTGTAGTCCAATAACAGGACACTTTGCTCATATTAAGTACTTAGTAAATTTTAGTGGATTGAATTACAAACAAATCGTAATTTACAAATTCACCTAAAACAAATATTACTCCCTAATTTTATAAATTTTCTATGAGGAAAATATGCATAGAATATTATAAGAACATAGTTGTTTTAGGAATTTACTGGAAATTCAGACATGCAAATATAGGGTAAGGATTCTACAGTTCTATCTATTTAAGTATAAATACACAAGCTAGATATTATGAAAACATTATTTATTCATTCATTTTCTTCACTCTCACATTTGTTCAATTCAAGCTTAGAAATATCTCAGACTCAATCCACAGTTCTCCAACTGCACTGCCACATCCCAGTCAGGAACCATGGTTCTTCACCTACATCTCTTTAGTAGACTCCTAGCTACTCTTCCTCCCTACTTCTCTCTCAATCAATTCTATACATGGTAGCTAGTCTGAACTTCCTAAAATGCATGTCACTTTTCTCCTTAAAACCTCAAGGAACAGCCATTTTCTCTCAGATAAAACTCCAAGATAATTTCATGGCATAAAAAGTCTTTACAGGGAGCAGCTCTGTACTTATAGCTTCAACTATGCCCATTGCCACACCCCCACTCCAACTCTGCCCCCAAAACAAATTACACTCCACTTGGAGTCAACTACTTTAGTTCATCAAATAAACCATTCTTTCAAGCACACTCATTTCCTCCATCTGAAGCACTCTTTTTCTTCATTGTTGGCTGGTTAACTCCTACTCGTCCTCTACAGCTAGGCTTAGAAGTCGGTTATTTTAAAAACAAAAAATCTCTCCAGATTCCCTAAATTTGGATTAGATCCTCTATTATAAGCAATTATAGCTATCTGAATTTCATTTATTCAATCATTTATCCTCTCAAGAAATATATTTTGAGTGCTTACTACATATAAGCTTTGTTCTACTCACTGAGATTTAGTAACACAGGTAATGGCCAAGCTCTCCAAGAACTTTTATCATAATGGAGTAGGTAGAAAATAAAAATAAACTTTTAACATGTATCAGATAACAATAAATTCCTTGTAGATAACAGAAGCTAGATTGGGGAAAGGGATTTGTCAAGTTGAGATGTAATGTTTACTGAAAAGATGTCAATGAAAGCTTCAGAAAGAAAATGCATTTAAACAGAGACTTGAAATAAATGAGATAGACAGCAAGGTGAATTTTGAGGACAGGGAGTTGCAAGCAATGGTAAGAGCACATGGTGTGGCCTTCAGGCAGTGAAGTGCTTGGCAGCTTGCCTTATTGGAGGAACAGCAAGGAGCCTAGTGAGGCTGAGTAGGAAAGGGAGAATAAATGAGGTCAAGAGACAACAGGGGAAGGGCAGGACACTTCAGGCCTTGGGGGCACTGTAAGGTCTTTAGACACTTCACTATGTGAGATGAAACACCAAAGGAGAATTTGAGGAAAGCACATAAGAGGGACACCCAGCCCATCCTATATGGGAAGAATAGAGCACTGGGGTGGCTGTAGAATTAAGAAGACCTGCTAGGTTGTAACACATATGAGAACTGATGATGGTTTAGACTTGACTCCAAGTAGCAAGGAGTGGTCAGATTTTGGATATAGTTTGAAGGTAGGACAAACGGAATTTACTGATAAAAACCAAGGGTGTCTCCATGATTTTTTTTATCTGAGCAACTAGATGAATGGAATTCCCATTACTGAAATGGGAAGTGCTACAATAGAAAGAAGCAGAATGGGAAAGGTGTAGAAGGTAAACTGGGGTACCAAATACTCATTCAAGTGATAGCATCAAGCAGTTGTATAAACAAATCTACAGTTTGGTGGACAATTCAGGATATAGATATTTGTCAATTGGTCATTGGCAGTCCTAGATGAGATCACCTACAGAAGGAATGGAGATAGAAAATGATGAAGTACAGTAACTGAGCACTCATTTGGGACAATGTGGAGAAACAGGCAAAAGGGACTGAAAAGACATGGTTGGTGAAATAAATATGAAGAAAGAGTAACATTGTAACTGAACACATATCTGGCCACTGCCACTTCAAAAGCCTATACTTGAGAGACAAGTGCTGGTATAAAGGAAAGAGGTTTATTCAAGTAGTGGTCATCTGAGAAGATGGGGGACTCATGTGTCAAAATTTATCTTAATGTCTCAGTGCAGGCAGAAGCTTTTATAAGGAAGGGGAGGGAAAGCAGAACAAAGAGATCAAAGGGAGAGGGTTGAAAGTTCCCTATGTGTAGACTAGCACATTCCATTTTGGTAAGGACCACAAAACTTGTAAGTGATGACCTAGAGTGCTTCATCTTGGTTTTTATCTTTGTGGTTTTACATCATCCTGGTTTTATGACTGAAGGTCAGCAAATCTTCCAGAGCTTGGATGACTAAAGGTCAGAGTCTGTATCTTTTGAAGTCAGTTCCGAGGTTCTTATACAAACATGCTGTTTATCTACAAGCTACATATTAGTCAAAGTCAGCATTTATAGAAACAATATCAAAAGAATGTTGAGGTGGGTTACAATTCCTCAAGGTTACAATTCCCCACTGTTTGCAATATTCTGAAAGCTAAATGAAGGTAGGATTTAAGTAGGAGAGAATGATCACTACATCGAATGAAGCTGACAGGGCAAGTAAGATAAGACTACAAACTAAGCATTTAATTTGGCAAATGGAGGTCATTTGTGATACTTGTAAGAGGTATTTTTGATGGATGTGTAGGGTTCAGAAGCTAATAGAAGGAGAGGAAGTAGTCATTGAGTACTGACCAACTTTTCCAAGGAATTTCTCTATAAAGAGGTATAGTGATAATAAGTATGGCTGGAAGAAAATGTGGGTCCAAGAAAGGGTTTTTTGTTAAGTAAGGGACTTAAACATGTCATAGCAATAGAATCACTTACATTATTTACCAAAGGGTGTACTAATACTGAACATTTGTGGTATGCCAAAAATTTAAGAATAATCTGCAATCAACTTTTGAGTAAAAAAGTTTTACTATTTGCAAAACTATAATAAGAAAACAAACAACAAAGCAACTACAGATTTATTAATAATTTCAAAAATTTGCATCTGCTTTATAACACAAGGATCAAATAGTTTATTTTCAAATATTACGGCAGTATATTCATAGATTTCATTTCTACCACAATTCTGTTTAAATCTAAATGAAGAATAGACTCTGTGTACTTTTTTGTCTTCCATAGTGAATTTTTTATTATTGATATCAAAGACTTTGAGAGATAAAGAGATCAATGGATAAGGAGAAAAGACACATAAATAGTTATTTATCTTTGGATTTATAATACTTTATTCTTCCAAGAGATTTCTTAGTAATTATCTTAAAATTTTGATAAAATTAGTACAAATGTTTTTTCTGAGAACCCATGTCCTGTGTCTTCTAGGAATAACGGTAAGAAGCAACAGGGACACCTGGGACTAGCATTAACTCAGCTCATGTAACAACAGAACAGTAGCCGTAACCCCGAAGACAACAACTACCAGGCACCAAATATGTGCTCTCTGTTCCTTGCTGTGCTGGGTGTTTCCCAAGGATTTTCTCTACTTTTCACAAAAAACCCTGACTGCATATTATTACCTCATATAAATTATGAGAAAACTGGTATTTGGAGAAAATATATAACTTGACTAATGCTCCAAATTAGTAAGACATGGAGCTGGAGGTTCAAAGTCTGGACAGTTCAGTTCCAGAAACCACCACTTTCCACATGCTTCTCTATGACCAATTTTCTACAATTAAGTAGGTTAAATCTATGTGTAACTCTGAAAGACCTTCTCTCCCTCCCTCCCTCTCTCTCACTTCAGATTTTTTCCCTACTACCCATGTTCCCCTGAAAACCATTCTACCATTATTGCAGATAAAAAATAAATGTACCAGTCCCTAATAGTAAGTACCTGTTCTAGGTTTCCATTATCTTGAAGAGTATAAAATAAAAGCAAATCTGCTTCCCACCTGACCCAAACAAAACTGTGATGCCTAAAAAAGGTACATAAATTAGAGTTTTTATTGCTATGCCACATACCCTTTAACTATTCTGAATTTTTCTTTCTTACATAACTGCATTCTGAGGAAATACAAAGATTAAATGCTAACAATCATCACACTGCTGCGACAACGGGCAGTTTTTGATCACTGACAATGAGAGAGGTTATGAAGTAGGAAAAGAATGGTCCAAGCGGAGTCTTTTATAGGCATATAAAACTTAAATGACAGAGCCCTTTATGCTCCTGCCAAAATGTAAATTTGAATATATGAAAGACTAAAAGCTTCATCTGTATAAAACTGACAAAATATATCAGACTTTAATTGGCAGTGGAGTGATAATGGAAAGAAGATGTGGCTTAATTGGAGTTCTCTTCCTGAAAAGACAGAGCTTAGTAGTGTCATTTTAATTATTTCTAGCCATTAATCCTGCAATTATCTATTACCTTCTCCATATATTACACCAGGAAACACTCCCTGCTGTAATGCTACGATATTTAAAGGCAAATGCCCAGTGAGAACAAGACCCAGCCTAGACTCATTGCCTCAGCAACTGCTCTGGAGATCCGTAAACTGACTTTTAAATCATGAATGGTCAAGAAGGAGAATATGGCTAATTTAATAATTAACAATAAATATTGATTCAGATGTCCATTTCATCACTACTCTTATCTGTCACATAAGTAGTTGAAGTGATACTTAAGATTTCCCTTTAATGTGAGTCTTTGATTATTCCTACACCACTTTCACACAGCTGGATAAACATATCTCTAAAAAGCATACTACGGTAATGGCCACTTGTGGCAACTGGAATTCACAGTCTTCCCCAAAATGTGAAGTTACGGTAAGAGGAAGACATGGTCTACAATGTTCTATGAAACATTTCATGTATAAGTCACAGTAATTACATTTTCTTTCCTCTTGCTTTTTCAATGACTTACAGATTGAACAGTCTTTTAAAAAAATTTTACTACATGCAACTACACAGGCTGCACTGAAGTCCACACATTTATCTAATTTCTGGATTCCAATTTTTCCCACTCATTTTTCAGAGCCCTAATTTAAATTTAATTCACAACACTTAAATTTATATGTCCATCCATTTTTAAAGGTCAGTTTATCCGATCAGTATTTCCCTTCCAATCATAGTTTCTAATTATGCAGTAAACCTAAAATCAATAAAGGCATTGTTACAATCTAGCCAGAAATATGCAAAAAAAGAGCATATTTTAGTGAAAATCAAATGTAGCTTCAAAATGGAATTAACTTAGTTTTTCAAGTTCCTTCTCATTTCCCCAGTTCTTTTTGTACAAATTACCAGATTATATCAAGTCTCTGATACTAAGTTAAACATTAATGTTTATTGAGTTGCACAGAGTTGACTGATTTTCCAAAGTGCTTCCATGGCAAAAAATAAAAAATAAAAGTAAGTCTTCCTATTATAGATTACCAAATGTAAACTGCTGATGGGTATTTGAAACCCTTTTTGGATGGGAGGGAACATAATATTAAATTAAAGATGCATTGGCCAAAACCTATGTAAATAGGAATATCCTCAAATATTAATGTTTTCTAAGAACTCTACTATTATGGAAAAATATTAAAAATTCTTTTCATAGCCAGTGTTCAAGATAGCTGCTGGTATAATTACAAATTCAACCTAACTTCATACCTATATATGTGGTCTTCTAGAATAAGAACACACACCTAAACGTGAATTTTACACATGGAAAAATCTTCAGTGTAGGTAGAATTGAGTTATACTCAAGAATTAAGGCACAAAAGTGAAATCATCTCACAGAAATTTTCAACTGTCAGAACTGAAGACAAGGAGGATCTTTCTGGCCAACCAATCACAACCAGGGAGTAGAATAATATATGAACATGTGTTTGGGAGTCTGAACATCCAAGTTCAAAGTCTGAACCACCACTTGCCAGCTGTTTAAACTTAGTAAGATAATAAATTTCCCTCTGTGTCAATTTCATCTGTGAAAGAGGATAATAATTATCTCTATTTCATAGAACTAGTGTGGGGATTAAATGGAATAATGAATATACAATCAGCACGAACAACAGTTCTTAACGCATGGTAAAATTTCAAATAAATGTTAAGTATTTATAATAATTAGATATTTTTTTTTACTCAAAACAATTCATTCTGCATTCATTCTTACTACTTCAATGTGTGAATGGGTACATTTATGGTCTAAACACAGTTCTTAGAATTTATACCTCTGGAAATATTAACCCATAACACACTATCATGCTTTCTTTATATTCCAAAAGTAGCTTATGAGCATTAGAAATAAAAATAAATGAAGAATTTTACCATCCTCTGTCTATACCTCTACTTATCAGATGTAAGTAAATCAATAAATGTTGGGTGTACAGCCTTCCAAATATTTTTTTATGCTCTTTATTAGCTGTCTGTACCTTTTTTAAGTCACAGTTTGCTCTACAGATAAAAAATGACTAAGGGAATGTTAGATTATAGCTGTTGGGCATAGTTTATATTATTATGGCTTGACTTTTTCTGGTCTTTAGTCATTTCTTAATCTTTTCACTGTAACACACATAAACTAGTCTAACTGGTCATGAGAAGAGGTTGACTAGAATGGGCACATGGGGAAAGGCCAGGAAAAGGTAAGCCTGTATTGCTTATTATATGTATAAAATGGCATGGGAGCCAAACTATAAAAAACAGAAATTTTGTAAATATTTGATGTGTTTGTGAAAGGAACATAAACTCACAATCACTCCAATGAACTTCATAAGGCATTAAGTAAACACTCCAGTGCGGTGTTAGTACCCGGACCACAAACAGGAAGAAAATAGAGCATCGAAGAACACTCACTCCCACAAAATGAAATTACCAGCATGAACTTGACAATTAAAAGTTGAATTACTGCAGCACAAAGCTGCATAAAATAGACTTTTATGTGGCCTAGGAAATTCCCTGTAAGAAAGGAAGTTGGAAGTTGGGTCCTTGAATTGACAGTCACTTGTCTGGTTCCAAAATTTTTTAGCAAAAGACATTGGATCCTGAGAACGTCCTAGAAATGCTTACAGAACAGAGAGCAACTTCAATTTGCCTTTATTTTAGCAAAGGGGGAAAAATCACATTTGAAACTCTTATAAAGTAGTTTTCATTTTAAATAAATACAAAAGAAACCCTAAATATATATAAACTATATACATGTTTGCTTTTAGTGACATGTAATATCTATGATATATTTTAATTAGTTACATAACATAGTATTTACTCTAGAGAAATGAAATGAAACATTGTTAGCATCTAATTTTTATTCTCTCCCTTTAAGGTTTACTTCAAATATGTTCCTTTATCAACCCCAGAACCCCATGGTTCTAATTTAACTCTGAAAGAGAAATCTTCAGAGGGTACACCAGCTTTTCTTAAAGTTAAAAAATATATTTAAATATTGGATTCACAATAGTTCCATGAATTGTGACAATTAAAGAATGATTAAAAAGCATTTCTCAATGCCAGCAAGTCTTATCTAAGGGTTTTTGATAAGATGGTTGAGCTAAAACTGCTGAGCAATTCAACCATTTTATCAAAATGGAAAATTCTACCAAATGCCTTCTAAGAGTTCTCTTTATGCTGTGTTTATAAGGCTGGCATGCCCAAACTTTGAAAGTCAATGAAATGAACATGAGTAGTGTTAAATGTGTTATTTCTAAAAAAGCAAGTAACTCCTATGAGACCTTTTGCAATCAGGTTTTTTTTTTAAATAAAAGCAAACTGATTATGCCTCAACACGCATTGTCTTTCAGCCTATTGGTTGTTATATAGTAAATGTAGACATTGCTGTATTTAATGAAATAATTGATTTCTTAGTAATCCACAAGATCAAGGCCAAAATATTTCATAACATTTTGCTTCAAAAGCAACCATGATGAAAAACATCTATTGGCTATTCAGGATAATCCAAATAAAACAAGGACCACTAATTTTCAAAGCAATCCACTGGCTGAGAGATCAGGTACCCTCCTGCTGTAAAATTCCATCTCCTAGAACATCCCGCCTGGCCCCTTACCTTGGAATTGCACCCAGATGCCAGGAACTATTCCTTTAATTCACTAATCCATTCTGTACTGTTTGTCTTTACAGTGCTGTTTCCATGACATAAAATGCACTTGCTTCTTTCTTCACTTTTTCTTATTA
The DNA here is from genome assembly GCA_004024845.1 of Tonatia bakeri. Lineage (NCBI taxonomy): Eukaryota > Metazoa > Chordata > Mammalia > Chiroptera > Phyllostomidae > Tonatia > Tonatia bakeri. Next base: position 165,322 of record PVIA01001946.1, read on the forward strand.
TGCTTTTCTTTAAGGCTTAGCTCCAAGTGCCACATCTTCCATGAGACCTGTCAAATTTCCTGCTTTGCTTCCTGACCTGAACATAAAAGTTCATTCATTTCCCTCTCTGTAAATCCCCAGTACTCTGCTCATGAGGGTCCTCAAGCACACCAACGATTTCTTTCCACAAGGACCTTCAATAAAATATTTTTGATCTTTTCAAATAGAGGGAATAAAGGCTGGTTATAACACAGTCTCAAGTTTATGCACTTTGAGTCACAAAAATTTTTAACCAAGGTGAACTGGAGATTAGACAGGTTAGTGGCATAGGAAGAATAGAGAATCAACAATTCTTGAGCATCAATTTCATGCCAGAATATGAACTAGCTATTTTATGTCTATTAACAACTCTAAATCTAAAAGTAACTCTCCATGTTAGATAGCATTATACACATGTTCCTGAGTAGAAAATTAAACTCAGAAAGTCACCTGCTAGCCTAACCCAGTGGTGAATCTGGGCTGCTGATTAAATGAATTAAAGCGTAAATCACCTTAATGAAGGCCGATAGGCAGTATGGCATTGCAACTAAAAGCATATGCAATTGTGAAAGCAAACAAACTTAGGTTTGAGTACCAATTTTGCTGCTTGTCAGCCCACAAACCTTACACAAGTCCTACACGGCCGCAGATGCTCTGACGGCACTGTGGGTGCAACGGCGGCACCAACTGCTCAGAGATTGTGTGTAGGGTATCAGATTCTGGGGAGACTGTTGGCACAGCACAAGTAACATAATGGCAAGTCCTTAAGAAATTATACTGTTTCCTTCTTGTAAAATTCCAAAAGAGAAGTTGCTGTGCTGAAGAGTGATTCATTGTTTAGATAAGTATGAGGGATATTTCAAGGAATGTGGACTACAAAGTTATAGGAGACGGGCCTTCCTTCTTACTGACTCTTGCACTATAACCTCCTTATCACTTCTTAAGCCAAATGTAAAAACTTCCTGGGGATTAAAGAAGAAGATTGGTGAGAGCAGGATGAAAAATAAGGCATGTGCATCTCTATGAAACAGAACAGGGTGTGAATTTATTTGAACAGATTCCACGGTGTCTTTTAAAGCTTAAATTTAATGTAGAGTTTAGTCCTTTCCTTATAATAAGGATTATCCCTCACTAGTCCAGAAGTTCACACATCAGAACTGCATTTACTATAGGTCAGTTGAAACAGAAAGTAGCCCCCTCAACCAAACCAAAAGTAGCTGGGCTCCAGATACAGTGACCTCACGAATGTCTCCAGTTCCTAGGATAGTAAATAAGAGGACACATCTGAGGTCATCACCCTGCCCAAGGATTGCTGTGCCACCAAGAAAACAATAAGCTTAATTGAAATGATTAAAATGTGCTCACACCGCCAATGCTAACCCACAAACACTCATTTTGAAGCCTGGTTGTTACTCAGAACTCCTGAAGGGTGCCCTTCCGTCAGTTCATTGTTTTGATCCTACTTGTTAAGAAAATCATGTTCTGCTCCACAGTTTCTGTTTCACTAAGATCTTGTCAGTAATAATGAGATTGCCTGGGTTAAATCTTAGGTTTATTTTAATAATGCATAAAACTGCATTATTATTTTTAGAAGAGATTGAGAAACATTAACATTTTAGGAATATTTTTGAACAAGAATTGATTCCAATCGAGCAGTGCCAAACCAGTAGAGGCCCTCCACCACCTGGAGCTAGGGAAAAACTTTTATGGGAAAAACTTTCATAGAAAAAAGAATCAAGCAAAGCAAGAAAATTATCGATCGTCTAAACCTTAAAGTCCAGTCAGCTATTTATGATTGGTTGTCCTCAGGTTTCAATTTTGTAACCAGAAGGTATTTACAGGCTTAGGTTTTGATTTGGTTAAGTAGGAGCCATGGCATTAGAACCAACTCAGTCCAACAGCCTCCTTGTTTAATTAATTTAACATGATTAAAAATGTTTGTATTTTTCCAGTTACAATAGTGAGACCCAAATTAATTTTAGCAAAAGAAAACTTTACAGGTGTCACAATAAATTAAAATAGCACTTGTAAGAAACAAGGGGAAAATGTACCATGCTTAAGGAAGTATGTAATAAAGAATGGCTGAACTTAAAAATGCCTTGGCTATTTATGAGGAAGATAGCTAGTTGGATTTATTCACTTTTATATCTATTTAATCATGGTCAGAGTTTCTCTTTCACTATCCACTATTCAGTATTCATTTCTCCAAGCTCCATTTGCAACATAAACTATGTCTGAGCTAGTACCTCTTCCCTACAATGACCTACTATATCCAAATTTAAGTTATTCAATAGCTGTCACATTAATTATGTCTATCTGTTACATTATTCCCACAGGTCCTATAGACAGCCTTTGAAATAGAACATTCATTCAGAATTTATGCATATTTCATTATGTTGTAGAACATTTTATTAAGAAAAGCAACCATAAAATTGACTTTTATGATAAATAACCTAATATTCACAGTCCTCTTTTTATGCTTGCTTAGTCATGCTCATTTTCATAATGTTCTGTGCTAGAAAAGAGGAAAACTGCTACTTATCCAGATTGCCAATCTCCTACTTCTTTTTCCACATTTACTGCTGTGGTTTCTCATGTGAAATCTCACTTGAAGCTATAATAAGGTTGTTAGATATAAATGTTAAAAAATACTATTATTTTCTTATTTATATCATAGAATTAGTTTATAAAGAAATCCAAATGATCAATTATTTCTATTTTTAGAATATTTTAGACCCATGATGCTTCTTGTATATTTCCTCAATGGTAGAAATGGCAAAAATATGTATATAATACATATATACATGATATGATATTACATGGAATTCATACTATATTGTGTGCATGTCTATAGAAAATATATATTTATGAATTTATTTATTTATACATACAAATGCATACAAATGAAGTAAAAAGATGGGATAACTTTTATTCATCTAACCAGTATTCACTTAACTCTTAACTTCGCAAAGCATTGCTCCAAGCTCTGAACAGAGGGATTACAAAGGTGAAGAAGACTCAGTATGACATCACAGGTACACAGAGGATATTTGAGAAAACAAATTGAAAATTTATTTAGTTAAAGGATTAAGAGCAGTTTTCCATAGCCCTCAAACAGAAACTTAAACTTTAAATAGGAGTTGGACCAAAAAGTCTACAAAAGACATTTAAGGCAAGGAACTATAACAGTGTCCATTGCTTTTAATCTCAAAGTTTTCAATGGTAATTTAGTAAAATCAAATTCAGTGGAATGGTGAAGGCAGAAGGCAGAAAGACAAATGAGGAACACATGTTTGGAAAGTGAGAAAAAGGGGACAACAGATAAAGACTACTGTAAGAAATGGCTATAACAATAAAACATTAAAAAAAATAAAAATCTCCATGGGTTACAAATTTTAAAAATGTAAATGGGAAAAAAAGATAATGGAGAAAAAGAATGAGAGGTTTTGTGTTTGTTTGTTGAAGATGGGTATTTATTTATGCTGAGATGAAGGAACCAGTAGAGAAACAAAGGTTTAAAAAGTTAATTAATAAAATTCCTAAGAGAAGTAAGGAATAGGAGGGGATTAAATAATTTCATTTAAAGGAAGTAATAGTCTTCTCTTGAATTTAGAGGGGAAAAGTAGAAGTCATTGTAAATAAATGAACTTATGCATATAAAGAAAGGAAGTTAAAGAACTCAACAGCTCATTTTCATTTTAAAAAAAGGCAAAGTTGTCTGCTGAGATGGAAGGGAGTTTGGACATTTAAGGAGTCTTATGATAGGGAACATAAGAAACCAGAAGGATAAGAGATTATCAATTAGCACTAGGGACTCAGATCAACTGAAGGTGTAAACAATTAATCCACTAGGGCTCTAATTTTCATATTTATAGCTCAACAAATGGCCAAGTCTATGAAAACATTGGGGGCTTAATATTGAGGCTATTGGTCATACAATGGTTGAAGTCATTACAGAGACATGAGAGGATAAAAAATGAGTCATGAAGAAATGATAGCTCTGGAGAGCACAGTCCAGCACTAGAGATCTTGATGAGGTTTAGTGATGGGGCTGAAGAGCTAGAAGTCTATGGTGAAAGTTCGGTGTATTGGGAACATAAGACTTCAGAGGTGACAGAGCACAAGTGTTATGTGCTGAGTTGCATTCATATGTTAAAACTATAACACCCAATACTTCAAAATGTGACTATCTTTGGAAACAATGTCTTCAAAGAGATAATCAAGTCAAAGTGGGTTGGGGTGGGGTTAATGTAATATGACTGCTGTCGTGGTAAGAAAAGGAGATTGGGACACAGATATGCACAGAGGAAGACAATGTGAAGACACAGGGAGAAGACCACCATTTGCAAGGCAAGGACAGAGGCCTCAGAAAAAATTAACCCTGCCAACATCTTGATCTTGGACTTTTTGTCTCCAAAATGGTAAGAAAATAAATTTGTTTTGTTTAAGACGGATACCTTGTTATGACAACTTTATCAGACTATTACAATGAGCAACAAGATTTCCTGCAATGATGAGGAAATCACCCAAAAGATCCTTCATATCTCTTGCCACCATAAGCAAGGTGAGAGACATTCACAAAAGCAGGGATAACATAACAAGCTGGATATTCTAACTACTGACTAAATGTAGTAAGAACTTATTTTAGACTAAATGTATGCAAAATAAATGTATTAATCCAACTTTGAGCTTGCAGGCTATTTTTTGTTTGTTTATATATCCAGCTTGGTTATATGGCTACAAAATTGCCTTGAGAGCTTGGTGTTACCATCACTATTTTTGGTGTCTTCATGGTGGCTGCACAAAAAAAGTGTTTTGCCAATGTTAGTCAAGTTAAACTAAAAGATATATTCCTTGGAATATAAAAGACAGTGTGTTTTATTTTAATATACGGTCCCAGAAATAATATACATAGTAATATATGCTAAAGTGCTTACTTATATTAATAAAGTTTATTATCTAAGTTCCTCTTGGTGTCCAGTATAGGCAACAGAGGTTGTAAACATATAATTAGATATTATAAATTACAATAAAAGAAATTTTAAAAGATGAGTTGTTTATCATACCTTTAAAGGCCATATGTGTGTTCCTTCCTTCTTTTTAATGGTAAAGAGAAAAAGGACAGAATGATAAATTGGTATTTTCATTGTTGGCCTGTTCCTAGGCACCCTGGATAACATGTCAAAGTAACAAGAGTTTACATGCTGTTAGAGATAGTAGAGTAGAATTGTTCATTAGCAACAGAGCTTGGAGACCATGTAGCTTTCTAAAAGATCATATATAACACCTTTAATCTCAAAATTTATGGCCAAAAAGTCCTTGATCATATTAATGCCATTGCTTTTTGTGTTTTACTGTAATCATGATGGATTTTCTTAAGATACACACCTTTCATATACAGGTACAAATAGCTTAAGATATGATCAATGCATGACACAAAATTGGATTTTTTCCCAAATTCAGGAAAACAATCATAAGGCAGACAAGCAGCCACATTAACATTCAAAAGAGAGTTGGTTTTTCAACAAATCAGTGTAAAGTAAAACACTGAAAATCTAGTGCACTGTCAAGTTTATATGGGGAGTTAGAAAGTAGTTGTCTCAGCCTAAGACTCATGCTTTGAAACTATGCTACTGTTATTTTGTACTAAGTCTGAAAGTAGAGCTTTGTAGGAGAGGCTGGAGCTCTAGATGAGGTACAGGACCCCCAGAGACGTCTGAGTCTGGCTCACTTAACATCTAATCCCTGTATTTACAGTACAGTGCCCCCAATGAACACTGTCTGCTGCTTAGCAACTCTATCAAACCACTGAACTAATAAAAACCAAGAAAACAAACAACTATAGGGAGCTTTTTCCATCTAAATGATTCAAAATTAAATATAAGAAGAATAAAGTTATTTGGGAAATGAAAGTTGTAGGAATTTTCAAATGATCATCAGATGTTAGCATTAGAAGACATGTTAGAAAGCATTTAGACCCTCTCCATACAAAGGTCAAAGGAATCCTCTGAGATAAGTGGCTCTCAAACTTTAAGGTGTCTCAGAAACCTGTTAAAACACATGTGACTGGACACCACTCCCAGAGCTTCTGGTTTAGTTAACTTGGGGCAGGATGGGAGAATTTGCATTTCTAACAAGTTTTCAGGTGAGACTGAGACACTGGAATGGGGATCACACTTGGAGAACTTCTGCTCTAGATCACAATTTAGGCTCTGATCACCTTTACTGATCAGTAAACTTTTCCTGTTATTCCTGTACTTTAGCACAATGCCCATCAGAAAGTAGACACTTGATAACTACTTGTTGAATTGAGTTAGTGATTCCTTATCTTCTAGTGAAGAACTATTAAATGAGTAAGGTGGTCTCAAGACCCAAGTGAAGGCAATAATTAACCCAATTCATGTTCAAATTGAGCATGATAATACGACAAGGCAAGGACTTGTAAAGTATAATGTTTAAGAAAAGTCTAGATACAACATCTGTATGATTCCATTTACACAAAACTCCAAAACACGCAGAATAATGGGCTACCTTTGAGCAGGAAAACAGGATGTGGTTGAGAGGAGCAGAGGGAAGCTTCTGGAGTGTGATGGCATTCTATTCTTTCACATAGGTAGTGGTGACGTGAGTGTTGTCTTTGTGATCAATTATTCCCTGAGATATAAAATTTTTGTAAATGTTTTCTTTAGGTGGGTTATACTTTAAAATAAAATAGTTTTAAAAAATAAAAACAACTTATACAAACTTCCCTTCTTCTTACTTAGTCAAAAAACTTGATCTTAAGTACTTCTATGACCTTCAATTCTTACAACTCACATGAGCTGGGGCCACTGTAGATATTATTTTGAGGGTAAATAATCTGTTTTCCAGGTGGAACAGAAAACAGTTGTTTTAATTCTGCTAAGAGACAATAAGGATCAGAATTGAGGCAAGAAGATAGAAATAGTAAAATAAAATAAATTCAAGAGAGTTATTAAAAATAGCCCTAATAGCACTTAATGACCAGTTAAGCACAGGATAGGACAAGTTTTTCAAATAACTCCAAAGTCTTAACTTCAGTGACCATGTGGCTGTTGACATTCTTTTCCAGGATAAACAAAATCTGCAATGTCAGTTCTCCTCTTTAGGTCATGCTACCTACTAAATTACAAATGTGCATACAGGCAAAAATTTTCTTTTTCAATGAAAGATTCCATTTTGCTGTGTTCCTGCCTTAGGTGGAAAAAAATTGATTGTTATCTATACTGAATTTGCAAACACTTTAGCAATGGCCAAAAAGTGCTCTGAGGAATTTTGCTGTGTTTTGTTTTTACCCCTGTGTATACCAGATTGATGTGCTGATATAACCCCATAAACATATAACCCCATAAACAAGATACTGAGTTGTTTTTCAGAGACCACAAAACCCAAAAGTCACTCAGCTGAAGCATGCCCAGAATAAAGGATTTTGACTTCCAGCTGTACCCAGACTCAGTCACCCCCAACTTTGACCCTCAACACACACAGGACCAAAGAAAGGGTCAGGACATAACCCAAAGTTGAGTGCTGGAACCCTTCTAGAAGCCATGGGTCTGCCAATCAGGAATATCCAGTGTTGATGTCCCTTTATCATAAATGGCCAAGTTCCAAGGTCCTCCAATAAAACTTGCTCCATCAGCACCTCCACAAATCTATTCCTTCTGTACCCTTAAATATGCTTGGCCTGGTCCAGCAGGAAAGATGTGTTTGAGTCACAATTAGGCTTCCCATCTTCTCAGTTAGTGCCTTTTTGATCAATAAACCTTTTCTTACTCCAAAATCTGATGTTCTGAGTTTTGGCCTTTTGAAGCTTTGGACACCTGAACTTTGAATCCATAACACAAACCCTTGGGACTAAATCAAGTATGACACTAAGGAAAGACAGATCACAGCTGGCCATGGATTGAATTAGGAAAAGGAGGCAGTGAACAAATAAGGGAACTGAGATTGGATGCAAACTCTCTCCCCCTAAAAATATTGTTCTTCCTGATACCCGAAGCTCCACTGTTGGAGATCTGTCCTCTGCCTAATAATTTCCTCCTTCCTACTATTTTCCTTGAAAGCTCAGATTTTCATATAAGTGTTGTGATGAGTCAATCATACAACTTTCATCTTTATTGGCAATTTAGAATATACATACACAAAATTTTGTGAAAATTAAAATTAATTTAGATAATATATTTAACATAATGGCATGGATATAGCAAATGCTAACTATTATCTCCAGCCCAGAGGTCAGACAGTAGTGATTAGAACAATTCTACATTTCATTTCTTTTAATTTATTGCCAGGACTATTAGAATGACTTCTCTAAAGAATTTAAATAAAAAATTGAACAACTGCACCCTTCTGAGATTACTTGAGCAAACTCAGAAGCTGGAAACACCAATAATTTGCCCTAAATTTCCATTCATAAAAATACTGAGTATACTTTTAGCAATTTGGAAATAACTATTGAGAAGTCACATCAAACCAATACAAATTTAACAATTAAAGAAACATCAAACTAATTTGTACACTGGCAAACTGAAATATATTGACAAAATCTCTACAGGGATCATTGATTCCTACAGAGACAGAGTAAATTATATACCAAAATTTTAGAGAGTAAAGCAGTGATTCTAAAACTTTGCTGCACATTAGAATTACCTAGGGAGCTTTTGAAAATCCCTATGCCAGGTAACAGCTAATGCCAATTAAGTAAGGATGTCTGGGGGTGAAATCTAGGCATCAATATTTTTGGACATCCAGCTGACTTCAATGTGCAGCAAAATGTGGGAACCACTGGAGCAAGGTAACAGCTTTATATACTTATATCTGTTTAGATAAGTTAGAAGTTGTTTATTAAAAGTTTACTTTGGAAAGGAATAGAAATAACTCTTGATCCCTTTCTGCCACTAATTCATGACCATTGTCCTCCCCAGCCTGTTCCCTTGGTAATCCAACATTATCTGACCTTTGGGAGAAGAGAAAAAGAAGATGATCAGAGATATTATTAGAGAAATTATTAGATATATTAGAGAGTTTGACATCATACGGTATTAAGGGGATTGGAGTATTACCACTCTGATTCTCATGATCTCATATCAGCACTTTTTGTTGAGCAATCTGGTTAGATATTGGTTCCCCTTTCCCTTGTCTCTGGCCTCCATCAATCAGATTAAAGTCAAGATAAGAAGCACTGGGACCTTAATAGCCACCTGCAATCTCAGCCTAGACTCTTAGCAGGAAGAGAGGCATGATTAATAGTTAGTGCAATGAGCCATCCCTATATCTCAAGGGTCAAGTTCCCCCTCCAGTCAATCACTCTCTCAAAATCATGAGCCACACTTTAGTCTTCTGTTGTCTTCATTGTGCCATGAAATTCTTCATTTTGTTCTTATCAGTAGCTGACAGGAACTTCCCAGGAGATTCACAGTGGGATTCCAGTTTCATCGTTTCTAAAATTGTTTCCCTAGCTAACTGTGGTAAATCCTTATAGCAATAGCATGTGTAAAACTAAATATTTAACAATGAAATTCATATGTCTCTCACATGTTCATTCCCTTGTGACCTTTGAAATAAAAATTTACCTATAGGATCTGGTGATGCACAATTTATGTCTATTAGGTCATATTGAAAGAGACACATCTAAGACCTGCTCACATGGAGAAGCAGCCTCGGAAGTCAGTAACTGATAGCAACTTTCAGTGTTAATTCATCAGGCCGCTGGAGTAGAAAATTCTTGGGAGCTACAGTCTAATGGGGGTCCCTACAATTTTGTAGGCCTTTACCATAGGAACCCCAAAAGGTTCTCACAGTGAAGTTACTGGAAAGATCCCTTTGTGGCTCTGACAGAGGGAAGGGAAGAGTAAACAATGTGAAATAGCCCAGAGCTTACTTAGTAGCTAAGGCTTGCTCTCCAGGGGGTAAAGACTTTAGGAGAGAATTCCTCCCACTCTATTATTCCCTGGAGGCTTCCTGTCTTCTCAGAGAGGAAAGAAAAAAGACAACAAGGGTTAGGGCTTCAGTGAAATACACTGGGAATGCTGCAAGGCAGTGATGGGTGGAGGTAGAGGTGAGGTGTTGCCATAGCACTGGAGAAATAATTGTGAAGATCACAGGTCCACTAAAAGACTGAGATTTAATCACAAGATTACAATGCTCTTCCTTCAACCACTCCATACCTACATATTTGATGACTTAGATGAAATGAAGCAATTCCCTGAAAGACATGAATTACCAAAAGTCATACAAGAAGAAATAGCCTGAATAGTTCTATATTAATTAAATAAATTATCTATTAAACATATTAAACTAAAAATTAATAACTCATAATAAAAGAAAATGCCAGGCCCAAATGGCTTCACTGGTATTATCATTCAAGTGATTTAGTTTTTAAGGAAGAAATGACACCAACTTTTCATAATCTTTCCCAGAAAACAGAAGCAGAGGGAGCCCATTATAATTATTTTACAAGGCCATAGCTACCCTAATACTCAAAAAAGATGCCGGCATTACAAGAAGAGATAACTGCTGACCAGTATCTCTCATGAATGTTGATATGAAAATTCTCAACAAACTATTAGCAAACTGATGCCCACAATGTGTAAGACTGAATGAGATTTTTCCCCAGAAATGCAAAGTTGGTTAGTTTCCAAAATCAGTTAATGTTATACACCACATCAACAGAATGAAAAACGAAAGCCACAGGATGATCTCAAGAGATGTAGAAATAGCTTTTCACAAATCCAACACACATTCAAGAGAAATATGTTCTCAGCCAACTAGAAAGAGAAACGTCCTCAATATAATAAATACCTACAAAAAAACCCTAAAGATAATATTATATTTAATAATGAGAACTGTATCCTTTCCCCCTAAAATCAAAAAGATGTCATCTCATACAACTTCTACTCAACATTGTACTAAAAGTCATAATTAATTAAAAAGGCAAAAATAAAGAAATGAAAGGCTTAAAGGTAGCACATAAAAATAAGGATAAAGCAATGTGATTTTATTATTTGACTATTTTAAAACATATTAAATTACTCTGTCAAAATACTAACAATGGTTGCTTCTGTATGGTAGAATTACACACAAATTCGTCTAATACACTTTTAATATTTTATGTTTTGTACATCTTATGATTTCTCAGATAGGAATCTATTACTTTTATAATAGTAAACCATTAAGCAAACATATCAATGACCTAGTAAAACACAAAGATATTGAGGATGAATAAAGTTAGACTTTATTTTACCTTATTTTCATTATCATTCATTTTATGACAAGTAAAACTTATGTCCTAGTGTGCCTTGAATTGGGACTCATGAGTATTTCGGAGCTCTTCAGAACTTCATAAAGGTCCTAGAGCTGATTTTCAAGAAAAAAAAATCTATTATTAGAAATTTTAATTTTGTTTTGGTTAAATTTCTGTTATGTTCCTTGACACATTTGAGAAAATGTTTCCCAAATTGGTATACAAATTCTTCTGGAGTATATTATATCTAAGATAAACAAAACCATAAGATAAATACATGGCATTCCATAAAATGTGGCTAATTTTATCTAATGGTAATTTTTTAAAATGTGGATGCATTAAAGGGCATGACAAAAATATAAATCTATTAGATTAATCTGTAATGACATAAAGCAGATTGTGGCTGCCTGGGGCTGAGTACCAGGGGAAATTGACGAGGAAAGCACAATAGAACTTTTAGGTGATACAGATGTTCCATATTTCAAGGGTAGCAGATTTAAATGGATATATAAATTTGTCAAAATGTATACTTAAAATGTATACATTTTATTGCCTATAAATTATATCAAAATAAAGATTTTTTAATAATCAATTGCATGAATTTGGAATAAAAAACTTTAAAGATTTTCTTCACCTCTGAACCTCATTTCTTCTTGTGTCAGGTTGAAATATTAAAGAACGTGGTATATGAGAGAGCACCTAACACGATGAATTTTGCATTTAGGTAGTCAGTAAATGTGTTTCCCTTCTTGTTTCTTTAATAAACATTATTATTTAAAAATGTGAGAATTTTAAAACTAAAATTCCTCCAGCAATATTAACTTTATCACAAAATTTACATTCTGTGCCTTATTCTTTAGCACAGATTTAACAAATAAAATGGTTAACTTCAAAGTAACTTCTTTTCCTACCTAATCCAATTTATCCTTCAAGACTACATTTAGGAGTTATTTCACCTAGGACACCTTCTCTCACCAACATCACCACTCAGCATTTCCCTGCTGGGATAGTGGAGGTATTTCTCCTCGCTATTTCCATGCTGATTTCTTTTCACATCAATAATGCGTGTTATCATCTGTCTCCTACCTCACACAGAGCCTGACACAGAGATTGCTATGTGATTTATTACAAGAATGTGCTTAGAAGAGGAGTGAGTGAAGGAATATGGTAAGAAAAGGGGGAAAGCCAGGAAAGGAATGTTCTTGGGTCTTAGCTGGAGCCTAGCTTTCAGTCCAATACCCTGGGGAATTCTAGAGCACTAATTGCATCACAGAGTTGATCCCACCCATTATTGAAAATCATACCCCTGAGCTGTCCTAAACAGACAACATAATCTCCCTGGTGAGATGGCAATTCTGAAAAGAGCTGTGAGCCATTAGCAATTAGTCTCATAGCAACAGTGGGGAGAGAATGCTGGGCCAATAAAGGGCATCAGGACCTGGTACAAATAGTATCCACTAAACCACTTAACACCACACTGTGGTATAGGCAGTCTTGAGTCAGATTGCCTATAGATTTGAATTTTACTTATAGTTATGCATCTTTGGGCAAAGCACTCCACTTCTCTATATCTCAGTTCCCATGTCCATCAGCAGCAGTAATAAACGCAGTTTTCTACCTCATGGTGTTGTCGTGAGAATTAAGTGAAATAATACATGTAAAGTGCTCAGACCTCTCCCTGGAACATAAGAACTTAATATATGTTAGTTTTTATTGTTTCTATTGCTGTAGTTATTATTATTTTAATAACAAGATTAAGGGTCTGTTTTCCTCACTCGACAATGGATCTGATAAGAAAAAGAAAACCTCTGACAGACATGAATTCACTGAACACTAACAGTGGGGCTTGTGGTGCTAGGAGATGGCCTGGCATTCACAGCTCAGCCATGGCACATTACTCCCCAGAAATTAACCTCATAGAGCATCAACATCAGACAAGAGAGTGCTCTGACTAACATAAAGTGAGATGAAAAAGATCATTCCCTGTTCTTGTCAGAAAACAAACAAAAGATCACAATGCAACAACAAAAATTCAAAGCATCCTTCTTTCCCAGCTAACATGAGTATCAACTGCTTCTTAGTCAATTAAAGGCTTAGCCTCAAAGATTGTCCCTGCCTTTGAGATAATATTCATTAAGATGCCAATTTTATAATTATCCTGCTCCCTGACAGTACCCAAGCCAGACCAAACCCTACCTTTCTGGACCTTCCTCAAAAGTCACCTGACACAAGTACAAATCCTATAATGAGTCCTCCTTAACATCCTTCTTCACATGTGATAAGCCCCATGTGTCTCCATGGTATGCGGTCTCCCTCACTGCAATAAGCCAATAAATAAAACTTCATTTGACTACACACATATTTCTGATCGCCTTTGGATAGAAGGTTTTGACACATAGATTATACATCCCTATACTCCCAGTGCCTAAGTAGGCATTTCATATGAATTTTTTGAATGACAAAATTAACCCCAGATATAAGTTAGTTCCAAATCCAGACTGTCTTTAATGACTGACACTGGTACTTTTCACATTTACACTCTGTGAAAAAAATGAGGACACACAGATACCTACCAAGCATGGGAAGACAGTGTTAGGCAAAATTGAGATACACACTTAAAAATCATAGTTTTGGGGAAGAAAGGTATGGAGAATAAGTAGCATAGATGGTAGGTAGAAAATAGACAGGGGAGGGAAAAAATAGTATGGGAAATGTAGAAGCTAAAAAACTTATGACACATGGACATGAACTAAAGGGGGGGAATGTGGGTGAGAGAGGGTGTGCAGGGTGGAGGGGACTGAAAGGGGGTAATGAAACAACTGCAATAGTATAATAAATAAAATATATTTTAAAAATTCATAGTTTGGGGCATCGGGCCATCAATAGCAGTAAAGAAGAACTGTTAAGTCTCATATAAAAGTCAGAAATGAGAAACTTATAAATGGTACAGATTCTGCAACAACAGATGCTGCTACAAATCAAAGAATCATCATTATCTTGCGTATATCAGATAAAAAAGAGCTATCTAAAAGTATATTCCCAGATTGTCACAGTATTCTTGGAAATCAAGTCTAGACTATTGCCATCTTGGTTCAATGCTATTTTTTTGGTCTATAATTGTACCTAGGAAAGAGAAAATTAACTTAATGACTGGGACCTCAATGCTCTTTGCTCAGTAGTAACTTGAACAGGGAGCCATTCCAGCTGATAGAAAATAATTTAATAGATAGATAGATAGATAGATAGATAGATAGATAGATAGACAATAGATAGATATTAGAAACAATGTAAATGACATAGAATATACATATTTATTGCAGCAGTTGGAAGAAACTATCATATACACATTAAACAATGAAGCACTGTAACATTTCTGAAAGGAGTGCCAGAATTCATTATTCTACCTCCACACTAATCTCTTACCCTACCATAAAACATTTTCTTCCTTCAAGTCTTTAGTAAAGAATAAAATTGATCTGCATTACAGCCTGATTCGTATTAAATCTGACCTATAAGATGATCCCTTTGATAATATTATGTTAAAAAGAAATAACTTCTATGTAGGAATGATAATTATTGCAATTTTTAAATTGACTATGTTATAATGTCAATATTCTAATGTAAGTTTACATGTATATTTGGAATAAAATTATCTTAGAAATATATATGGAGTAATGATATAATGCTTGATTTATACTTTGATCTAAGTTGTCGTGTTTTTATATGAATTGTATACATATTATAATTCACAGTGATGACCATATGACATTAGAAACACTTTTTTTGTTTAAAAATTACTAAATACAGATTATCACAAAGAAAAACCTGAAACCATTCCTAAGTCCAACATTCAAATATATTCACAATTAATTGTTTGATACCTAGTCTTTCTCCTCTTTTTTTGCATATAAGCACTATATTTTCCAAAATAGTATCTGCTATAAATACCATTTATAACCTTAAGTTTTACTTAATCATATCACATAAATGTCTTTATTTCAATAAAGGCATTCTTACACCATTATTTTAACATTTGTGTCTTGCATCCCCTTCATATTAAGAGGTTTTATTTGCAACTTAAAAAAAATTGATGACTTCTAGAATGAACAAGTTTCATAAATTAGCATCTTATCCTTGTAGAAGTCATCCAAACACAATAGGGGAATTTTTAATTAAATACTATTTCGGTAAAGGTAGAATAATCCTGTTTCTAAACTACATGTAAGGGTTGTCAAAAGTTGGGGTTAATGGAGTAGAAGGGAAAGAACCTTGGAATGAAAATTCAGAGTGACATTTCCCTAGTGGAAAACATAGCTGGAAGTGCTATCAAAATATATTTATAAAAGTGGAAGATTCAGATTGATGTTCAAAAATTATAAAGCATGTAGGGAGTGCAAAAGCTTGGTTAAAGTGTGCTAAACAACTGAAATTCACTTTGTTTTGGTTCAGTAAAGTAGAACAGGCAAGCTACCAAATATACACACACACACATACACACACACACACACACAGAAAGTTACATGAAAATGAAGCAGTCTGTTCTTTGGCAACAGAAAGGAAGGGAACTTTGAATCATAAACAGCAAGGAGCACTATGTGGACCTCCATCTGACCAGCTCAAGAAATTTCTTGAAAAGAGCTGATGTAGGAAAAATCCCAATTAATTCAATAATAAAACACAAGAAGGAACCATAATAATACCAAACACATATACTATAGAATTCTATTTCTGGCCAAGATGTAGTAACTGGGACCAGATTTATTTTCTCACCTTAGTATACCAGAAAAAAAAAAAGATAAAATATATTAAAAAAAATAGTTTTCAAGACACTGGATATCAAACAACAAAGGTCAATGATCCCTGAGAGGCAGGAAACCAATGAAGTGAGACCTGTGGTTTACTGCTGTGCTGAGAGAGGCTCCAGGGCACATCACAGAGACAAGAAATCCAGAAAGAGACCAGCATAGAGCACTGGAGAGGAGATAGCTGCACAGTGAAACAACTGCAGAGGTCTGCAGAGGATCCTTCTGTGTCATCAGCTGAGTACTTAACCAGTATATGTATAAGAAAACTACTAAGATTAAGGAAAGAGTCATCTGGAAGTTTTACTGGCAACCTTGCTGAGAGTCCACAGAATATAGAGGCAGTACATATTCATACTAACCAGAATGGAAAGTCCCAAGATTCATGAAGTATTGTGTAGAGCAGCAGTCCCCAACCTTTTTGGCACCAGGGACCAGTTTTATGGAAAACAATTTTTTCCATGGACCAGGGGGTTGGGGTGGGAAGGATGGCTTTATAGCCTGCCACCAGATACAGCTTAATTGTCACTTGCCACTCACTGATAGGGTTTTGATATGAGTCTGCAAGCAATTGATTTATTGTGGTCTTTGTGCAGTTAAACTTCTCTACTAATGATAATCTGTGTTTGCAGCTGCTCCCCAGCACTAGTATCACTGCCTCAGCTCCACCTCATATCAGCAGGCATTAGATTCTCATAAGGAGCACACAACCCAGATTCCTCGCATGCACAGTTCACACTAGGGTTTGCACTCCTATGCAAATCTAATGCAGCTGCTGATCTGATAGGAGATGGAGCTCAGGCAGTAATGTGAGTGATGGGGAGCAGCTGTCAATACAGATGAAGCTTCGTTCACTCACCCCCCACTCACCTCCTGGCCTGATGGTTGGAGGCCCCCAGCATAGAGTATACTAAAAAGTCTTGTCTCAATAAGAGAGTTTAAGTAGCACTAGAACAAACACTGCTCTACCATTTAACAAAGCTTCCTACCTAACAAAGCTTAAAATTAAAACTAAAACGAATGAAATTCACAATGTCTAAAATCCACTAAAAAATTACCAGGTTTGAAAAGGAGGAGGAAAATATAATCTGTAATAGAACAAAAAAATCAATCATAACCAACCTATAAATGATGCATATATTAGAACTGGCAGATAAGGACATTAACACTTATAACTGCATTCTATATGTTCAAAAAGTAGAAACACATAACACATAAAAAAGCCCAAATAAAACTAATAGAAATAAAAACTACAATGTCTGAGATGAAAAATACAAAAAATGGAATATCATCCCTGGCAACCATGAATCTACCAGGGTTGTTCAACCCATGGCCACGGGTCACATGCAGCCCAGGATGGCCATGAATGCAGCCCAACACAAAACCATAAATTTGCATAAAACCTTTTTTTGCTCATCAGTTGTCATTAGTGTTTGTGTATTTAATGTGTGGCCCAAGACAACTGTTCTTCCAGTGTGGCCCAGAGACACCAAAAGGTTGGACACTCCTAAATCCAAAATGTGATATAAATGGAATCATACCTGATGTAGTGCTTAGTCTGGTTTTATTTACTTAGAATAATACATTCAAAATTCATCAATATTGTTACATATATCAGAAGTTCATTCCTTTTATTGCAGAATTATTTTCAATTGCACATATACTTAAATTTTGAATATATATTCATCAGTTGAAGGACATTTGAATCATTTCCAGTTTGGGCAATTATAAAAAAGCTACTATCAACATTTATGCAGAGATTTTGTGCAGCTTTTTATGTAGATCTTCATTTCTGTTGATACTAGGAATGGAATTGATGGATAATATGGTATGTGAATGATTAACTTTATAAGAGACTGCCAAACTGTCTTCCAAAGTCATTGACTATTTGATGATCATGATATTAATGCATGATAGTTCTAGCTGTTCTGTATATTAACCAAAAATTTTTGTCTTAGTCTTTCTAAGGTGTAGTGGTTTCTCATTGTGGTTTGAATTTGCATTTCCTTAATCCAAAATAATTTTGGATATGTTAAAATGATGTCAAATGATGTTGAAAATCTTATAACATGCTTGTTTGTCACCTAAATATCCTCTTTAGTCAAGTATCTATTCAAATCTTTTACTGATTTTAATTGTTTTTCTTTCTTTTTATTTTGAGTTGTGAAAGTTATTTATACTTACTAACTCTTTTATGAGATATGTTTTGCAAATATTTTCTCCAAGTCTATTTTTTTATTTTTGTAACATTTTATATCACAGAAAAAAGTGAGTTTTTTATTTAAAAAATTTATACTTTCTTTTGTAGTTTATGGTTTTTGAGTCCTGCTTTAAAAAACATTGTCTCACCCAATGCCACAAAGGCTTTATTCTATATTTTCTTCTGAAAATTTTGTAACTTTAGCCCTTAAAAACAGATCTATTATCCATTTTGAGATAATTTTTCTAATGTGAAATGAGTCGTTGTTCATTGCTTTGCATTTGGATGTCCAATTAGATAAGCATTTTATGTTAAAAAGACTACCATTACTCCATTTACATATATTGGCATCTTTATTAAAAAATACAGCAATCGTAACTGTTCAGATCTACTTCCATATTTTCTAGTCTGTCTGTTGATCTATGTGTCTCTTTAAAACAATACCTCATTGACTTCATTATTGTCATTTTATAAGAAGAATTAACATCAAGTCACACAAGTCCTCCAGCTTTGTGGTTGTTCAAAAAATTTTTGTCTATTCTAAGTTATTTTTTTCCTTATAAATACTATAGCTGATCAATCTCTACCCAAAGAAAGCATGCTGGGATTCTAATTAAAATTTCATTGAATCACAAATTGTTTTGGGGAGAATATTGACTTTTTAACATTGTCTTCTGATCCATAAACATTGTTTAGCTTTCTATTTGTATGTCTCCTTTGACTTATCTAGTTGTAAGCAATGCTTTATAGTTTTCAGATTACAAATATTTCACATATTTTGTTAGAATTATTCCTATTTTTAATATTTTTAGTGCTAGTAAAAATTATAACATATTTAAGTTTAAATTTCCAAATGCTTATTGCCAGTATAGAACTAATATTTTTTTCAATATATGGCTTTTATTGCATCTTTAAAATATCACAAATGAGTGTGAGGAATCATCTGGCATTTTGCTGTTTCTATAGCTGGACAGCTTAGATCTTATTCATCAGCCTGCTGAACTGTTCCTTTTTCAGAAACATAGATACCATCCAAAGATTTTCTAATATTCTTGTTTTTAACTATTGTGGCTTGTTGTATCAAAGCAGCTGAATATGATGCAACTTCATTTCCTTCAAGAATCAACTCAACTTTCTGGGCTTGAGCTACTGAAGCAATGTCTGACCTCATCCAAACCCTGTGGATATATTTTTTCCCCAAGAAATTTCTGATTTCAACATGAGAACCATTCTTGTGGATAACGACATTGATGGGGAAGGGAGTGTACACAGACCCCATCTTGTAACCAAAGCCCAGGGTAACACCCTTTATCACATTCTGTATGTGACTGCAGATAGTGGAAACAGTGGCCAGTGCCTTTCTGATGCCCCACCATTTGTCAACGAGAGCCTCTTCCTTTTCTTTCCAAGGAGACTAGGTTCTACAATGCTGCTATTGAAGTCCCTCCATAGGGTGCCTCTGGGTTTCTTCACAATAGTTGTGTGGCCCTCCAGAGTGATGTGGACATTTTCTAGGATTGCAGTCTGATTGCAGAAAGTGGTCTTCATCCTCTCAGTAGATGTGGCAGAGGTAGAATTGATTTTTTTAAATATTAACTTTGTCTGATGTGACCTTGATAAATGCATTTATTATTTTTAATAGCTCTTCTGGTACATTCTTTAGTATTTTCTAAGGAGTAATCATGTCATCTCCAAATAAACATGTTTTTATTTTTTTTCTTTCTAATATGTATGCTTTCTGTTATTTTTTTACTGTTTTAGTGCACTAAGATTGATATTATAATGTTAAATACCAGTGAGTGGTTAGATTTTCACCATTAAGCATGATGTTGAAAGTATGTTTTTTTGTAGATTTTCTTTGTTGGTTTGAATAAGTTCAAATTAATGCCTAGTACACTGGGAGTTTTGTTTTATTTTTGTAAGTGTAATTGTAGGCTGAACTTTTTCAAATATTTATTGCAAGAATTGAGATAATTACATACTATTTATTGATATATACATTTCATTTTTTTCAAAGTTAAAACCCTTATATTCCTGTTATAAACTTGATCATGATTCATTATCATTAGAATATGCTGCTGGATTTTATTTGATAATATTAGTTAAGGTTTTTAAATATATACATTTATGTGGTATATGGATTGTAGTTTTCTTTCATTTTTGCCTCGTTTTGGTGTTATAGTAATGCTGAACTCATGAAATGAGTTGGTAAATAATCCATCTTCTTATGGTTCTAGAAGAGTTTATATAGAATTAGTATAAATTTTTCCTTCAGTGTTTGGTAGAATATTTCAATGAAACCAACTGGGTCTGCAATTTTCTTCATTAGAATTTTCTTAACAGTTAATTTATTTGATTTAATAGGTATAGGACTATGGCAGACAAGATCCTAAGAAAGCCCCCCAATTTCCTTTCCCTGGTCTAAACACATTATATAATCCCTTTAAGTGTGGGCAAAAACTGTGTATATGATGAGATATCATATGAATGATTATGTTAGACTGCAAAACAAAAGGAAGTTTATGTTGAGTGTACCTAACCTAATTTGATGAGCTCTTTAAAACTAAAGAGTTTTCTCCAGCTAGTCACAGAAGAAAGTGAAGAAATACAATGTGACTAGTCTGGAAGAGACAAAACGTCCATATCGTAAACCATGGGAGACATACAACATCCAGTAACTGAGAGAAGTCCAGGCCAATATGAAAACCTTGGTCCTACAACTACAGGGAAACAGTGGGGACTACTTTAGTTATGGTAGCCAGGAATTCTCTACAAGGACATAACATTTAAAGAACACAAGTTATGAAATAACACAAGTATTGAAATACTTAAGAAAAGAATAGGAAGAAGTCTTTCCAAGCAAAAGAAATGATTTTTGACAATTTTCTGGTCATTGTGGCCAGATTCCAGTGAATAAGAGGGGGCATGGAAATTGTTGACATCAGAAAAGTATGCAGACAGCCAGAAAATACTAGTCAGGGTAAAAAATAAGTTTGCATTTTATTCAGACTGCAATGGGAAGCCACTGGAGGATTTTCAGAAGAGAAGAGCCATAGTCCAATTAATGCATTAGGAAACTCCTGGGAACTGTTACTTATCATCTTTGTAAGGAAGCACAGATTAAAGCAGAGAGGTCAATTAGGAGGATATTTAAATATTATAACCGAGAAGTCATGGAGGCTTGCAACTAGGGTATTTTTGCTGGAGATAGTAAGAAGTATTCAGATTCATGATATATTTTTAAAATTAGAAAGAATAAGACTTATTAACAAACTGGATTTAGGATGTGAGGAAAGATTAATCAAGGATGATACCTAGAATTTTGGCCTGGAAACTGGGGGCACCATAGTGCTATTCTGAAGTTTGGAAAACTTGGAGGAAAGCAGATGAGATGGGGGGTAGATTGAAAATTCAAGGCTAAACATGTTGGGTTTGAGTTGTCTATAAGACATTAAAACATAGATGCCAATAAGGCAGCTGAAATAAAAGTCTGAAGTTCAGAGGAGAGGTAAAGATTGGTGATATAAATTATCTAAGATCAACCTATTTAAAGCCATGAATATGGAAGTGATCATTTAGGAAGACCATTAGATAGTCAAAAAAGAAAGACAAGGAGAGATTCAAGGTATGCTTTGGTATTTAATGGTAAGTTAAATATCAAATAGAAGACTAGAGAATTGACTATTGAAATAGGGAGAAAACTGAGTCTGATGTTATAGGAACCTGGAAAAGAGACAGAGGTTACTTCTGCCAAATGATGCAGACAAGTAAAATGACAGCCTATCTTTGTAGGGGGTCCCTCAAGCAAATACAATGCAGGGAAACTTTCTTTCCTTAGTCTCCAGGTTATTTACTAATGTTGTTTAAGTTTGTAGATCTTGGATAATAACACTGATAGATAAAAATCCATAATATGAAAATTGTTTGAATTAGGAGTCACTTGCTACATTTGAAATGTAAACATTTTGTTGACTTTTAGCTATTGTATATATTGAGAAAAGTTCAGTGGATTAAATATTTACATCAAAGCGTTGTCTGCTTTGGTGCAGACACCAAGGGAAGTCTGTAACTCCTCCCTGTCTGGACTTACTCATTCAGAGTCAGAAACCAGCTGGCCTCATCAGAGAGACAGAGGTCTATATGAAAGATGCTCTTAGATTTAGTCTAGGAGGTATTGGTCTATGCTGCTATTATTGTACCTGCTCCTCATAAAGTTTTAGAATAACCACCTATTCTCTCTCTGGTCAGCATGGTCCAAATCCTGCATGGAAATGTAATGAACTGTAATCTTTAGTTTTTTTGCTTGCCTTAAAATCATTTTCTTTCATTCCTAATAGGACTCAAAAGGATAAACAACAACAATAATGCTCGTTCAAACCTTACAACCTGTGAATTTGAGATGCTAGGTAAAGACCCACTTATTTAGAGAAATAAATCAGCTACTCTGTCCATTCATGGAACTAGAAAATTATCTCTGAATAGACTAATACAGCGAGTAAAAACGAAAGTTAAAATATATGGCTAGTGAAGAAGAGGTGAGGTCAAGGGACTGAATGCCTCATAAAGATTGGAATTGTTGAAACATAAATATTGGAACGAAGAAACTGAAAATATAGGAAGTGATAAAAGAGTGAGATATTTGAAATCAAAATTATGGAGGCAGGAGAGTTATCGGTGATGACCATGGGAGTGGTTGTCTGGAAAAAAAGAAAAAATAGAGTGAAGGAGGCAATGCAAATAGCCAGAGTCCTGGTACTGGCTAGACCATCTGGGTGGATGTTGAAGCTGTCAACAGTGATAACAAGAGCAGCCAGGGGTTAAAGAGGATGTGGGATAAGACAGAAGTTGAGGCAGCATGCAAAGGAGAGAAGGGAGAAAATGGGTCTGTGGAGCCTGAAGTCACATATTTGTGCAGGTTTGGTGGGCCTAAACTAAGGGAGTAGGGAAGCAGTGGAGCAAAAAGAAGTCCGTCTTGAGAGATACCTGGGGTAGAATCATCAGGAATTTGGGATTCACTAACTGTGAGGAATGAGAAATCAGAAGTCTTGGAACACATGAAAATATCTGCTTGGGCCAATGAGACTGATGGTGATGCCATTAGGCAAGACAAATAACAAAGAACACAGACTGAAGATGTTTGGTTTCTGTCTTTCTACCAACCACCCCCCAATTCACCACCCCCCACTTCTAGCCCATGACAGTGAGCATACACATGGGTGTACCTACAAACACAAAGTATAGGAAGTGAACCCTCAACACAACCAGTTATCCTGGATTTTAAATAAGTTTTTTTCAAGCATTTCCTATGAAAACTACATATGATGTCGTGGTGTAAGATGCTAAACTACTCAATAAAGGAAGGAAGGGGAGAGGGAAATAGGGAAGGAGGCAGGAGGGAGTTTCTGACAACATAATCACAAAGAATACAAGGGAGAAAAAGAAACAGAGATTCATTTCAAAAGCACAGTATTTGAAGCAGATGGTGTAACGTTAACAGATGGCAGAGAGAATGTGGAGCTTCTTTTTAAGTCCCATTCTCCTGTTGTCCTCTCTATCAAAGAATTCTTAAAAACTGAAAATAAAAAAAACAAACAAGACAATAAAGTGCTTGAAGCCCGAAGGCTGGGATGTGTGATTCAGTGAACTAATGCATGGGAAACGCTGGGTGTGAGTCATTAGTGGCCAAAAAGAAAATCTGCTGTAATGTAGTCAAGGAGGTTATTAGACCAAATCATAAACATATATATCATGTATTATAAAAGGCACTTTTAATGCATTTTTTGGAAATGCATTAGTGTCTTATATTGAAAAATAAAATAAAAACCACCAAGATTCACAGCATGGATGAATCAACCAAGTGCTTCAATCATAACTGAAGTCTAAGCCTTGATAATGAAGAGACTACATGATTGTGAAATTCTCATCACCACAAGAAAGGAGGATAAGTAGACAGTGGCTTATGCACAGGGATGACTGAGGTCAGATAAGTGAAGATATAAGTTATTGATAAAAAGAAGTTGCTTTGAACTTGAAAGCTTTTTGGGAAGATACTCCCCTGTAGTTTCTCTGTAGATCGGCTCGCTACTAGTGTAATTAAACTTGGGGTTTTTCAATCCATGAAGCCTTATTGCCCTCCTGTCACTGCTTACTTCCCTAGAAACTATCATATGGACTTGCACTGCTAAGACTGTGGCAACTTTGCTTTTTTCATTTACCCAGTGTGTTGCAATTACAGTAGTTCAGACCCAGTCAGGATGGTAAGGTAAATCTTCCAGGGGCACAGTGCTGTCAAGTTTAAAACTTCGTACAAACATGAGCTCTTGTTCTCTTCATTAAATGAGCATATAGTTCTTTAATCCAAATTAATTACATCCCCAAGACACTGCAAGAATTTAGAGACATTGTCATAGAATTGTTTTAGATAACATTCAAGTACACAATTACTACCAGAGGTTGAACACTGGCAAAACCCATTCCGAAACTACTTTTGCTTGAGCCACCAATGATCTCTTATGGACAAGTGGATGAAGAGTATCCCTTGGTGTCAGTCAGATATATATATTTTATATTGACTATTCAAAAATGCTCAGAAAGGATTTCTTAACTGTCTATGATATGTATGCACTAATCACTGTGTGGCCCTTCAAAAGCCTCAGTTTTTTATAAGTTAAATGGCAAAGAAAACAAACATAGTTCAAGAGTTTTAAAGGGGGACAATAAATCTGTCTAACATAATACCTGGCACACAGTAGGTTCCCATGTATTATTATTATACGAGTTTTAAACAATTTTCTCCAACTGTTATCTTCCCATAGCCTCAGCTTTGTATTACCAGGCCATCTTCTCAAGCTCAAGACATAAACTGTCAACTTTACCACAAAGCAACTTACTTCTGTTTGACTAATTTCTATAACCAATGAATTTTTTGTTTTTGTCACCCAGCTAAAAGCACCTTAGCTTTTCCCCAATTCTCCACATGTGTTTGTACCCAAAAGTCTTTGGGACTTATAGTGCTTTAGATATTGTTCTCTTTGTTCCATCATTATTGTCATCACTTTACTTCATTGAACTTGAGTTTCTATCAAATTTCATTCATATATCCACCCTTAAATTCTTCAAATATATGTATTATTATAAATACATGGTGGTGAGGAATAAATCAAGAATAACTAAAAAATAAATTCTTTACTTCTTTTACTCCTCACTAAATTATTGTATTTATACATATGTCTCTTGAATCTACTCTTGTCTCTACATCTCTACTTTTATTGCTTCAATTGAAGCCTCTGGCATCTCCTATTTTAAAACCTGTGTCAGCCCTTTTACCTGGTCCCTCTGCTACCAGTCTTTCCCTGCCCTAGTCCATATTCTACATCAGTGGCAGAATTCTCAAGTAACCTTACAATATCACTTCCTAAATTAAATTAGTTAAGGCCAGAACTGCACCATTTAAGTATTGTATTCTCAGCAGCTAGAACAACACTTAGCACATACTAGGTTCTCAATAGATAATGGAAAAATAAATGGTTAGGTGGGTTCTCCACTACATACTCACCACTATCCTGACAGGACAAACACCTTCATAAGTCAGTGTTTTAGTACATACACTATTCCTCTGCAGGGGCAAGAAAGATAAGTGGTGCAAAACTCATGCCTTAGTTCCATCCAGTACCCAGAATATAGTAAGTATAAATAATTATAGCCATTATTATTATTTTATTATTAATTGAATTTGTTCTGTCAATGTTTGTGCTTAGTGAATTCATATTCTCCCTAACTCCCCCAATCTCAATCTTCCTTTTTACAGTGTTGTAGCATTTTCAAAACAATACTGTAATTTATCTCTTTTCATGTCAATCACACTGATTGCAAAGGCTGTTCTACTCTTCTTTGTGTCCCTGTCATCTAATAAAATGTGCAGCACATAGTAGTGGTGCAGAGACATTTGTTGTTACAATAAAGTAATATCAAAGGAGCCAGGGAAGTAAAGAACTTGTTAATGCTAATCAATTTTATACATATATCAAGAGGAATCATAATTTAAAGGAGCCATTAGATTTGGCAATAAGGAAGTCACTGAGTCCTTCAGGTTAAACATGGTGGACTGAACACTCTGGTTACAAGTACTCCTCTCCAAACCTGGACCAAAATGTGAGTAAAGGAAAAAATTAAATACATCAACAGATAAACTGTATAAATATGCAAGGATACAAAAAACATAACAGGAGATGACCACAACAAAATTAGAATCCGGAAAGTAGAGAGTTAGACAGTAACTATAAACAGGACAGTGAAAGCCAAAACCTGAGCCAGCAGGGGGAAAGCCAGGGAGGAGATACTCTCACTACTTGGAATCTCAAAGTGTCTCAGGAATCAGAAACACTACTTTTTCCTAAAAAGTGATAATGAAGTCAGTGGTGGAAAATAGGGGATGAGTTGAACATCAGTATAAGAAGCATTTAAAAATCCATCTTCCACTTCTTACTGCACTGACAATCAACTACCCCTGCTCTACACAACAGAAGCCTGAAGGTTTATTCCCTGGACATGTGAACCAGAGGGAGAGTGGATTCAGGATAAGAAGCCCAGTTGAAGATGGGAGCACCACACTGGAAACAAGAGGCTGAGGTGTAAGTCCATATAGTGAATGGTCAGACACTTGTCCCCTTTTCATTCACTTAGGCCCAAGGAGCAACAGTCAATATTATTCTTCCCAGACTAAAGATTGGAGGGTTCCTCAAAGGGGTGTCCAAACCACAGCCTGCAGGCTGCATGCAGCCCAGGATGGCTATGAATGCACCCCAACACAAAATCATTAATTTACTTAAAACATTATGAATTTTTTTGGTTGTTGTTAGTGTTTGTGTATTTAACATGTGACCCAAGACAACTCTTCTTCTTCCAGTGTGGCCCAGAGACACCAAAAGTTTGGACACACCTGCGAGGAAATTGACCAACACAAGAGTAAAGAAATAAAAGTCCTAAAAACTTGGGATTCTCCAATAAAAGAACCCAGTCAGTTCACCTTACAAAGTCATAATGCAAGCACAAAAAATTATCGTATTATTAAATGGCAGGAGAACAACAGGGAATGTATGTGCATGTACCATGGTATGAGAAAATAAGAAAAGTAAATGTTCATTTTCTAGAGCAGGAAGTCAATAAATAATATATAAAACCAACAATGTAAAATAAAGTATAAAGATGTAGTATACGCATTAGGGTTCTCCAGAGAAACAGACCAATAAGAGATAAAGATATTTATTAAATGGAATTAGCTCATATTATTATGGAAATTAGACCCATCATCTGCTATCTGCACACTGGAACCTCAGAAAAGCTGGTGGTATCATTCCAGTATGAATGTAAAAACTGAGAAGAAGAGGATGGATGGTGTGAGTTGCAATCTGAGTCCAAAGGTCTGAGAACCTGGATCACTGATGATGTAACTCCCAGTATAAGGATGGCTGGACAGTCAGGCAGAGAGGTAGAATTCCCTGTTCTCCCACCTTTTTGTTCTATTCAGGCAAATGGATTGAATTTTGCCCATCCACTCAGGGAAGGCAATCTGTTTTACTCAGTCTACTGACTGGAATACTAATCTCTTCTAGAAACACCCTGAGAGACACTTCCAAAAGTAGTGTTTAACCAAATATCTGGGCATCTACATCCCAGTGGAGTTGACATAAAATTAACCTCACAGAATGCTATTCAGATATATGAACACAAATACTTGGAGAATCATCTAAAATAATATAAAATTATTGACCCTGGAAAGTGAGAATTGATGTGGGGAGTAGAGGATGAAAGGATTAGACGTTGTTGCTGTTTGTTTATTTGTTTTTCCTTATAAGTCTGTAGAAAACTACCAATTTAAACTATGTGCATGTTTAATTTTGATATAAATTTTTTTTTAAATATAACTCTATTGCTGATCTTTGCCTGAGGAATTTCAGTAAAAGTGGCTGGAAAAGAAGCCAGATAGAAATATATAGATAGGATTTATGACAGTGAATATAGATTTATTTTTTAATTAATTTAATGTAAGGGGTAGAAGAAAGGGTAATTATATATGGAATAAGGAGGATATGGAACAGAAATCAGCATTTTATAGAAGAAGAAAATTTAGGGAAAAGAGAAGTTAATGTAAGAAATGCAAAATAAGATAGATGCATATGCTATAATATCAAATAAATTAATTGAACTAATAATGATAAGTAATATAATAAATAAGCTACATTATCAATAAAAGAAGGTTTGAGGAGAGTGTGGGGTTAGTACATTGGCAAAAAGACTAATAATAGTTATAAAAATAGAAAACATTTTCTGAACAGAAATTGTACTAAAATTTCCATGCATCACTCTGATTCCCCAAAATAGGCCTGGCAAATTTGTTTCATTATCCTCAGTTTAGAACTGAGGACAGTGAGTCTAACTAAGAAAACTTTTATTCTGAAAGACTCAGAGAAAATTGTTCAAAGTCAGTGGGTTCTAACTGAAAACGTTTTTGGCCTCTCCCCAGGGAACAATGTCAATATCTGGAGATATTGTGTCACAACTGATGGACCAGACGTTACTGGCACCTTGAGGGTAGCAGTCATAGGGGCTGCTAAACATCCTGCATTTTGGACAGAACAGCCCCTCAAATGAGAAATATGTGGCCTCTATGACAACAGATGGGGGTTGAGTAGCCCTAATCTAAATTATTCCTAGAAAGATTGGAAGAAATAAATGGTAAAAATGTACAAGAAAATAGCCTCAGTGATTGGATCTATCTATGATAACTGCTGACTCAAAGAGGAAAACTGGCAACCACAGTCAGATTAAAATCTGAAAGAAGACCATGTATCAATTTTAAGTGTCAAGGTAAAGACATGGCAATAGCTGGAGAAAAGTTTGATGTAGACAGTTATTGAAAGTATGAAAGGGTAGGGTAAGGAAAATGTAATTCTGTGGACACGGTCCAACAGTCAAAAAATAAAATGTATGAATATTGGACATAGGAGGTCACTACAATTTCAAATAGGGAGTGGAATGCCTTTTCAGACATGGAGGAATGGTGGAGTAAAATTGAGCGAACTTGTGCTTGATTCTTTCTATTTCTATAGAGAATAAAGATTCTAGAATTCTGCAAAAATAAATGGACAAAAGATGAGGTGGATCCTAAAGAAGAAGAATAAACATTAAGAACATCTAACATAGGTAAAAGGAAAAGAAAAAAATTTTAGAATGAGTAAATTCTGATAAGCTAAACTTTCAGAGTTTATCTGAGTATAAGTTACTTAAGAATATATATATTAATAAAAAGGAATTGTAGGATTTTTGCTACTGGCCATTTGGAATAGAAAAAGCATATTTAACCTCATACTATTTATAACTAAGAAGTAGGCCAAATACGTGAAACAACTGCTTTCAGATATTAGATAATAAACACTGCTCATATATGATCCTCATGTGGCGGATACTGGCCAGCAGTATCTAACCTTGCTGCAGATGCTCGTCAAACCACGAGAAAAACATACACAGAGACAACCAGGTCCTATGGGGAAATAGAGACAGAACGACCACCCTCTCCAGTGGAGAGTGCACCGTCTTTCTACTCAAGCAGGTTTTTATTAAGAATACATACACAGTTTGTGGATTCACAGTCTGGCAGAAAAGATCAAAAGGAATAGGTAACTTTCAAAGGGACTGAAAGAACTCCTGCTGGGATTCTGGGCAAAGTTTGGAATTTTATCATTTGAAAGGACTACAGGGCCCAAAAGGCTAGTTTTGTTTTTCTCGTGCCTTCCTGTTTGTGCCTTCATATTCTAATTTAATAACATCCTCCAGCAAACAGATCTCACAGGATCTTGCATATTCTATGTCCCAGGCCTGATTACCCCAGGGGTCCGGCGACTCTGGTCTGGACTGCACCACCCTTGTTGTTTCCACAGAGTCAGACAGAGGAGATAAAAGCAGCCAGGAGGCTTGGATTTCTCACATCTAAGAACAAGGACTCAGGCTTTGACAAAGCCGAGGGGGCAGGGGTTGATGTTGATCACCTCTTCATTTCCACAGCCTCATGAGTCTCTTCCCTGAGGCCTCTTCATGATCATGCCTGTCTTAGGCAATTCCCCCATGGGAAATCTTACCCGTCATCAGCTAACTGTTCAAGCATTGGAGGCCAGGCACTGAACAGGCAGCATTCATGCCAGGGAAATAAGTTTTGTCTCCTTAGTGGCTCCTGGTTCGGAGGTCTCTCACTTAGCCTAAGCACGGGGGGTTACAGCTTCCTGAGACCAGGCAGGGTGGACTCCAACATCCTCAGAGTAGAAAAACAGCTGAGTAAGCTTCAAAATCAATGTGGCTTTTCATTTGGTGGAACATTCTGGATCATGAAGCTGGGAAGAGAATCTCAAGCAGAGTACAAAAAGTTTGTGAATTTCAAGAGACAAATATCAGCATTTGGAGAACAAAGTGGTTGGAAGTTGTGAAACAGAGAAGGAAGCTGTAAAAGAAAAATGAGGGGAATAAGGAGGAGGGAGGTCAGGGAGAAGAAGAAGGTGCAGAAAATGAAGATGAACAAGGAAAAGAGGAATTCATTCAGAAACTTATTTGACAATGAGCTGAGTACATGAGATTGTACATGTACAGGTATGTAGAGAATTGCCCAGGGGGGGACAAGGGACTTAGAGATAATAAAATTATTCTATGCCTCAACATGGGGCTGGTTACACAAATGTATACATTAGTTAAAACTCATCCAACTATTTAATTAAAATGTATTTTTACTAATGTAAATTATACTCCGAGAAAGCTGATTTTAAAAAGAAAGGATAAATGCCATAATCATATAAAAAACAAATAAGAGGTTATAAGATGAACAACTTTCAGAGCTTACACACAACAGAGAAACCTTCAAATTCCAATTGGAAATCATCTGGGGCAGCAAGAAAAAGCCAAGGTGGGTAAGGCCATGTCTCCCTCAGCACAAGTAATGATGAATGGTTAGACAGATACATAGGCTAAAAAAATGACCTATAAGCATAAAATATGTCATTAGTTATCAAGGAAATAAATGTTAAAATAAACTAAGATACCACTACACACCAATTAGATTGGCTAAATTAAAAGGACTAACATACCAAATGTTGACAAAACTGTGAAAATGAAACTATCATCCATTTCTGATGGGACTATAACATTTCTCAAATATCACTTTGGAAATTGTTTGGCATTTTCATACATTTGAATATATACCTATTATATAGCCCAGACATTTCACTTGTAGGATTTACTTTAGAGCACAGGTGGCAAATACATGGCCTGTGGGCCAAATCCAGCCCTCCACCTTGTTTTATCTGTCCTGGCACCTTGTTTCTACCCGGCGGCAGTGCCGAGCTCCTTGCCCCCAGTTAAGAAGTTATTACATTTGTATAGTCCTAAAATTACATTTGGGCCTTTGAAGGCAACCACAAGGCTGATGTGGCCCCCAGTGAAAATGAGTTTGACATCCCTGCCTTAGAGGATGAAAACATACATCCATTCAAAGACTTGTACAGAAATTTTTATAGCAACTTTTATCATAGCCAAAGCCCAGAAACAATCCAAATGTCTACCCATTTGTGAAAGGCTAAGCAAATGTTGGCCTTATCCATTCAAGAGCCCCATCCATGTGCAAAAAGGAACACATTACTTATACATCTAAGAACATGAATGAAACTTAGATATTCTGAGCAAAGAAAAAATAGTCGGTCACCAAAGAGTCATATTGTATAATTCCATTTTTATGAAACTTTGGATTGGCTATATGAAATCTCAATCCGTAGTGACAGAGAGCAGGTCACTGGTTGCTTGGAGCCCAGGAGAAGGAATTTCCCAGGAAGGAGACACAGAATTTAGGGTGATACAACAATTATTTTACACCTCATGTGTTGGATGGTTACATAAATGAAAACATTTGTCAAAACTCATTGAAGTATTTGATTAAAATGTGTTTTATTTATGTAAATTATACTCCAAAAAAGTTGATTTAAGTAGAGAGAGAGAGAGAGAATTCAATTGTATTGAAAATGAGAGAATGGTCCTACCACAGCAAATAGGAGTCTATTAAAAGCTTCATGTATCCCCATTGTCAAGAACAGAAGCTACTTCTAAATTGTTCAAAGCATTAAAAACGATGAGGAAGAAGAAGAGTAACAGACAAGCAGAAGTTATGTGCCCATTTATGAGGGTATATAATATCACCTATGATGTATTCTTGCCATACATATATACGTACATACATAAAGTAAATATAGATAATAAATAAATAGATAGATAAATAGATAGATGATAGATAAAAATTCAATCTGACCAAGTAAATCTCTAGATTTACTTGGCAATTGGCATTAAATGCAATGGACAGAGAAGTTCATTGAACAAACAATGAAGGGACACATAGCCTCACCCAAACTGTATGGAACTCTCCAGAACAAATAACGGTTTTTAGAACTAGAGGGGGAAATGTCTAGATTAAAGGATAATTCAAAGATGTATCAGGCAACCATAATGACAAATTTTGGATCCCAATTTGAACAAATTTTTAAAAATCCTCTATAAGGCAGCTGGTGAAATGTGAAGGCTGTTGAATGATATTAAGGAATTATTGTGAATTACTTATGTGTGAAAATAGTATTATAGTTAAGTTAAAAAATTATTTATCCTAAAAAGACATATACTTAAATATTTACACATAAAATTATATGATATCTAGGATTTGTTTACCTAAACATAATCTGGATGGTGAGAAAAGGGTAGGAACAGAATTAGTCATACACTGATGAATACACTGAGTTATTATATAATTTTCTCTTTCTATACTTAAAATTTGTCCACAATATAATAAAAAATAAATCTGCAGGGGAAATTGATGACCATGACAGCCCTGGGAGTTTCATTGGAAATAGGCACTGTGGAAGAGTGTGACAGATATAACTAGCTACCAGGCCAATATCTATCAACCCCCTTTTTTTTAGTACTTTCATCAGAACAAGTCAGGTTATGTTGCACTGACAGACCAGAAACCTCATCTTAACAAAAGTTCACTTCTTGTTCATGTCCTATGCCCTACATGGGTTTGCATGGGAGACTGGGCTGATGAAGGCTCCACCCTCTTATAAGCATGCTGTCTGAAACACAAAACCTCTGGGTGACCCCAGGAGGTGAGGCAAGATTGAAGAAACAACTGGACTTTTGACTTCCTCATTCAAAAGTGACACATATGTGACTTTTGCTCACATTTCATTTGCCCAAACTGATCGCACTGCCTCTCCTAATAGAAAGGGGGCTAAGGAGTGCAAGCTTCATTGCACCAAGAAGGGCAGAAGAATCATATATGGTAAATACTGGTAACACCACATTTACCAACAGAATCACAATCTTTTTGTTCTGAATGGAACTATGCCAGCTTTAAATATAAGCCTTTCCAAACCTCGAGGCTCCTAGAACTGGCCATATGACATGAATGTAACAAATGAGATGTTAAGTGGAAGTTTCCTCCAGGAAAAACTGATACAGGAGACAGACTCAGCATGATTACTTTGCCTTCCACACACTCATCTTTCCAACCAGAACATGAGCATGGATCTGAAGACAATGTAGCCTTGAGAATAAGAGCCATATACTAAAGATGGTAGAAAAGGAGCTGAAAGGAGCATTAACTACTTAATGATATTGTGAATAGCCAAAATATCCCTGAACAGGCCCTGGCTGGTGTGATTCAGTGGATAAAGTGCTGACCTGCAAAGCACAGGGTCACCGGTTTGATTCCCAGTCAGGGCATATGCCTGGGTTGTGTACCAGGTCTCTAGTAAGGAGCTCATGAGAGGCAGCCAAACACACACAAAATATCCCTGAACTGGTCACCTCCAGGCTACTATACAGACTTCCTACTGCAGACAGATAAACAAATACACAGATAGGTAATAGAGATAGATAGATGATAGATAGATAGATAGATAGATAGATAGATAGATAGATAGATAGATGATAGATAGATAGATGATAGATAGATAGATAGATAGATAGATAGATAGATAGATAGATGATAGATAGATAATAGAGTAGATAGATATCACTCCAGCCTTTATTAAGCCATTATACACATATATGATTTTGCTATATATAGTCAAACTCATTCTTAAATAATACACAAAGATTCTCTTAGATTCAAGAAGGAAGAGAACAAAAGATTTTCACTGATTTCCCTTCAATTAAATACTTAACATAGGGGAAAAACAAGGAATTACAATTTAACGAGAAATTAATAACAAATATTTGGAGAGAGATAATGGTACAGTCATTTGGGGACAAGTTCTCCTGCAGCTGATGATGGAGGGAGGAGGTATAGGATTCACAGAACATTCTGCTTCCCAGGGGAATGACAGGACAATGGGATCAGGCAGGTTGGGAGAATGTCACAAAGAAATTGCTCACACAGGATGACAGTAACGTCCCACTAACCACTGAAAGGTAGCATGTTTTCATTATACTCTAGGCTGTCGAATGATATTCTTATGTATGAGGCCCTCAGGATTTATAGCCTATTGATGAATGAATATCCTGTTCAATAGCCTCTCTGATTTATCTCCCTGATCAAGGCTAGGAGATGCCTATTAAGCTAAACAGATTGATTGCTGACCCTCCTAATACGAATGCAATTTTCATACATAATACTTACATATTCTGAACACAGGTAACTCAGATTCTCATCAATATTCAGTGATCTTGGGAAAATTATAAGCCTTTCAAGTGAGTTTAATGGGGAAAGGAAGCCCAGTACACACGCTCATGGTTTTTCTTTAACTCCCTCATGACAACTAAAACCAAACAGGAACACATAAACTAATTTCAAAAAGATACAAGGTTGTATTCTTATAAACTATCAACGAATAATTGGAAACTGAAACCAAGAAAAGAATTGCTTCTCAATAGCATCAAAAGCAATAAAATACTAATATATTTAACAATAAAAATGTAAGACCTGTATACTAAAACTGGTGTCTTTAACTGAAATAAGTTAAAGATCTAAATAAAGACTTCCCATGCTTATGGATTAGATATTTACTATTATTAGTTCAGTGATCCCCCTTGTCTGTGGTTTCACTTTCTGCAATTTCACTTACCCAAGATCAATTATGGTCTGAAATGTTAAGTGGAAAATTCCAGAAACAAACAATTCATAAGTTTTAAATTGGGAATTGTCCTGAGTAGCATGATAAAATCTCATGCTCTCTCATGCTATCTCGTGCTGTCCCACTCCATCTGGCCTGGGACATAATCATCCCTTCGTCCAGTGTATCCAGGCTGTACAGGTTACCTGCCTGGTAGTCAGCAGCCATCTGAGTTATCAAATCTACTGTTGTGGTATCATGGTACTTTCTTCCAGGAACCCTTAACAATGGCCCAAAGACAAGAGTAGTGATGCTGGCAATTGAGACATGCCAAAGAAAAACTATAAAGTGCTTCCTTTAAGTAAAAAGTTGAGTACAGTGCAATAAGACATTTTGAAAGAGAGACCATATTTATATAACTTTTATTGTATATTGCTGTAATTATTCTATTATTAGCAATTGTTATTAATGTCTTACTGTGGCTGATTTATAAATTAAACCTTGTCATAAGTATGTATGTATAGAAAAGAACGTAGTCTACATAGGTTTCTATACTATCCATGGTTTCAGGCATCCACTGAGGGTCTTGGAATGGATTCTTTGTGGATAAGAGGAGCTACTGTAATTCTACTCCTAGGTATATACCCAAAAGAAATAAAAACACATGTCCATACAATGACTTGTACATGAATACTCAAAGAAGTATTATTCAAAGTGACCCAAAAAACTAGAAATAGTCCAAATGTCCATAAAAAACTGAATATATAAAAAGAATTGGCATACCTGTACAATGTAATACTATTCAGCATTTAAAAACTTCCAGTTAAGATGGCAGCACAGGTAAGCATAGCTTACCTCCTCATATAACTACATCAAAATTACAACTAAACCATAGAACAACCATTATTCCGAACCACCAGAAACTGAGCTGAATGGAAGTCTACAACTACAGAATTAAAGAAGAAACCACATCAAGACTGTTAGGAGGGGCAAAGATGCAGAATGGACTGGTCCCATACCAACATGTGATGGATAAAGTTCAGGAGGATTATCTTAGGAACAAGGGGTACAGCCCCACACCAAGCCCCCCAGCCCAGGGTTCCAGTGTTAGGAAGATAACTCTCCATAGTTTTTGGCTATACAAACCAGTGAGGATTAAGGCTGTGGTGAAAGACAGAAACTTCTGGAATCCCAGACAGTTATTCTTAAAGGGCCCACACACAGACTTACTTGGACTCACTCCTTCTGAGTTCCAATGTGGGGCAGCAGATTAGAAGGTTTTAGAGACATACGGGGAGGAACTGAACAGTCCAGCACCAGGGCAAGAGCTGGGGGCAGCTTTCTCCCAGACAGAAGTGCTGGCAGAGGCCACTGTTCCTTTTCTGAGCCCTCCCCACACAGAACCATAGAGCCTGCAGGCAGGCGCCGTATCTGAGATTCCATCAACCTGGCTCAATGTCTGTCCCACCCTGGTGATTCCCTGAGTCCCTGCCCCATCCAACTTTCAGGCTCAGCCAAGCTGTTTCCAGTGTCTTTTCTATAAGAATGGCTTGTCTTGGCTCATGCTTCACATTTTCCTAAACTCTCTCAAATAAGCAGCATTGGTCTTCAGGGAACCCTGTACCTCTCGATAAGTTGCCCCAGGCCTGGCAGTAGTACCAGCAGGCCTTGATTCAGGAATCAAGTGGCAGTAGATTCAGGAATCTACTTGCTGGCAGTAGTACCAGCAAGCCCTTGCTTGGGCACTTCCAAGACCAGCACAAGTGGCAGCCACCTATAGATCACTTTGTAGCTAATGCTGTGTGACCCTAGACAAGCCAACAGCAATCAAGGCTCAACTACAAGAATAGGGTGTACACAGCCCACACATTGGGTGCACCTTGAGTACCCAGCTTGGATAATAGGGGAGGCTGTGTCACTGGATTCTACAAGACGCCTACTACATTAAGCCACTTTACCAAGACTGGAAGATGTAGTAGCTTTACCTAATAAATAAAAACAAAGAGAGGGAAGCTGACAAAATGAGACAAAGAAACATGGTCCAAATGAAAGACCAGAACAAAACTCCAGAAAAAGTACTAAACAAAATGGAGAAAGTAATCTATCAGCATTAAAATAGGCAAAAACTATGGGTTTTTTGGGTCATACTACAAATGGGTCATACTACAAATGGGTCATACTACATATGGGTCATACTACAAAATGAGTGACTCTCAAAAATGTTATACTAATGGAAAGAAGCCAGACACAAAAGATGTCATACTGTATGGTAACATTGATACAAAATTTCTTGAAAGACAAATTTATGTAAAGAGAAAGCATATCAGTAATTGCCTAGGGTGGGGTACTGACTAAAAACAAGTACAGGTAACTTCAGAATGAGGGAAATACTCTAAAACTGGATTGTGATGTTGATTATACAATGCTATTTGGTATTTCTACTAGTACTAATTAGTACCATTTCTACTAGAAATACCAAAAATTACTGTATTATATAGTTAAAATTGATTAATTTTATAGTATATAAACTATGTCCCAATAAAGTCATTTAAAAGAAAAAAAAAAAGCAAGAGGAGGAGAAAGAGGGAAAAAACCAAAGGGAGGCATGCTGAAAATTTGTGTGGAGAAAGAATTAAATTTATTTTGTGCTGTGCCAATAAGAAGAACTAGAAGGAATGAACGAAAGTGGAAAAAGATAGATTTTATTTGATATAAGGAAAAATTTGCTGGTCACCTTCTTCAAAAGAAATACCCTCCATTATAAGAGTGCAGGTCTCTCATACATGGAAGGTTAGTACTCTCTGCAAAGAATATTATAAAATCATATTAGGAAAAAAATTGAAGTAAATATCAGTGTGATGCCTTCCAAAGTTATGATTTTATGCATCCAAACCTTAAAGAAGTTACGTACACACAATTTCTGATTATGGTATCCTAAAATGGCTATATATTTAAATAAAAAGTGATTTTTAGAGGAAATGTTCTCTGCTTCAATGGACTGTAAATCAGGGATTTTTCCTGCCTTAATCCAACCTGACTCCAGGCTAAACTATCACTGTTTAGAACAAGCTTGGCAATTCAGATTTTCATTTTACAAGTAAAGTAAGAAACTCCTCAATTTGTTAAATCATGGATGATGATGATAACTCATGGACCTCAAATGGGGAAATCAGTTAAATAATTGATCTATAAGTGTCTTTTCTCTGAATCTCAAGGAAGAGTGAATTATTACTAATTAGTACTATACTCAAGCACCTAGTATGAGAAAGTCCTATGTTAAGTGTTGCAAGACCTCTCAAGTACCTCACAGCCTATTGAAAATTAGAACATGCAATTATAATACAGAACAAATGTGATTTTTCAAATGCGATTAAAAATTACAAGATATTAGAAGTTTAGTAGAAGAATCCTATCAATGGAAAAAAAATCCAAACAGCTCCAAACAAAAAGAAATATTTTCAAATATTTGTTCAATGAATGTGGATAAAATTCAAATTTTCCCAGATAAAAATAAAAGCCCTCTCATCTCACAGCACATTTATAATTAGAAGTTACACCATGAAATATTTAGTTGTTTCAAGTTCAAGTTAGAAGACATGTTTTTCAATTGAGTTTCTGGAACATAAACCACTCTGCTTTCTGGTGGGAAACATAAATGACTATATAAGTTGAATATAAAATTCATGAACATCTGGAAGCCTGCTAATTGCAGACAGAATGTCACATAAAACAAGAAATCAAAGAACTTCTTTCTGGCTCATATGTCTTTAGGAGGGAGAAATCACTTTCCTTGGCACAAGTACACTGCATAATTGTCAGAATGTTGAGATGGCACATTTCACCATATGTGCTTTCTTGGATCTAATCGAGTCCCATGAACACTGGAGTCATAAACTCTACATTTGGTCTAGGGCAGTGTATGATAAATTCTTAAATCAGTGTCATTAAAAGAGGTAGAGCAGAAGTTTAAATACAGCAAACGGACAGGAAACTGAACTGCCTTAGCCAACTAGGATAGACTAAATTCCCGATAAAGAAACTCAACTCTAAGTGCATTGGGGGCAGGTCTCCAACAGGCTAAGTGAAATATCACTTCTGTTACAACAGTGCACAAACCCACATCCAGTCTATAGACCTGTTTTAATTGCCCAAGAAAGAGTTTTCTCCCCTAAATTTAAGCCAACATTTAAAAATTGGACATTTTCTATAGAAGTACTTATTTCTGCTTTCTCTTAGAAATAAGATCTGATAATTCCTCCCCAGCTACAGCTGGCTGGTCTGCATAACAGCTTCCACTTTTGGCAGAGGGAATGGATGTACCCTCCAGTTCATACAAGCTGTCAAAGCCCCAGCTATCACCACCTCTCACACAATAAAGACACATGTCCAGGCCTTTGTTACCTCTCATTCCATCTTCCTGGCCCTCATAGTCATTTGAGATCATATCTCTACATTAGAAAAGAGAGATCCTAAATCAAAATTGCCATATTTATTCTGCTTTGAAAAACCAAAATCTCCCTTGTCACTTAACATCGGAAGCCCAGTAAAAGGCTCTCCCTGCTCACTCAACTGCTATCAAACCCGCTGTTTGCCTATATCAGTTGGTATTTCTCTATATCTGTTGGGATTTGGGGATGATAATCACACTCTAGTGTCTGCAACCTCCCTGAGTTGAAATATACAGAGTCCGGCACAAATAATACCCCTTTTTTATCACAAAATCTTTTATTACAAAATCATAAGCATGTAATTCTATAACATAACAATATCACACTCAAGCACCCTATGTAACATTGTAGGTGAAATGTCCAAATTAAAACTATAAATTATTACACCCATATTATTATTACCCTACCCACCACACTCAAGCAGGCATTACTGCTGCCAGACCCTGTAGACTAAGGAATCGGGGGAGGGCGGGGGCGGGGAATGTGAAAATTCAACTTTGTTATTGATAACCCTGAACTGAAGAACATGGTTTGAATCGGTGGCCAAAAGGGGCTTCTAATACATTGATCTTCATCTGAACTTATCCCCATCTAAAACTGCAGACCTCTCTGCTTCAGGGACAGAACTCACCCTGGTAAACTTTCTATACTGTTTGCTTCAGGCTGCCTCAAAAAAAGGGGGGGTTACCCAGAAGGAGCAAACCTGATCACTCCCAGACTTTTTTTGCAAATTCACCAATTCCAGAAGTCAGTACTTCAATCTTGGTTAAAAATAAGGGTGTGGAGAAAGAGACTTTTCCATATTTTTTCTCCTGGAAATTAGAATATATATTATTTTCCCTTTTATGGAAATATAAGGAGTATTGAATAAGTATCCCGTGTGTGTGTACAAATTCTTCTATTTTCTGTTCTCTGCCCATTGGTTTAACCATCAATGATCTGCAAAGGGCTTACCTCATTCCCCAGGGAAGGGATAAGCTTGAGGACCCTCCTCTCCCTTGTTCGTGAGGCTCTTCTCCAAATACCAACCACAGCTGCACTGTGGCCAATTTAACTTTTTCTATGAAAGAAATGAATTGTGTAAGAATACTGCATCAAGTAAATATTCCCAAAGTCCACTGTAATTTAGGTTAAAACTTTACTCCCCATTGTGTTTTCTATTCTGAGTCCAGTTCCATTGATCCTCATAGTCCACTAAAGGTTACATAATAAAACCAAACAGAAGCATAGCTATTCTCTAAAAATACAGTATGAATAATATAAAAGTGACCCAAATTCAAATATAAATGCTCTCTCATTGTGAAGTTCTAAGGAAGAAATTAAGGCCCCAGTCTTAAGTCATCCTGGCTTTTAAATTAAAATCAGTCTATCAACATTAGAATATGTTTTCCTCAACAACCTTCTCTGTCCTCTGGTAAAGTCTTGACTCTTCAGGTTGTAGTCTGAGCTGTGTTCCATGGAAATGACTACGGACCCTTCAAGACATCAGAAGTTAAATTCTTTTGCCCACAGACTCCATTCCTAAGAACGTACAGAGTTACCATAATAGAATGCATAAAATTATTAAAATCCCAGTGGTGGTGGGAACACCTAATCCTAGCTCTGAAGTGATTATCCCCAGGAAAAACTAAAAAGGAGTGTCCTTGGGAACCAGTACATACAGTGTCCCAAAGACCATAGAAGAGACTCAGTGCCATCTGAAAAAAAAAAAAAAGGAAGTGAATGCAGAAAACCTTAATTTCTATGACAATCAAACCCCCCATTCACCAGTATCACTTGTTCATGGTCCATCACAAGATTATTTGTAACAAGTATGAAGGGGAAGGGAATCTACTTTTGCATTCTCTATTCTCAATCAGAAAGTGGGAGTAACTCCCAGCAATGTTTTGAAAATTGCAGTGGCCTCACACTCAGTCATCAGGTCTTACTGAAGTTCTTTCAGTCCCATTCAGCATATTAAAAACTTTTCATTTTATTTCCTATCCCCACCCACCCCTGGGACCTGCACTTAAGGATGGGATTTATCTAGGCAGCAGACCTATTCCACAGAGTCTACTGCCATCCGGTCTGGAATGCCCAAGGCCTTTGAGGCTTGCCCATTAGGAAAGCTTCCTTTTATACTGTTGGGAACTGCCCTGCCTGTTTTCAGAAGCTGTAACCCCCCACCAAGGCTAAGGCTGAGGGAACGACCTTGGAACCGTAAGCCGCCAAGGAGAAAAGCTTATCTCCCT
The DNA here is from genome assembly GCA_004024845.1 of Tonatia bakeri. NCBI lineage: Eukaryota > Metazoa > Chordata > Mammalia > Chiroptera > Phyllostomidae > Tonatia > Tonatia bakeri. The sequence continues at coordinate 207,416 of PVIA01001946.1, forward strand.
GGCAGGAGTGCCACTTCTACTCCTTTTACTTCAACCTTCCTGGTCCCCAATGCTTGGTCAGTTAGCCAATGATGGGTAAGATTCCCCACGGGGGGGGGGGGGAGGAAGACCTGAGACAGGCACGATCACATGGGAGGCCCCCAAGGAAGGATTTTGGGGGCTACAGCAAAAGGGAGTGATGGACCCTCACCCCTCGGCTTTGACAAAGCCTGAGTCGTCATGGTCTGCAAGAAAAATCTCCTGATCTCTTGGCTGCCTTAGTTCCCTTGCTCCACCTAAGCCTGAAAGAATGACAGGGTGGTGCAGCCCTGTGCTGGAAAGGGCGGGTTCCCCGAGTGATCAGGCCTAAGAAAGAATATGTAAAATCCTGTGAAACCTGCTTTGTTTAGGATGCTCTCAATTGAATGAGAAGGGTCCAAGGAGGAAGTAAGTTTGTTCCTTAACGTCTTTTACAGCTCTTTCACCCTGACTCAAAATAGGCCCTCAGAGTTCCTTGCTGTCTATTGTTTGATACTTTCTTCCCGGCAATGAGTAATGAGCTTTACCTGAATTCTTATGCAAACGAACCCAATAAAAGCCTGCTGGGACAGGAGAATGGGGAGCTCTCCCCTAGGGTGCTCTCCCCTAGGGAGGGTGGCCCAATGCTCTCCACTAGAGGAAGTGGCCGTTCTGTTCCTACTTCCCCACAGGACTCGGTTTGTCTCTGTGTATGATTTTTCTCATGAGTTGATGAGCCATCTGCAACGTTCCACGGTCACTGCCGGTTGGTGGCCGCAACAGCATACCCCAACTTGGTTCCTGCTGAAACATCACCCTCCACAGGCCCTGCCTTTCCTCAGCTTTTGGATATTCTAGACTTTGAGCAAAATTTCTTTATATTTTTCTGTTTTATTTCCAAATGATGTTCTCCTACTCCAAGAAGGCTCCAAATATTTTAACTTGCTCCTAAAATTGAATCTTTTCTTTCTCTACCACATGTATGGCTAGTTACAAGATTTGAGTATCCACTTTGTTTTTAATTTATCTTCATTTTTAAGCCCAATTATATGTTTTTGTGACATAATTCTCTCCAGGCTTTGTCTTGTCCTATCATGAGAAATATAGTCAGTGAGTTCTGGTACTGCCCAAGACATCCACTGTTCAAACGAATCTTGCCCACCTTAGCCTCCTAGGTTAAATCATCCTAATGACTGTTCCATAAGACAAGTGTCAATGTGGGCTGAATTAGATTTAGCATCTTTTTTTTTCTTTCAATGTATATTGTCTCCAGTGCACTTCCCTTCAAGCCTTTACCTCATGAGTTTCATTGAGGAGAGAGGCATTATCTTTATCCCCATGTACAATAATTGTTCACCTTGACAGTCAGTACTTCATTTTTTAGACCAATTTTTCCATCATACCATTTCAAATCTATCCAAGTGTTCTGTACCCATATGGCTAGCTTTCATTAAAGACTACCTATTTACAGCTTCAAGAGAACATCTTAGCAAGAGTTTGTTATATCTTGGATCCCTCAGTATAACAATTTCATTACACTCTCTGTGATCCTGCTACTATGCTATAGCTATAATTCTTTAGGCTCCAATCACCCCCTCTAGTCCTAGAGTAACTGAAAAAAAAAATCCCTCTTTTATAATCCCACTTTCAAGAGCAATTAAGTTGGGGCTTATTTTCTTTAATTTGTCATATCTAGTTAGGCAGACCTCTATGATTTCAATCATTCTCTTAAGACCATGTCTCTCCCCCTCTTATTTAATCTGTCTGTTCTACTTTATTTTTCTTTTAATTTTCCCAAAATCTGTGTTCTAATAATAAAACCAAAGCAAATTTTAAAACCAAGATATTCTTGAATTCCATATAAAGCCATTGCAGAGTGTATAAAGTACAAACTATTTTAATTTCCTTTTTAGATTTTTGCACTCTTCACATATACTAAGAGTATCTATTCTTTTTGTTCTTTAGTAAATTTATCCAACCTTCCAAGGGTACAACCAGAATCTAGGTCTCTGAAATCAAAAACCATTGTCAGAGTTGATATAATTAGTATTTTTAGTGCCCACGTGAGCCATGAAGTGGGATGGGAGTACTCTCAGTGCAAGATCCACGGGACTCTCAGCAGTCAGCTCCTCCACAGTTTCCTCCCTTGGTGCTGAATACAGTCACATAAATAGGAATGCAATCGGGGGCAGCTGATCAAGCAATGTGTTTGTATGCCAGGCATAAAATTTATGCTAGTTATTTGTAGCCTACATGGACTTAGCTGCCTTTGCAAACCCTATCCTGGATAAGAAATACAATAAAAACAGCACAAATTATTCCACCCACCAATGCTTAGTAAGCATGTATGCTGAAGTTCTGCCTGTTTTGATGTGAACCTTAATGAAAAGTAAAGTTCTTTTTTCCTGGGATAGGAATAAGCAATAGACCTGAGATGCCTAGAGTTTTAGCCTTCTATTCAACTAAGCAATAAACACCAGGAGAAGATTTATGGGTCACTTGTACCCATTTCTGAAAAGACCAGAATAAACGTTAAGTGTTGCAGAGAAAGATACACTAGTTCTTCATAAACCTCTAATATCCAAGTGATAACTGATTTTCAGCCACTGAGCTAGAGCAATTATTCCTTCATAAAAATAAATTCCATTCCCCACAAGGATTATCTTAAAATAATAATTTTTTTATCAAATGACACCTTAAAAGAGTGAAAATATCAATACTAGTTATACACTGGGGTAAAAACACCTGAAACATAAAAACTCAACAATTAATGTCAAGAATACACATTAGAATTCCAACAAAACAGTAAGAACAGAACAAAAAACTCAATGGGAAAATCAGACAAAAGACATGAACAGAGGATCCACTAAAGAAGAAATACGTATGGTCAATGCATTGAAGGGTTGCTTAATGTCATTAATAACCACAGGTTGCAAATACAAGCCACAATAAGGTATCATTTTATTTGACTCAATAAGCAAAAATCAAGAAATCTAAGCAAACAAGTATAAGAGAGTATGGAAATCAGTAAGATTTTTTACAGAGTGATGTCAGCAACATGGCAGAATAACAGGTCCCCAGCCCACGTCCTCCCACAGAAACAAACATTTGCAGCTATCCCATGGGCAAGGAGCCTTTATGGGAGCTTTGGGACCCTCAAAAAAGGTTTTGAAACCTCAATGGAGCCCAAGACTGCACATGGCTGCTTTGAGAAGGTAGGCCCAGCTCTGGTGATAGACCCACTGACTGAGGCCCTGCTGCAGACGAGGCACAGCCCTATCTCCCTGTGGAACGAGCTGTGGGCCCACCTGTCCACAGTCCTGCCCCTTCTGCCAAGGGACCTACGGGTACCTGTCAGTACTGCTAGTAACAAAACTACTGGCCTTGGACGTGACTGCTGTTCATGAGCAGCTCTGTGACCCAGCTCAACCCTGTTTTATCATGGCCCAGAGTCAGTCCTGCCTGCCCAGGGACTCACCCAGGGACCATCCTGGTGACCCAGCAAGCATGTGCTCGGTGATCCAGTGGAAGCTACACCCCCTGACCCATGGTAACAGGGCTGCAAACACAGGGTCATATTTTTTAAATGTTAACATATACATACTATAAATCCAGAAATTCTACTTTATGAATATAACCAGTAAAATATCTTATCAACATATACCAAGTAGGATGTCAATATTTTTCATAGCAGAATTGTTCATTATATCAAACATAAAAACAAACATGAAATTCTCACAACAGGTGAATATATGAATTGCAGTAAATTTGCAGTAGGATATGCAGTAGTGAAAACAGGCAAACTCTAGCTGATGAAGAAATAAAAATCTAGTATAATAATTTTAACTGAAATAAATCTCAGAGGACTATGCACAACATACTTTCAGAAGGTCAGTGCTATGGAATAAAATTTTTTTAAACTAAAATTAAGTAATATATGGTTAAGAATATAGAGTAAATATAAGTTTGAGAAAGTGCTTATATCAGCAGGAGAAAAAGAAAGCTAGGTTAGAGGAATAACAGGTAGAAGTTACAGTTAATGTTCTGATTTTTAGGTCAGATGGTAGTTTATGAATATTAATTTATTATAAAAATCTTAACTATGAAACAAATGACCAAGAAAATGATCATGATAAATTCATAATAAAAGTATGCCATGGATCAAGGATCCTAAGTAATTCGATCTTGTGTATCTGAACTACAGTGAAAGAATTATGTACCTATTTATGTATATGTAAAGTTCACACACAATATTAAATTATTTACAATAAGCAATAACTTTTGCTTTCATTTGTACTTTTCTGAAAACTGGAAATTAGATGTTTTATTTATTTTTTCATTTATTTTTTATTGTATTTTTTCCATTACTATTTATCTTCCACCTCCACCTACTCCCCTCCCGAGCAATTGCCACACTGTTGTCCATGTCCTTGAGTTCTTTTTCTTTTTTTCCTGTTTTGTTTGATCCCTCCAGGAAATTTTATGTTTTCATTATTTAAAAGTTGATTATTCATAGGCTTTTAGTCAGCATTACACAATGTTCAACACTATCTTGGCAACAGAAAAACTCCATAATTGCCAATTATGTTCTACACTACAAATATTTGATCAGGAAATAAAAATTATATCACTCAAACTTCCAGAAGAAACACATGTGATATTAGATGAAATAATCCTGGTATTAAATGACTCATTGAAAAGATATAGCATACTGTATCTTCCTTATTACCAAAAACTTCTACACAATTTCTACCTGCAAAGTTTGAAAGGAACATATTAAAAATATTGTTAAAATTTTTTTGCTATGTTGTACCCCTGTATCACTAGTAAGAATGAAAAAATATGCACAGATTTGTTCCCCCAAACTGCTGATGGCAGAAAAATGAAAACTTCACAAGTACATAAAAATGGGAGAAATTTCAAAGATAAAATTTGAGAAGTTCACTTCTAATAATGGAAGACCAGAAGATTTGAACCAGTTTTCTTGCTAAAAGAAAATAGAAACTTTGGACAAAATAAGACAAAATGTAGGTAATGGCATCAAGGAACTCCTAAGGCAGTGAAGACTTATGGGAACAAGATCCAGATTCATAACTTGGACTTTGAGGGATGCTCTTGTCCTAAGGGGGTTTGTCCATTTTAATAGAAAAGCCTGAGATGGTGAGCAGAACTTGCAGTGCATTCATGAGGCTAAGAGGACAAAATTGGAAATCGGGAGTCTACCAAGGGCTGAGAGGGGAAGAGTGATCTGCTAAACCACCTAAATGATGAGCTGGAACTGCAAAGTTTAATGTATGTCCTGAGAACAAATAGGAATCAGAAATAATACAACATCCATACTGACTGAAGCCCAGCATTTAATTGCTTTAACACCTGACCGTATTAAAAGGATCTGTAATTGCTAGCATCCCCAACTATATTCTAGACACAAATATACTCACAGAAGATAACATCATCATAATCCTCAAATTAGATCCATAATTTTTGATATGTAATAGCCAGCACTTGATCAAAAATAAATAGGAAATATAGGTGATATTGTGTGTCTAAGTAATTTTAAACAACGCAGTGTTTCTAAGATCCAAGAGAAATATTTGGACTATTATATTTCCTTTATATTTGATAGCTTTTTATTCAATGATGTATCTTAAGAATCCTTGTATGTTTCTCAAAAAAAAAACCATATCTTTTTCTACTTCTTACGTTCTTTTATTTCATCCCACAAAGAGTGACTTAAATAACATCTAAGATGCTATGTGATGTTGACATTTCAGTTGAAGATCAGCATTGCTAATGTCTGGGAAAGAATCATAAGAGATGAGTGGTAACCCACGTTCTTGAAGCCAACAACAATTTGGAAATAGCACTGAATCAGAATCAGGAAACCAAGTTCTATTTCTGGCTTTGTTCCTAAGTAACTTCTAGCAAGTTTCTCAGCCTTTTTCGGCACATTTCCTCATCTGTTAAAGGATCTCTTCAGTCCCCTCAAATTCAAATATTCTATGATGTAATGCAAATCAATGCACACTATTTAACAAAACATATGCAATGTATATTCTAGAGTATTTTCCTTCAAACTTTTCATTTAAGGTTATATCCTTCAATTCTAAAATATAAACTTGAAATAGATATCAAGCAAGTGCTAAGAATAGCAGTCTATGACCATCACAGTCTCCAACTATTATTTTCTGCATCACGACCTGAATACATAAGTAATATATACTTGCTTTTCAATGGTACTTCCCACTAAGTTCTGAGCGTCTTTGAAATCTACATGTTTGAAATTACTGCCTTTTTTCCCTCTCCCTCTTTCTGTCAACATGTCAATAGAAGAACATTTATATTTATTAAGACTAAAAACCTGTTATTTACATCTTGAATGTTTCATTGAAATTTAATGTTTAAATGAGAATCATTTTTTAAACCTCCTGAATAGGTGTTTACACTATATTAGTGACATCTAATTATTAAACTTGAAGTTCAAAAATGTATGTATTTGACAGATGTTTTCAGAGCTATAACATTACATGGATTGCTTATAAAATATTTACTTAAGTTGAATTGCTTATAAATTATAATTCTACACAATCTAGGAAAAAATAGAAATATCATTTTGAAAGATTTCCCTTAAAAAGCCATTTTTTATGTAACAGTTTTGGTGTGTTTCCTTGACAACATCATTGCTAAGAATGTCTCTTGAGGCAATGAAGAGTGTGGTAAATGATTGACATCTATTTTAAAATAGAATGTGAACATGCCATGTGTAGTTAAACATGACACTATAGTCATACAATCAAGTATAAGTTGCCAACATACTAGTTAAAACTATGTTAAATGTTTATTTAAAAATATAAAAGTCAATCTGAAACTTTGAAAATTAAATAAAATAATGAAGTAAACTCCAGAGTAAACTGATGTACTAATGTCACAGGTATTTTAAAAGTAATTGATTTAGCCCTGGCTGGTGTGGCTCAGTGGATTGAGCATAGACTGTGAACCAAAGGGTCACTGGTTGGATTCCCAGTCAGGGCACATGCCTGGGTTGCAGGTCAGGTCCCCAGTAGGGGGCACTTGAACTGCAACTACACATTGATGTTTCTCTCTCTTCCTCCCTTCCCCTCTGTCTAAAGTAAATAAAATCTTTTTTTTTTTTAAAAAGGTAATTGATTTAGACCCCAACCTTTTCCAGAGGGTGACATAATTGTCTTAAACTAAACTTAGGAATCATTGAGGTGTTCATTCATTCATTACCAAGTTATGAACTGTACTAGGTTCTGAACTTTAATTGGTAAAGACCCCTTGAAAAGTAGTAACTAGAGAAAGAGACATCTACTCTGAGTGGTAAATAGAGAAAATCAACATTCTGCCTTCATCTCACATTTAACATATTAAGACATGGAGATACTTCAAATGATTACTTAGTCCCTTCTCCTGCCACAGGGTGGAACTAACAACCATCTGTTTTCTAGATAACTTCCCCAAAAGAATTTCTCTAATGCTATAACTTAATATTTAATTTAGCATATGTAGTTGATGTTCCATTTTGGAGTCATAAAAAAAAAAAAACACAGCTGAACTTTCCAATTGCGGGAGAAAATGTAGTAATAATATATTTTTTCTTTAGATAATTTTTAAAAGCATATTCATGCTTACTTAATTCACTACAGCTGGATGTTAACAGCCAAGTGATTACATGTCAGCACACTTTCCTACAGCTTGAACTGATCAGCTGATGCAACAATTACAATGTGCAAAGGCCATCGCCCCAAATTAGGAAGCGGACCTGCTAAGTGCATTATGAAATAGAATAAGAAAAGATGACACTGGCCTAAAATCACAGCTCTAAAATCACCTGGAAGTATAAACTGGTCAAGATGATGCAGTAACTTCATACTTCCTCTCCAAAGAGAGAGATGATGGGTAACATATAAAAAGAAAAAGGACATGTATTTAATTACATTACAGACATCTCTATCGACTTGGAATGGAACACCTGCCAAAATGATAAGCAGGAGTCAAAGCAGATTTTCTGTGTCCCAAATTTTCAAGCAAGCAATAGAGCTGAGAGTAAGAGGAATTTTTTTTTAATTCTCCACACACAAAAAACTAGGGTTCTGAATCTCTAGCCCAAACTCCCACCCAGGTGTAACAAAGGGCTATAAAAAATTGCTACTAAATATTGCCAAGAGCGATAGCCCCTGCTGTGCTGCAGGTTTAGTGTGGTTGAAACTTTGTCTTTAAATGGCTCTTCAGTCAGCAACTAGAGAACTTGGCCTGGGATGCAGTCAAAAGAATTGTTCAAGATAATAAGATAATTGTTCTCAACAAGAAGTCTGAGTTCTACCCTAGCTGATGTGGCTCAGTACATTGAGCAATGGCCTGTGAACGGAAAGGACACCTATTTGATTCCCTGTCTAGGGCACATGCCTGGGTTGCAGGTCAGGTCCTCAGGGGCATGCAAGAGGCAACAGATCAATGTATCTCTCCCTCTCTTTCTCCTTCCCTTCCCTCTCTCTCAAAGTAAAGAAATAAAAAAAAAGTCTGAGTTCTAAAGGCCATTCATTGGCATCCATGAAACTGTGACTACTTTGTCAGCCTGAAGATAGGGTAAAAACCCAGTTTCTTACAGTTCTTATTTAGCTTATATTCTACAATCTTAACTCACACTTACCAATAATATGTTGCTTCCTAGTCTTCAACTGAAACATCAATGAAGTTTTCTATCTTCCTCCAAACAGTATTGCATCATAAGAACTCTTAAACTTTTTCTGAGTCATACTTTTATTTACTGTTTTATTTAATAACACTTATTAAATATTCACAATGTAGTACTCTTTTTAAAAATTTATAAATATGCACTCATTTAAGTAATAAGGGCCCTAAAGTATGAAGTAGACATCACAGAGTATATCCTGTGAGCAAGCCAGAGTAGGACACAGGAAGGACCCTAGGTATTTGGAAGGTAGATGGATGATTGGTGGTTTCCACAAGTGTTTATTAAGCATCTGCTATGTGCCTGACACCCTTATCTACATAGGTGAAGAGATATTGCCACACCAGAGAGGCGAGAACTCCAAACCTATACAGGAACTCTCTAATTACTCTTATGCTTTCATCAATAATCAATTGAGCATAGTTCTCATCATTGGAAAAGTTATTTTCAAAAAACTCCTGGTAAAGTTCTGAGTTTAAGAATCCCTCTAAGAATTTTTAAATATAGATGCAGAGAGACAAGTAAAGTTACATAGGTATAAATAGATACAGATATATAGAGACATATGTACAGAAATATAGACATACAAGGTCTGTCCAGAAAAAGTCCAGTCATTCTTAATATAACGAGAATGGTTTGCATGATATGATGTAAGCTGGTGGCCACACAGAGTGGACTGGAATGACCATGCATGAACAATGATGACTTCACTATACTAGTCAGTGGGGGTGGTAAATGCTGTTGAGTGAGCATGTGTATTATGTGGCTCTCACATTCAAAAAGATTGAGTGAATAAAACAAATCTGCATGAAATTTTACATTAAGCTTGGACATTCCTCCATAGAATTATTCAGATGATTCAGAAGGCTGCAGCTATGGGCGACTGGTGATGGGCAGCTTCATCGTGACAATGTATCTGCTCATGCATCCCATCTTGTGCAGAGTGTTTTAGTGAAACATCAAACCACACAGGTGACTCAGCCCCACTATACCCCAGACTTGTCACTCTGTGACTTCTGCCTTTTCCTAACTAAAATTACCTTTGAAAGAGAAGAAATTTCAGACCATCAATGAGATTCAGGAAAATATGATGAGGCAGCTGATAGCGACTGGGAGAAATGTGTGAGGTCCCAAGGTACCTACTTTGAAGGGGACTAAGGTGTCATTGTTCTATGTATATTTCTTGTATCTAGTATCTTCTTCAAGAAATGTGTCTATTTTTTAATATTACATGGCTGTATACTTTCTGGACAGACCTGGTATGTAGATGTATAGATATATGAAATATAGATTTTATAGATATAGATTTTTATACATTATAGGTGGAGCCATTTTGACTTTATGTCTAGACACTCATGGGAAAAGCAGAGTGAAAAATTACCTTACATAAGACTGATGAAGATAGGCTTATCTTTGTCTTGTATCATTATTTTGCTTCATGCTATAAAATTTGCATTTCATTTGTAAAGCAAGATGTGATTCTGATAGCACTCTATTAGAATTCCATGATAGAAGATATTGTATGGCAACATAAAAGGAATCTTTCATTTTATCATAAGCAATGCTTGTATCTTTGCACTACTATTCTACATTGTATGCTTTTCTGAAGGATGAAATCTCAAGTAACAAAAAATAAATCATTACAATCAGTTTTGCAAGTAATTCTTCAAAAGGAATTGTTTTTATATACTAATTTCCCACTGGTTATTAACATACATTATCAACTAACATCCATTACACATAAGACATCTATTTCACAAAGCAAAGTACTTGTATACAAACTGTCTTGAGAACTTTTTCAACAGTCTGTACTTGACATCAATAGGAATGAATTTTTCTTCAGCTCCATAATTATAGATAAATTACATCCTATTTCTGTGCCTTGTTTTTTACCTCCTCTGTCTAATACAGTCAGCAGGGCCTTAAATATTTGCATAGCACATTACCTGATGCTGGGCACTCTGAAAATACATTCAATAATTGCCTTCTTTACATATGCCACCTACTAAATAATACTAGTCAGAAGGCTGTTACTATTTCTTACTCATTCCACCACTCACAAGTATTTATTGAGCACACTATATGTTCCAGGTGTGAAGAGCTATAGATGAACAAAGGTCATAGCCCCAGCCCTCATTGAATTTGCACACTAGTTCTTCAAAAGAAATGTTACCCACGATAACTCTGTGATAGATCTTCTTGAGTTAATCCATTCCATCAAACAGCTAAAATTATAAATTGTTTCCCCATAAGACATAGGCTTTTTTCAAAGAACAAAACTATCCAATCATTAATACCAATTGCTTTTATGGTTTGAGAGAAAATCCAATAATCAAACATTACCAAACTGCCATTTTATTACAAAAATAAATCACCTAAGTGTATATACACAGACCCTGTTGAGTTCTAGAGCCTATGTAATAATACTTTTTAAATCTTTTGATCATGATATATCTCCAGTCATTATAACTGAAGAATAATTAATTGCCTAAATCTCCTGAAATTTGAGTTACCATGACATCTTAAAAAAGCATGCCATCAGTTGATACGTTTTATAATAATCCCAAATCTTTGCCATGGTCATGCCTTTCACCTGAAAATACAGATTTCTTTTCCTGACAGAAAAGACTCTTTTGCTTGAAGCTCCCAGTAGAAACGGAGGGAAAAGATGATAGTGCCTTAAATTTTGTGCTGTGGCTCTCAGAATACAATGGAAAGATAAGATCAAAACTTGCAGTTTCAATCAGTGACTTCATTCCTGGAAAAGGCAATGGCCTTTACCAGCAACTTGTTTGTGTAGAGGCTAAGAGAACAAACCCACCAGAGTCACTTGCTCCTGCAGAGTAGCTGCGGGAAACACACATTCCAATTCAAAGGCAGTGATCAAACAAACAAACAAAAACCCAAAACACCAACATTATTAGAATCATTACTCTCAAGTGTGGAAGAGGATAAAGAGAAAGGACAACAAAGATGCTTAAAATCCAACAGACTGCTCTTGCCTGAAAAAATACAAATTGCTCTTTAAGATTGACCTCAGTTTTGAATACCTAATGAATGTAATTCCCTTCACACTTGTGCATGTTAGTGTCCTTCCTAATCATTTGTTCATAATTACCATTTACGCACCTCTCAGGTAATGCCTAAAGCAGATGGCATCTCCTCCTATGGAGCAAGCATTTGGCCAAACAGCACAACAGAGTTCATTTCTAAAGTATGATGGCTACCCTTCAATCTTGTTCGTCTCTGTGTCATAATTCTTTAGGTACATGGTGTCTTTGAGACCATTTATGTCAGATTTCAGTCTGTCCCTCTCCCCCATTCAGCACCATCTCATAAATACAGAAACATATGTCAAGAATTAAGGAATCCAGAACTTTTAGTTACAAAAAAATCATATTCATGCAATGTTCCACTTAAATATGTGTAACACCAAGCTTAATACAATTTACTATAAACCAAAGAAACTATTTCTAAGATTAAAATGCAAAGAAATGCCACTTAAATTCTGCCTTTCTGTTTCCCATCTTGAAAGGCTTTATCCTTGGAGTGCATATCATATAATCATTTTCCATTATTATTCTTTTCTATATTACCATGAACTATTTTTCTTGGATCAATGCAAAACATTATTGTTCCTAGTGATTATCTTTTAAAGTAATCATCAATAGTTTTAGTCACAGTCACCAGTACATATTATAGTAAAAAGTTAAAAACTGTTTGATATATTTTGTCATTTTCCAATATAGCAAGTGAAGCAACTGAATGTAATCATGTTAAAACAAGGTGTATATATTGGACAATAGAGCATTTGAATGAAATTAAATTTCCATTTTATAAAGGCAATATATGAGCTGAGTTGAGAGAGATGAATGTTTAGAAACTATAAATAATCCTTTCGAACCATGACAGGTAATTTTACTTGCACACAAATGGATGAGTTTTAAATGAACAGAGATTCACTTTTGGCAAGTACTTTACAAAAGATCTAGTTTATACCATGAAAAACTATTCAATTAAATATAGAAATGGCCTTTACATGTTCCCACTCTAGGAAAATCTTTCTGACCAATGAGAATATTTTCAATCAAGCAAACCTTCCATATTTCAATTTTCACAATTAACCATTTCCTATGAATATACTATCACATCAAAACCTAACCCATGAAGTAAAATGCAAAATAGGGATTAGAAGTGTTCAGAGAAGCAATACTACCAGGTACTCTTGATCTCAGCTCAGTCTCTTTAGTATCTCCAGTTCTAATTCATTAGACAGAGAAGGCACCCATCCTCACCGGTAAGAACCGTAGCTAACTAATGGAGGTAAAGGCCATTGCCATTTGCTTGCTCATACATCATTTCCTTTTCTTCCAACACCCAACTTCATTGCCTTTCTTTGTTCTTGATTTGTTCCAGACCTCTTTACTAAGCACCAAGTATGTGCCAGGGATTTTTGTAAAAAGCGAGGACTCAAGTAAACAAAAGCAAACATGATCTGGGCCCACCCTGTGGAATGTATGGTCTAGCCCAGAAAGCAGACTTGAACTCATAAACACAATAACAGAGGGGAAATGATTACCATAATTAAGTGCTATGAAGGGAAAGTGCATGGTGTCATGTTAGCTCATCACAGGAGTGCTTGATGCAGTCAGGAAGGAAAGGTAAGGTTTCTCTGAGGCAGTGATCCTGGCGTGGACATTTGAACTTGTCAGGAGTAGGCTAATATGGAAGGATGGGGTGACGGGGGGGAGACAGACAGAGCATCTCAGACAGAAGGAACAGCATGTATGGAGCGAGAACAATCAGGATGCAGTTCAGTGAGACGGCAGGCAGAACTGGGGAGATGAGACCTCACAGGGAGGAGGTGGGGTGTGATCGTGCAGGATCTTCAACTTTACATGAAGGATTGCGATCTTTATTCCAAGAGCAATGAGAAATCATCAAAAGATTTTTCAACCAAGAGGGTGAGGTGGTAACATTTGAACAGAAACCTCTCACTACAGAGTAAACGACAGAATGGAGGAAGGGATTTAAAGACAAGAAAAACAGGGAAAGGGTCCCACAGAAGCTATCGAATTGATTTAGGAAAGACAGTGGCTTGAAGAAGACAATAGAAAAAATAACAATCCAGAAGTAGAAAAATGTGCAGGAAATAAGTGGTAAAACTTACAAAACTCAGGGATAGATTGGACACAAGATAGAGGGTTACACAGGTAACTGTAGGTTTCTGGCTTTGGTGATATATAGAATATGGCAAAATTTACTGAGAAAAAAAATGGGAGGGAAGGATTAGGCTTGGTGAGGAAGTCAGGGAGGAAGTAGAGAGGAGGGCAATATAGAGGTGATTTGGACAAAACTTTCAGATGAGGGGAAGTCATCAAGAAGACAACTGGGGAGAGGAGTCTGGAGTCTGTGGAAGCGGTCTGGCTGGAACCACTTATTTGCAGATCTTCTGCACAGAGGTGACAACTGAGCCTTGAATGTGGACTAGATTGCCCAGGGAAACAGTTCAGAGGGAAAAAGAAAGCCTAGGAGCCGGCTTTGAGAAAACCTAAGATTTAGTGGCTTGACAAGAATTGCCTACAAAGGTGCCTTCTGTCTCTATGGCTTCCTTCCTGAAACTACATGACTTAAAAGGCCAGCCAGAAGAACAGGGTGTCCTGGAAGCCAAGGGAAGGGTTGTGTAAGGAATGGCAGAGAGATAATACACACTGAAAGCCGCTGAAAGGCCAAGTAGGATGACTATTGATAAAGGTCTCCTGGGGAAGAATCTGGGAGAGCTATATTGATACGAGTAATATATCAACAAGATGAGAAGAAACCAAATGAGAGCGCCTGGGAGAGTGAACAAATTGAGACTCCTGACAAGTCTGAGGGTAATGGTCTTCTGGACGCAAACAGGAGCCTGCCCCTCAGAGCCTTGGTCTTCCTACAGCTGCACGGGCTGTGACAAGGCTTCACCTTCACCTTCACCTTAGGCCTGTGTGTCTCCACAACAGCATGCTTAGGAGTCACAGCAAACCGACTCATTTAGACTCTCCAGCTACACAAATGTGGCCTTGGTTGATGTGCTGCTAGAATCAGAAGCCAGCTCTAACCTTATGCTATAACTCAGGTGGCCTCAAATTTCAGGCACTCTTATATCACCCCTACAATTACTATCACGCACATGTACCACCTGCATTATCACTTACTTATATATTTCTTTAAATTGGCCCATTTAACACATAGGTTAATGTGTCATTAAAAGAAAATTTATGCTAACACCATAGATGGAAAATCATTGTTTATTGGGAGGTTACTATAAACAATTTTTTAAGTGGTGAGAGTAAAATGTTAAGTTTTAGCTAGCTACTTTAGCTCTTTGAGGACTTTCAACCTGACCTATGCTTTAAAATGAACAAAAGGTGAGGGGTGCTGGTTAGCATGACAGATGCTAAACATATATTCACCCCAAAACACAGCTGAATGTTTTCCTTAGGTAATATACTTATTCCCTGCACAAATTCTAAAACTGTGGTGTTTTTAGCCCACAAGTTCAGAGATGTGAAAAACCAAATGTAATCTTCTTTCTTAGCTTGCTTTGTACTGTCTAATGTCATAATGGTCATAAGAACTACTTAAGTCTCCTCCCTACAAGGTTATCCATAAGATTAATGTCTGTCATAGCCTGCAGTTAGTTATCCTTACAGGCAAATATCCTTTCACTAAAGAACTTAACATGGTAAAAGAAAGTGTCGATTCATTCAAGAAACATTTAGTGAGCCATGTCTATCCACAGTGCTCGGTTCAGACATGAATAAGACAAAGCTCCTGGAATCTAGGAAGTTAATACCAAGAAGAGAAATGCACATGTAAACAAACTACAATCCAGAGTCAAAAGCACAATAATCAAGTTTAGAAAAGGAAGTGGCTCACTATTTAACTACCTGAACTTGGCGGGAAGAAAGTGGTGGGCAAGTGGTGGAAAGCTTTCCTAGGGGACATGTATACACACACCAGACTATCTTTGCTTATTATGTAGTAAGAATTTTTAACTATGCATATATGTGTCTAGAGCTACTCGATATATTTCTCATAAATTTCATTTTACTTATTTCTTTAACAGGTTGAAAGAATACTTGACATTTAGTAGTAGTTTTCTTTCTCTCCTGGGGGAGGTGGAGCTTCCAGTGAGCAAGGAGGTGTGACTCGGCTGGAGAGCACACTGCATCGGAGTCGGGAACCCCAGGGCTCTGCCTGGGACCTGCTTGTTACCCATGTGACGTTGGGAAACCACAATATTTCTTCTTTGATAAAATAAGGATAAGAGAAGCTGAAATGCTTTGACTTAATGTAGCCCAGAATTTATTTGTGTGTGTGTGCAATTAATTTATAGTGAAAGAGAGTAATGCAGAAGAGGGATAATTTAATTAACAGTCAGTAGATTTTAAATTACAAAACGATTATCAGATAATTATGAAAAGATATCAGACATGACATCAGCTAACTTGAGAGAAAGAATTCAGTCTACATTTATTTCAGTAAATTTGGAGAAAGAAATTTATTTAATAATGACTAGAGATTTAAAATATTATTTCATAGTCTTCCCAAAAAGCAAACTATATAAATAATACATGGAGCATAATCCCATTTGTTATAAAATAAAACAGGCCTTCCTTTAGAATTATATTTGATTCAAAATGAAATGTTTTTAAAGTCCAGCTACATACTAAACTATTAACAGTGGTTACACATGAGGAGGTCCATAGGGCGGGCAGAGCAAGGAGGGAGTTACATTTAGCAAAGGTCAACTGATAAGAAGGAAGCAAAGAGAAAGAGGGTAAGAGATAAAGGCAGATTTCAACTATCTAACTGTGTTATGCTTGAGTTTTTATAAAAAGATTTATTCATATCTCATTTAGCTAAATGAGACAAATTTTAAATAACAAGTATTCTGGACTTAAGCAGCTAGAATAAGCATCCACATTCCACCAAAGATTGTGTTGAAATAATATAATAAACACACAAAATTAATAGAATAATAGCAATGCAGAAAACAGGGTGTGGTCATCAGCCCACAAAGGATTTCATCAGATTTCTAGGAGACAGAAAGCAGATTCAAGTAGGTTGATGGTGTAAGACCCAGTCTGAAGGCAGGAGAAAGCAGTATCCCAGCCCGATGACAGACAGAAGGAATTCTTTCTAACACAATCTTTTATTCTATTCAGGTCTTCAGTGGCCTGGATGAGGCCAACCCACATCGGGAGAGCAGTCTGCTTTACTTAGTCTACAGATTCAAATGCTTATCACATTTGGAAACACCCAGAAATGATGGTTTACCAAATATTTGGGAACTCTCTGTCACAATCACACTATTTAAAAACCCAAGGATAACAGGAGAGACTAAAACAAGGACCCCAGAGAAAATTTTTAGCCTCTGCTACCACAACCACAGCAAACAGTAAACAAAGTGTAACTTTTAGCCAGATAAACATAAAAAATCCCATTAAAGGCTTACATACCTCAGTTCCTTTACCCAATACATCATGCCTGCCTTTCAATAAAGAATCACACAGTATTTGAAAAAACAAACAAAGAAAAAAACTGCATGAAGAGACAGCAAGCATCAGAACCAGAACCAGATATGGCAGACTTTTTGAATTACCACACTGTGAATTTAAAATAACAATGATTTACGTGCTAAGGGCTTCAGTGAAAAGTGAGCAGCGTGCAAGCACACCTGGGTGATGTAAGCAGAGAGGTAAATACTCCAGGAAAGAATCACAAGGAAGTGCCAAAAATAAAAACAATGTAACAGAAATGAGGTTCATTAGCAGACTGGACACAGCCAAAGGGAAAAAAATCAGTGAACTTGAAGATATATCAGTAGAAACTTCCAAATTTAAATGCAGAGAGAAAAAACATAGAAAGATGCAACACAATATCAAAACTGTGGCACAATTACAAAAGGCATCACATACATGTAATGGAAATTCCAGAAGGGAAGGAGAGAAAGGAACAGAAGAAATAGTTGAAGTAAAATGGCTAAGAATTTTCCAAAACTAATGACAGGCACCAAACCAAAACCTAACAAAGCTCAGATAATAAATACAGAATAAATACAAAAAAGTACTCTACACCTAGGACATCATATTCAAACTCCAAAACAATGAAAGATAAAAAGAAAATCTTAGAGAAAGAAAAACAAACCAAAAAAATTGAAAGAAAAATAAAGCTAAAAATACATATAAGAGTCATGACCCCAAAGTGCAGCAAACTCAAATGTGCACTGTTCTGAGAAATTGCTGAAATGCAAGAAAAGATAGTGCATTTGGCTTGATGCTACCTTCTCCCTCAGGTGGAATAATGATGTTAGACTCACAGAGAAAGAAATGGAAACACATAAATACCCCTATCATGATGAAAAAGTTTTCATCACTCTTCAGACTCTTCAACCCACAGAAATGAATAAGATTAATTATGGTTAGAGGATAAAGAGTAAATGTTTTCAATTTGAAAAGTCTAAGGGTAGAGGCATAGCTGTCAAATGGGGCAAAGGAAAGAGTGGTGTGTGAAAAAAGTTAGCAACTCAAAAACATGCACGGTACAGAGGAAGGGCTCGAAGGAGGCTGAGAGAGGGTGTCACGTATATGTGACTGGAGATCAGAAGAGCCAGTGGAGCCTTTTTAATGTCATGACTGAAAAGAAGTGGAAAGCAGAGACAGAGAGCAGAGAGGCAGGAGCTCAACAAAGGAGATGAAGTCTCATCCTTAGGAAGGCAGGATGCGCCAGTAGATATTCTCAAATGATCATAAACTAAAAACAAAGGAAAAAGCATAGTATTTAGAATTATGGAGGTCATGACTAGAAGAACTAAAGCAGAAAAAAATTAAAATAAATTAGCTGCTTCTGGTGGGTAGGACAGGGAATAGGATGGAGTGAAGGCAAAAAAAAATATTATACACTATTCTTATTCTTTTAACATGGAGATATATTTCTTTGATAAAATTATACTTCAATGACTTTAAAAAGAACATTTTAAAATAAGATTTTAAACCTTTAATATTATAAGAGTCTTTTCATGAAACCCAGTAAAAGTGCTTTTAAGAGGCCCTCATTCATCCAAGCAAGCAGCACCAAACGTTACCAGAGAGGGTGATTCCTCCAGGTGGTTGGTCCTTTTTACCAGGACTTCAAATACCCAAGGAAGATGAAATAAACTTGACATGTCCCTTAGCAAAGTGTGTTCAGTACTGAAAAAAATAAAAAAGAACCTGCCTGTAAAGTACTGAGAGAAGATATCCCGCAGAGAAAACACTTTTCAACAAAGGACACTAAGAGGGAGAAAGATTAACACTGGATTTTGCCAACAGGATGAACAAAAACTGAGGAGGAAAAGAGAAACCTGGAGATAAGTGGTAGAATTGTGGATTGTGCCACAACCGGGGCAGGGATGTGGGCATCAAGAGTGGGAATACAATCATCATGCTTTAACTCCTTACGACTCCAAGAACGTTATGAATGTATAATTATCTGGGGGTTGTGATAAGGAGACTAGCCTTAGTGGGTATTCAGGTTTACTAATAGGAAAGGAAAGAAAAACTAATTTAGAGTTCAAGGACCCAGGTTCAGTGCAGAGTTTGCAACTTATGAAGTGCGGGACATTGGCCAAGCCACGTAACTTTTCTGAAACTTACTCATTTCCTTTTCTGGCTGTATCTCTATTTCTAGCTCTGTTAGAGATAATATATAACAGTACTAAAAGTGGCAGTAACAACAAAAAGAACTATCCCAACATCTCTGCTAGGTTTCTTCTAAAGATAACACGGTGGGATGGATAATTTTATGTCTGCATCAACTTGACTAGAAACAGAGTGCACAGATTAAACCTTACTTGTGGTTGGGCCTATGAGGGTGCTTCCAGATGAGATTCCCATTTGAATTGCAGGACTCCAGTAAAGCAGGTTGCCCACCCTACTGTGGGTGGCCATTATATACAGTCTTTTTGAAGGTCTGAAGAGAACAAAAGGCAGAAGAAGAAAGAAAGTGCCCCTTTTCCTTCCTCACTGACTGAGTTGGGACACCTCATCTCCTCTTCTCTGTCCTGAGACTGGGATTTACACCATCCACCTCTTTGGTTCTCAAGCCTTTGGGCCAATGGCAGAGCTTGGGACGTCTCTGCCTCCATCACAAAGTGAACCAATTCTTATACTTCCCTGTATCCTACTAGTTATATTTCTCTAGAGCCCTAACTAATACCTGTGGGCTATGTACTTTAAACTTAGCAAATGTTATACAAATATCAGTTATGATCATTGTCATCCAGAAGCAGGCTGTCTCTCCCGGAGCCTTGGCTGACTGTAGTGCTTCTATCCCTTCTGGAAGCCTATCACAGGCTGCCCATATCTGCAGGGCACTATGAGAACTACAAAGAAACATAAATGCTGTAACCCATCACGATAGCATAGAAACATAGTTGGCAAAACACCTTCTCATGGATCCTTGAGGGATTTATAATTTTAGGGATGGGTAGGCAATTTTGATCAAAAGTTAAAACTATTGCATAGAAGGAAGAAATAATGAGAACATGAAATTAGTTTTTAACATGCAATTTGTAACAGATGTGGTTGATGATATGTTTTAACTACAACTTTTTGGCTTATGGTTATTTAGCAGAAACAAAATGTGTTAATTTGTGTCATTCCACAGGGCATTGGGAACACAGACAAGATAGAGAAACAGGCTATATACAAAGAAAGGATTCATATTCTTGTGACCTTAAGCATTAGGCAAACCAAGAAGACAATTTAAAGTTTAACTAATTGGGGCAGAAGTTTCAGTAACTAGTAAGAATAGACAAGGTTATGCTGTAGGAATGAATACATCCCATAGTGTCAGTGGTGAACACAAGAAAGGTTTATTTCTTACATAGAGTCCACTGAGGGTCCAGGTGAAGTTCCAAGGCTCTGTCTTCCCTGGGGCAGCTCCGCAATCATGCTGCTTTCATCAGTGTTTACACGATCAACATGGCAAGGAAAAGAGAGCTGGAGATGCCTGTTTAGACAAGTCTGTGTCTTGGCCCAAAAGTGATTCAAGTCACTTCCACGCACAACCCACTTGCCATAATTAATCATATGGCCCTGTTCAGTATAAAGGAAGCTGAGAACAGTGGTCTCTAAGGTGTCAGAAAGGACAGAAGAACCAGATATCCATGAACACTAGTAAATCTTAAAGGAGCAGGCACCATTCCCTATTGCTCTGCTCACAGACTAGGCTCTCCCATTAATGATATTATTTGCAAATTATGTAAATAGAAACAAGTGGCAAAAGATGAGATCTAACTACTTAAATGCAGTGGGAGGCTGGGGGCTGGGTTAGAGAACCAAATAGATAAAAGGAATCTGGGATACTGAAGAAACAGTGCCATTTCACTGACAGGATGGTGATCAATGTGCATAAATCAAGGGTTTCAGAACCCAGGCTGCATCTCTTGGTCACTGTATTCAAGGAACTCATTCATGGGTTGCTGACAACCAAGGAAGCTTATGTTCTGACTGCTCACTCAGCACCTTGCTCCCACCAGGGAGAATCTAGCACACCCATAGGGGATGAGTCATTAAAAGAAAAAGTAAACAAGAACAAAATGGGAAGTCGAAGTGGAAGATGATGCTACTTTGTACAGGCAAAGTTTCAGGACAGAAAGGATCAAACTCCACCAGAAAAGGGGAAATGAACCAGAGTTTGCACAATGTTTTCCGACTACAACACTTGGTGCATCTTACTGGTTGCCCCTCCGCCCCAGCATAAAGCTCCCTGGATGGTATGTGAGAGAGAAAATTTCTAATAATTCAGGTAACTGCACTTGGTTTATGTTTGTGTTTGGACATATGACTACAAGTTTGCCTCAGTTTATGAGGCTGATAAAAGAGAATTTGGGGTTTGTTGGGGACAATTTTTGTGCTATGCCTGTAAATGTTGCATTTATGTGCTGGTAGCTTTTATGGTAGGTTTTAATTCAAGGTCATTTATTTACACTGACATCGGTAGCACTTTGAGCTATGGGGATATATAAGGTCACAGATTACCGCACTACATTCCCTCTCGACTCTGAAGACATCAGTGTCTACCCTCTACACTTGATTTTTAACATCTTTTGCAAAGGCAGAAATTCCTTTTTTAGAAAAGCCCTTTTGAAAAAGAAAAGCTACTTGCATAGAGGTAGGCTCTTTCAGCAACAGAGCGCTATTCCCCTCAAGTTCAGCAAGCCCTCCCTGACCCCTGGGACAGCTCGGCTGCCTGGTACAGAGGGACCAACAAAATTTAGCATGAGAGAGAGAAACAGAGTGAAACTGAGAAATTCTCATAGTCACAATCCCACTGAGCCCAGTTCCTTTTTCTTAATATTCAAGAGGGAAGCAGAAGTTACAGATTGATTCCTATCATATTCTGCCTCATACCTGCTTTATAAGTAGGGAAGTTACTTGGCCTTCAATGAGCCTCAATTTCCTTATTGGTAAATTAAGACCATTGAATAAGATATCCTCTGTGGACACTTATGGTAGCAAAAATCTATAATTCCATGATGTGGAACTTTCTGAAGAAGCACGTGGCTTCATTGCCAATGGCTTCCTTTTCATGTAAGTCAACACAAACTACCACTTCAAAATGAGATCCCCAGATTCCTGGAGTGATAGAGATGGTTTTATGGGATTTGGGGATGCTCTTAGGAAGTCCAGTGCCTTGCATGGATCTAGTAAATGACATCTAGGTTTGCCCAGGAAGAAGTACAAAATGAGTATTGGAAAAGCTACGTTTTTAAGGACTCCTGGACAGAAAGGCCAAGGCCATTAGAACTTTAGGGCATGTGATAATTCAAGGAACCCTCAGTCCTCTCCATCCTTCTGAAAACCAGAACCTTAGAAGGAGGCAAAAGTTGAGACTCCTATCACGTTCATTATGTTGGGTATTTATTTCCACATTCTACTTATTTTCTTTTGTTTACTATCATCAAACATGATTTTCCAAGGGCTTCTCTGCCTGTTTATCACCCAGACTAGACAATCTCAGTAGATATCTGCAGGCCCTGCTGTGCTAGGATTCAAAACTTATGAAGCACATTCAAGTTGTTTTAAGTCAGCCTCTGTTTGTCCTTAAACTCGTTCTGAAACTTCAAATAGGTTATGACTCAATTAGAGAACTGCTGTTACTAACGAACTTCAAATCTCTTAACATATTCAGCAAGAGTTCATTAACAAGTAAACTCAAGTCCTGACAGATTATTGCCTTTATACAAATGACCTTATTAACCAGCATACTTAATATAGTTGGTAAGCATGGAGTGTTTCCTTAAGGAAGCTTCTATATAGCCTGATGATCTAAATTAATATATTTCTACTGAACTGTTTACATGTTATTACTGGTAAATCTCATTAGCCAGTCAATGACCATATTAAATTATCAAAACAAATAATCTGAACTAAGCATAATAACCACATGTTGCATAGATGCTTTCTTTGTTATAACTGGGTATTTTCAGTTAGTAAAAAATATTTTTGATCCCAGGACCTGCAAATCTGTAACAAATTGTTATTTTTAATTCTCTATATTGGATTTACTAATCAAATTTCACAGATTGTCCTCTAGATACCTTTATTTTTGCTATATTATTGCTTACAAGACTCATCAACTAGCATTTGGTTACTTCAGCCGATATTTATCAAGAATTTCAGGACGGGTCTCGGCAAAAGGGCAGTCACCTCCTACCTCATCCACCCACAGAAACCTGGAATGTTTCAAACTACTTTCCGCACTGAAGCCTGAGGCTGGGGCTTCCCAAGACTCTTGGGACAAAGACCAAAATGCTTATCTTAGCCACAAGGTCTGGCCTCTACATCTTTCCAACATCACTCAGAACCGTGTTTTCCCTCACACTGTGTACTTCAGTTACAACTGCGTTCTCCCAAATCCTCTTCCTTGCCAAGCGTACTCCCGCCCCCTGGTCTTTGCAAATGTGATCTTCTGTGCTTGAATCACCTTTTAATCACCTTTTCTGCATCAACTCCTAATCATCTTTCAAATTTCTGATCAAATAACACTTCACTAGCACACTCTTACCCACCTTTCTGAGTGGGATAAGTATCCACAGCATATGTTCTTAACGCATAACTCCCCCTTTTGTCTAAATGATGACATTTGCAATGCTAAATGTAAGTCTGTGGTAATTTCATGTCTGTCTCTCCTACTCAACTCGAAACTCCAGAAAATCAGGATCACTGTTTTACCTCGATTAAAAGCACAGTGTTTGGCACACTGTAGGTTTTCAATAAGTCTGTATTCAGTGAATCAATAAACAATAAATATCAGAATGTTTGAAACTCTTATATGATTTAAAAAAATCCAAAAGAAGTAGGAGGATAAGAGGGAGGAAGAGAGGCTTTACTCAAATCGGTAGAATGTCATTTGTGGCCGCCCAAAGACTTCTGGACATTGTCCATTTTGATAGTTCTCCATACTGTTGATCCCTACCTTTCCCAAGCTGAATAAAAAAGTTGTATTTCCTAGAATCTCTTTCTTGTAGTATGTAGAATGGTGACTAGTTTCCACCAAACAGATAGACCAATGGGAGATTGGGAAGACAGATTTAAAGGTCAGGAGGCTGGAAGGCTCTTCTAGCAAGGACAGTTGTAGAGGTGTGTGATACTCCACACCCCCTGTAGGGGGCGTTCTGACGCTAGGCCCTGGTTCTATTGGTATTGCAGGACAGAGACAGCAGTGGGATTTCTACAACACTGAGCTTAGAGGAGTTGGGCATTTCTCTTAGCTGTATCACTTCTGCCTATAGGGCCTTCAGTGAAGACGGTTTGCTGGCACTCCTGGAAACTGTTTAAGTGAATTAATTTTCCTTCAGCCTGAGCTACCTAGAATAGATCCTATTATCTACCCAGAAACCCTAAACTGATACCCTTTAAAAAATATTTGTCATATATGCAAAGATTTCCATATAAAGAGCTTGTACAAATCCAATTTATAAATATAAACAACCCAAAAGAATATAAATAAGCAATTCATGGAGGCATATAGGCCGATAAACATATGAAAATATGTTCAACCTTATGTATGATGGGGAAATACAAATTAAAACAAAAATAAAATACTGCCTTTCATTTATGAGACTGAAAAATATGTAAAAGATTGAAATATCTAGCATAAATAAGGATGGGGTACTTTCACTAATTATTGAAAAGAAGAGCAAATCAATAGTCATATATTTCTGTATCCTCATAAGGTACAAACAAGACAAAGACATGCACTATCATTGATGTTATTCCAAATTGTCCTAGAAGTCCTAGACAATGTAAGAAGACTGGAAAAGAGAGTGAGAGGTATCAATGCTGCACACAAATAATTTCAAAATGTTTCAGTTGCATGTAATGTAATTTTCTACCTAGAAAATCAAGACAATAAGGTATTCTAATTTGTAAGAGTTTGCTGAGGTTGCCATATGTAAGGTAAACATGAAAAAATCAAACTTTTTATATATCAGAAATAATTAGAAATTATCATGAAAACACCACCATATCCAAAGGCATTAGAACTCACTAGAATACATAGAAAACAAAACATACGAAAAAATATTCAAGGCCTCGTGAAAAACAAACTATGAAAATGTACTGATAGACATTAAAAAGAATTCTAGATAAATAACAGGAAGGCAAGGATACATGCTTAAGGATATTTATTATATCGTTGTTTGTAGTATCAAAAAATAAAATTGGAAGTAAATGTCTATCTATTGGACAAATGATTTTATCATATCATACATCAACACAATGGATCCTCTAAAGAAAAAAAATACTATTTAGAAGAATGAGAGTCCTGAAGGGTGTGACTCAGTGGACTGAGTGTCGGCCTGTGAGCCGCAAGGTCACTGGTTCAGTTCCTGGTCAGGGCACGTGCCTGGGTTGCAGGCCAGGTAACCCAGTTGGGGTTGTGCGAGGGGCAACAGATCAATGTATCTCTTGCACATCGATATTTCTCTCCCTCTCTTTCTCCCTCCCTCCCCTCTATCTAAAAATAAATGAAAGTAAATAAATTAATATATTTTTTTAAAAGAAGAATGAGATAGGAATTCATAGAAACAGACAGTAGAGAAGTGGTAGTTACCAGGGGTGGGTGGTAAGGGAAAATAGGAAAAAGTTGGTCAAAAGGAACAAACTCCCAGTTAGAAGGTAAATAAGTTCTAGAGACCTACTGTACAACATGGTGACTATCACCAAAAATACCATACTGTGGACTTGAAAGTTGCTAAGTGAGTAGATCTTAGATATTCTCACCACAACAAAGAAATGGTAACTACATGACATGGCGGGGATGTTAGCTAACACTATGATGGCAAGTATTTCACAATGTATAAGTGTATGAAATCAGTACTGTACACCTTAAACTTATACAATGAATGTCATATGTCAATTATATCTCAATAAAGCTGGAGGGGGCAGAAAAAGAACGAGGTAGTTTTATTAAGTACAGACAAGAAAAGTTGCCAGCCATATTTTTATTATTATTTTTTAAAGATATAGAACAAAGTGTGTGATCTAGTTTTTGTTTAAAAGAAATACCTGATTGCATGTGTACAGAATATAGATAAAATTCTACCAGGATGTTGTGTCAAACACCTCTTACACACACCCCAAATCACCTCAGCACCACCTTTTCCTAGCGCCATTGCTGCCTCAGCCAGTCCCACGCAGGCTTTGCCCGCCCTGCACACGTGCCCGTGACTGGGCCTCGCTGCAGCCCACACCGGGCACACCTAAGCTTCCTCCTCCAGGGCACGCAACTCTGAGACACATTTCAGATGGCTCCTTAGAATCTCAGGAGGCAAAGGGGCAAAACAGAAACTTTCACTTTCTGCTTTACACACTGTATATGGTTTAAATGCATTATTTTTTTAAGTATTCACTTTTGTAATTTATAAAAATGTATAAATTGTAGAGAATTAATAGGACCTATTGCATTGCAAATTTGATAATAGGCTATAAAAAAGGAACGAGTCTAGCCAGGTGGGTGACTAGGATAAACTGAAAGAGTGTGGAGGTTTTTATAAAGACTGAAAACACAGGAGTAGCTGTACTAGTGAAGGTGATGGAGTTCAATTTTAGACAAAATTAGTTTGAGGTACCTACGTCCAGGTAGTAATCCAACAGTCTGAAGACTGTTCTCACTAGCCATATAAAAGAAGGGCCTAGGGAATTTAATTGTACATAAAGAAACTAGGCATTCATTCTGATAACCTGTTTAAGCAGAATTTCATCAAAATATGAGTTTTTAAGCCAGGGGTGTCAAACTCATTTTCACCAGGGGCCACATCAGCCTCATGATTGCCTTCAAAGGGCCGAATGTAATCTGAGGACTGTATAAATGCAACTACTCCTTAACAGTTAAGCGAGAGCTGGGTGCAGACGCTGGGTAGAAACAAGGTGCCGGGCCAGATAAAACAAGGTGGAGGGTCAGATTTGGCCTGGGGGCCTTGTGTTTGCCACCTGTGTTTTAAGCAATAAGAAAAATTAATTCTATCATAATATTTTAAAGATAAAGTTTTTAAAACTAAAAACTATCCTAGTCTTACAATTCTGATCTTATGGAAATAAGTTGGTTATTCAGTTCTTATTCATGATTGGCACTTGATACAGTATCTGAAATCATTGCATCTTGTGTGTTTTAAATACAGCCATGTTATTCTACTAAGTCATTAAAGCAGGGCTTTCAAAGCTGGTTAAAAAATGTATTTTAGGAGCTGAGATATTTATTTACTCAGTTTAACCCCAAACAACTACCCCTTTACTTCAATTACCCCAGATGTCATCATTTTCTATGTGAGCCATGAAGTGAAAAGGTCAAGACTCACAGGATTAAAATATTCAATATAAGTATATTAATTAAATTGTTCATTGTTTTATGAACCTGATCAAGATATTTTCCATTAATTTGTGTGAATAGCATATCAAAATGCTATTTAAATACTGAATAAAAAATGAGTCATTTATGCCACTTAATGCCTTTTTAACCTATTATTTTATAGAAGAAAAATGAATATTTTTCCAGCATAGAACCCCATAAGATCATGGGGCTGATGGTATACAAAGTCCCCCCTTGCTGATCATTACTTTGGTTCCTTTTATTACAGGCTAAACTAAAATGAACTTTTCCTTTCCCATCCACATAATATTACCATATCCCTTTGATGTGTCAAAGAAACACTTATCAGCAATAAAACTCATGTTGACATGGCTAAATGCTTGGCATATGTTAAAATTGTGAGAGCAAAAACAGTCCTTTATAAACAGTAAAGAAGGTCAAGTGTGTTTTCAGTCCTTCCTGTCCTACAAACTAAGCCACCATCACCACCTCCTTTCCTGGATACACAGTGACCTCAAATTCTTTCTACCTCCACCCCATCAGAATGAATTCTCAGAACATTACTTGATAAACTCATTTAAACCAAGGTGCAAATTTGTGATAATTCCAGTAAATTATCTCCCCAAAGTATATTTGCATTTTACAAGAGGAAAAATCTTAGGGGAAAAGAAGGAACAGATATTGGCCTCAGGTTGTTCAAGTATTTGAGAAGAAACTTTTTCAGATCCTTTAGTCTGCACCAATTAGGTGGCTAGCTGACTCATCCATTATTTCTATGACTCTCTATGATGGAAAATAATCAAAGAGATGGGAAATAAAAATACAACTAGAAGGATGAATTACTGTTTTATTCAAAAGAAAAATGAATTTGTGCACAACTAGCTGTGTTCATCTTGAATTAGCTGGCCTCTTATCTTCCTTGCTCTGGCTGCTTTTCCACATGTCTGAAAGTCCCAATCCTGAAGTTGTGAACATCACCGTGAATTGGTCATTGGGCCCTGTTTAAACATAAGAATAAAGCACCAACTAGAGGCACTAGTCACCTTGTCTTCAATAGAGCTGCAATATAAATACATACTTCCTTTCTTTATAGCTTGACTTCCACTACTTCCTAAACAAAGGATGATAAATACACTGTTTTTCACATTAGACAATCATGAAAATCAAGATACATATTTAGTGCCATTTTCTCTCTCATATGTACCACTCTTGAAGCACAAATAATAGAATATGGCTGAGCCTCCCACCACAATGTGTCCACCCCAAGAAGAAACAGAGGCAGAGTAAACTATTTTCACTCCAACCTCTTATTTGTTTCTCACCATGAAATAGATCCAGATGCCCACACAAGAAGGTCCCACCACCTAGACTTGGAAGTGAGGAAAAAAGTAAGGGTCACATTTTGTCTTCCAAGCCCAGCTGCATGTCCCATTCCAAGTTGAACATAGAAGCTGCTGTTGCTGGTCTTTCACTCTCACTTGAACAAGAGATGAATAATTATGTTCTCCCAACGCACTTCTAAACTAGCATAAATAAAGTCTAATTCAAACTTTGAGTTTTGTACTTTAGATTCACTAATCATTATTATTTTTTGGAAAGATTTTTCTAAAGGTCATCAAATATTTTGAGCCATAAAAATTGTTCCCGATTCTTTAACCAAATGTATTCAAGATGCAAGGATATCTGCTAAGCTAGGAGACTGCCCACCTTAAGCTCAGCAATGATGCAAAACATATCTACGGGTCACTAAAGCCACTGTCAAATTGAATTGCCTGATGTCTCAAAAGAAGAATGCCTTTAATATGTCGTAACAGCTATATTAAGAGGAAAGAAAAGTGGAGCAGAAGAGAAAACCGTTCATTCCAAACAAATGTTTTGACTTGGTCCGCAGTAAAGGTTTCTGTGAGATAAGAGCCTGAATTAAAACAGCACACAGACAGAGGTTGCAACCCATGTAATAAAATGTCAGACTGAAAAAAGAGAGTCATCAGGGAACTTCATTTGAACTTCCATTCCATAAATCAGTCACCGAGTTCAACAACTTCATTGTACCCTTGCAAAAACTAAAAGCAGATAGTCCCCTAAAACTGAAAATAAGAAATAAGGGCAAAAGGAATGTCATGTCTTAAGGTCCCCAACACACCTACTCTGCCACCCCCACCCCTACCAGCACAACCACACTGAGACCCTCTACCCCTCACCTTTAGCCTTAGACGCCTGTCAAGCACATAAAGGGAATTCTTCTTTATTTTTATTTTCCCTCTGCTTTCCCTTTTATCCAGATTATGAAGTTGATCTAAACTTTATAGTTAGTGAGAATATTTGCAAACTCCCTAGTATAATAAAAGACTACTGACCCAATTCTGGTTAACAATTAAACATTTCTAACATCAGGCTAATTTAACATAGTAAATGGTCTGCATATTGAAAGAATTAATGAGCATTTCTATTTAATTAAAACAGGCAAAGTGTCTCCCCAAGGTTCTTATAACAGAATATTAACTAATATGAAGGGTTATCTGGAGTTTCTTCATTTCTTCTCCAAGACATGCCATTAAAGAAGTACCATAATTTAACAAGTGCAAGAAAAAAAAATAAATCAGATCTTCTCTACCATTGCCAATTTAAAAATATATATAAAACCTCAGTTTTAACCTTCAACTGTTGATTAGGTGATTAACTTATCTGTTCACCTGCAACTCCTCTGTGAAATGGGAATCGATATTGTTTAGGTGACATATGTGTAAGGACAGCTATAAAAATAAGAAGCTGAATGAATGAAATTTACTTCCTCTTTTTTAGCTGTTAGTGGATAACCTGCAATGTGTCTCACATTCTGCTTTAATGCTAGTTCAATAATTAAAAAAAAAATTTCTCTACCACCTTTGTGGAAATGATTCTGGACTGGGAGAAGATATTGCCTTTAATGATATTTCCCAACATATGCATGAACAAACCCTCTAGGTGGCACATGGTTATGACCATTTTGGGACCCCTCCAAAAAAACAAGTGAAATAACTCGCATGAGTGATTAATTGACCACTTGGGCTTCACTGCTTCATTGAATAATTAATCCAACCAAATATTAGGTTCACATTTAATACTCAATAAATACTTATTGATAGATCATGCTATTTTAAGGGTCCCACTACTCCTAAATTGCTGGCTTTCATTTTATTTGGCTTTAATTAAACAATCATCCCCTATAATGGCTCTCCATTAATTTTGTATGTCTATCCTTAATAGAGGTCATAAACTAATTAGGTCATAAACATTGACTAATACATATTCACAGAAGTATTTGGTTTACTTCCATTGTGTTTTGCCTTTAGGTTTACGACCCCTGCTTTGGAACATCATCATCCTTATTTTCATCAAGATATTAGTTAATACTCCACATGCCTGCTTTGAATCAGGCACTGTTAGCATTTTTCCTCCATTAATTTACATAATTTTTGCAACTACCCTTGGATTGGTCATTTTATAATCCCCATTTTGCACACAGATGAGTTGCTGAGCATAGTTAAATTACCTAAGGTCATAGGATTTGTAAGATATGTCACAAGAATTCAAATCCAGTCATCTGGCTCCCGAGCCAATGACCTCAATACCAATACCATAATCTTGCAATACCTCTAATCTTGCTGATACGAGCTTCTCTCTGGGGAGAGAAAAAGCAAGACCTTCGTGGGAAATTGAAAGCCCAGGCCTGTCCCTCACATGGATTTAGAACCCAAACATTCAGTTCCTTAGAGATGCAGAAAACTCCAAGCTGAAAATGCACTGTAAACCTGGTCTAGTCTATTCCTGGGGAGTTTCCCAGGAATAAACAAAGGCCTGTTCTGGAGAGAAGCTCCCAGAATCTAAGCCACAAGGAATTTTCATAAGA